>CM035422.1:10807033-11159533 GCA_020310875.1 Ceratopteris richardii
AGATTTCAACTTCTCGGGCTTTGCTAGAGGTAATCTCGTGATATGCATCTTGCTTTTCGATATTCTACACCTTCATATGCTCTACGACTGGAGTGATAAATTTATGTGGATCAGGTAGCTGTATGGTTCAACGTAGAATGGGGGGTTTTAACAGGTACTTGATTCTTGTCTAAATGAGAGGCACTCATGGCTGGACTTTCATGAAGAATGCAGTGGTGCTTGTTGGAAATTTCAGAAGATTGTGCAGTCCTTCATCAATGTCTTGATTGAATCTCCCCGGATACATTGATTAAGCTCGAGATGGATGACACAATTAGCTATGGCATACAATGTTTGAAAAGGTGACACAGATCTCTTCTTTACAAGATACCGGGAGCTCAAATTTGAATGTTGAGAATGGCAACAACATAGAGCTGTCTGTGAGCAAGGGTCCCAATCATGTTTTAAGCTGTGAAAGTTGTGAACGGGATAATACACATTTTCCTGCTCTTTGTGAATACCCTTTTAATAATTTTGTAGTCGTCTCGAATAAAGGAAGGCCTCAATGCACATGCTTGAACTTGTGTGATGAAGTATGACTTGTGCTGGCAGTCTAAAATGTTGTTGTGTTAGTGCTTTTTGAATCATATGGAATGATATACACTATCATGATATAAACCGCTTTTGCTTGATATATAAACTATGATGTTGTGTTATTGACTTAAACTGGTTATGATGTAAATATCCGATTCTGAACGGCCTTTTTAGAATAAAGAGGATCTTCTCTATGACTTGTGCTGGTAGTACATCAAACGAATTGGAATCCTTTCTTCTCTGCTGCTTGTCGTCTGTATGTAAGAATCAAATTCTTTGGTGCGAGTTTTGCCTGTCTTGTGCTCCAAAAATGGTAACTGAGCTTTTGGTTGGATCCAAAGATGGTAACTGAGCTTTTGGTTGGAGGATATACCTGAATCATCTAATCAAGCAATCAAAAGATCACAAAGGGAGAATAAGAAGCCAATCAGATATGGGTATGACACTTCTTTAGTTACTATGCATTCTATTTATCTTTCCAAAGACTTATCACTTGAAGAGCCATCTTCATATGAAGAGGCGAAGACCAAGGCAGAATGGAAGGAAGCTATGGATGAAGAAATTGAAGCACTCAAGGAGAATGATACTTGGGAGATAGTGCCAAAGGAGTCTATGAAGGTAATTGGTTCTAGATGGATCTATAAGATCAAGAGAAATTCAAATGGATCGATAAGCGGGTACAAAGCTAGACTTGTGGCTAAAGGTTTTTTAGAAACCCAAGGAGTTGATTATGAAGAAATCTTCTCACCTGTGGTCAAAATGCCAACCATCAGGGTATTGGTAAGTGTGGCTGCATCAAAGAATTGGAACATGTATCAATTGGATGTAAAAAATGCATTTCTTAATGGCTGGATTTTAGAGGAGGTGTACGTTTCTCAACCTCCTAGAAATTCAAATGGATCGATAAGCGGGTACAAAGCTAGACTTGTGGCTAAAGGTTTTTTAGAAACCCAAGGAGTTGATTATGAAGAAATCTTCTCACCTGTGGTCAAAATGCCAACCATCAGGGTATTGGTAAGTGTGGCTGCATCAAAGAATTGGAACATGTATCAATTGGATGTAAAAAATGCATTTCTTAATGGCTGGATTTTAGAGGAGGTGTACGTTTCTCAACCTCCTAGTTATGAGGACCCAAACAAGGTAAATTATATGTGTAAACTGAACAATACTCTTTATGGATTGAAGCAAGCTCCTAGGGCATGGAACCATAGATTGACTACATATCGTCAAGATTAGGGATTCATCATGAGTAAAGCAGATACTTCTCTGTTTGTTAAGAGAATTAATTTAGAGGTGATATACCTATGTGTGTATGTTGATGATATCATGCCTACACGTAATGATGCTAATGGCATCAAGCAGATTAAGAATCAAATGATGCAGGGGTTCAAAATCAGTGATCCAGGATCCCTAAAGTATTTTCTTGCACTTGAGTTAGTCTATACTAATTATAGAATTTATATTACTGAAAGAAAGTATGTAGAGTATATGTTGAAGAAGTTTTACTTGTAGGATGCTAAGGTAGCTAGTACTCATATGGAAGTAAACCAAAGATTAAGTGCTCATGAGGGTGATGTGCTTGAAAATATTGCAGGATACCAAAGCATAGTTGGAAGCCTAGACTATGCTACATTGACAAATATTGATATTGCTTATGGAGTAAGTGTCTTAAGCCAACTTATGCACAAACCTAGAGCATCTCACTTAGAAGCTGCCAAGAGGATTTTGAAGTACCTAAAGGGCACTCAAAATCAAGGTTTATACTTTCCTTATACTTCAAATTGGGACATCAAGATATACTCAGATGCAGATTCGACAGGTTGCAAATATGATAGGAGGAGTACATCAGGTTATCTCTCTTTTGCAGGTGACAAGCCTATTTCATGGTCTTCCAAGAAGCAACATATTGTTGCTTTGTCTTCAATAGAGGCTGAATATAGAGGATTAGCCAATGCTACTCAAGAATCCATATGGATTTGACTGCTATATGCAGACTTGGGATTACATGCTAATTGTCCAATGATTTTTGGAGATAATACAAGTTCTTTACATCTTGCAGCAAATCCTATATATCATGCTAGGACCAAGCATATAGAGGTCCACTATCATTATGTGAGGGAGAAGATATTGAGCAAGAAAATTCAGTTGCCATATGTATCAACTAATATGCAATGTGCAGACTTATTGACCCAAGCAATTGATGATACTAAACTTTGCACGTTTAAATTTATGATTGGATTGCAAGACATTCAAGAGGATTGATGAAGAAGACCAAGCCAAGATGTTTGGCTTGAGGGGCAGCTGTTGGTGCAAATGCCAAGCCTTCACACTTGGCTAGACATTGGAAGAAGCTATGTGTACTTCTTGCAAATCCACATGACCCATGAATTATTACCATTGATCCTCTATGAAAGTCAATTGCAATAAACGAATATTGTAAAGCCTACAAAATCATGGAGTTTATAGGACTAAGATTACCAATTACGCTTGAGGGAATATCTCCTAGATTAAGGGATCACTTTTAGTGAGAGCCAAATTTGAATTCAAAAATTCAAATTTGGAGAAAGCATCTATAAAACCTCTTGTAAATCTCACGAGTCATACTCTCCATTCTAGAGCCTTATTTCATCACATTGTAGAGAGTGTGTGGTTAACTCTATAGTCTACACTTCTCACTATCATTGAGCATTGTTCATCATGCCAATGATCATGTACAACATTTTCATACAATACAATAGTTCATTAATCATTTCTGTTGGTCTCTCTATCATTGTCACTTAGAATAGTGTTCTTGTCTTGCTCATATCTTAGTCATTACTCCACCATTTTTTATTTCCTATGGCTTGTTGGATTCAGCTCTAAGTCTACTACATGCGCACAAATTCTGAAGAAATTCCATTTCGTGGATTGGGAGAAAAGTGCCTCGAAGTGGTCACTGGTCATTCTCTACAAAGGTCCTAAAAAATCCGGTGTAATGCTACACTTGCTAAATTGATTGCTCTGTGTATAGTCAATCATTCTACGTGATTCTACTTGGAGTCATTAGCTCTTTAAGCTAATTATATACCTCCAAAAGGAATTTTTCTAATTCCTTCTGTGTTGGGAGCACTGAGCTTAACAAGCAACAGGTGTGTGAACCAAAATAGAAGGTTTTTTAGGATTTGTGAATTTTGAAGTTATCTGTTTTGGATCAATCATTACAAGGATCATACTATCAACCTTCGAATCTAGCTTGTGTCTCAATTCTTGAGGTAAGTGAACACAACTCACACAACGAAATACTTTGAGATGTGACTGATTGGGTTTCTTACCACACCAAGCTTCATAAGGTGTAACTCCATGTACTCTTGAGGTTGGACACCTATTCATAATGTATATGGTTGTATCTGTTGCATCATCCCAATAAGAGTTAGGAACATTTGTTTCATTTAACAAAGCTCTAGCCGCTTCTGTTATGTATCTATTCTTCCTCTCTGCCACCCCATTTTGTTGAGGTGTATACCTGCACGTGAATTTCCCTATCATGCCATGCTCATGTATAAAATCTGAAAATGCATCTGAAAAGTACTCTCCCCCTCCATCTGATCTGAGAGTCTTTATATACTTCCCTATTTCCTTCTCCACTAGGTTTCTAAACCTCTTGAAGTGGTAAAACACCTGTGACTTTGACTTCATGCAATACATCCACAGAGAACTTGAATGATCATCTATAAATTTGACAAAATATCTATTACGTCTAATGGATGGCTCCCTTCTAGGTCCCCATACATGTGTGTGTATGAGATTCAACACTTCATTGCTTACATGTGGTCCCTTCTTGAATGGCAATCTGCTTTGTTTCCCTAATTGAGAATCATGGCAAAAATGTTGCATATTATGAGATTTAAGATTAGTTAGACCACTTGTTCAAGGCAAAGGATCGAGCTCAGGATCTCATCGTTGGCAAAGAGGGAGCACATAAATTGTTCATAGATTACTTCATAATCTCAACAGTGATTTTCATCATTAAAACCATGTAATATATGTACATATATCCAATTACCACATATGTGACTCCATTTTGTGCAAGCCGAGGAGTCATCGAGCTTAAGGAGTCTAAGTAGAAAGCTCATACCGATTTTCGTAAATTTGGAAAGCCATTAGGTAGCTCAAACTAGATGTAGAACCTATTTTTTAACTATGCCAGTCACTAGATGTGAAACCGGTCAAAACTAGGCAAAAACTATAAATAGAGCTAGAGAGCTCATTTTGAGGTTCTTGTTGTTATTATTGAACTTATGAGCTAGTAATTAGAAGAGCTATTGTAATTAGTTGATGATGAATATGAGTATGAGTTCTTTACTTGCCTTCCATTGATCTCCATCGACACTTTCCTTGTGTGTGTGTGCATGTGTGTGTATGTAACCACATTTCGCACCATCACCTTCATCCACTTCACTTGCTCTTAATCTTCATATCGGCCTAACCTCTGCAGATTGACAATTATGAGGTGGAGCTCCTCACGTTGGTACTCACCATTGTACTAGAGTGACACCAAATTTGGCACCGTTGCCAGGGAGGAGCTCTAGGTTGAGCATGTGATGGTAAGTGTGTTGAAGAAAATCGTTGGATGGTAAAATTTCTTTGTTGTTTTGTTGCTTGTAGTTAGTTTTTGCACACTTTAACTCCAGTTTTCTTCTAGTTTCATTCCCTATCATCATCTCAAAATCCAAAAGATCACCAAAAATCTATCATATTCCCTCTTTCTCTTCTCTTTCTCTCGTTTGTGTGTGCAAGAGTGAGAGAGAGATTTTGCAGGTGTTTGTTTGTTTTTTTTGGTGATTAACTTTGTAGGGAAACCTCTGGACACCACGGATTTGCAGGAAACACAGATAAAAACTCCATTTTTCTCTCAGAAATTGCCGTTGAAGTTGAGCATCACGATTGTCAGACCAAGGTATGTATTTGGGTGAACTTTTTGCATGAAGGAGGAGTTTAGGTAAGTGCTTGCACAAATCCATGACTATTTTTTTGAAATTGCATGATTTTTTGACCATTGCAATGATGACACAACATCATGACTGTGTCTGACCATTGTGAAAGTCAGTGACCATCATGGCAATTCGCGCATGCCATTGTGATCACATCACATCATCATGATGGTGACACACCATTGTGACGGTGCTTGACGATCACGATCCTGACTAACCATTGTGGTTTGACCACCGTTCCTTGACAATCGTGACTGTTAGTCATCATCATAGCTTGACCGTCGTGACTCCATCATCATGACTCTAACTCAGTGTCATCATCAGACCGTCGTGACTTGACCGTCGCAATTGTCACTGAGCATCGTAGATTGACCGTCGTGACTCTGTCATCATGATTGTGACTCATCGTCGCGGTCCTGACCATTGTAGCCTGATCATCGTGGCCTCTGACCATCATGGGTGTCACACCATCACGACGATGACACACCATCGTGATTGTTTCTGATCATCACGACTGTTAGACAAAATGCAAAAATTAGGGTTTTTCAAATATTTTCAAAATTTTGTGGTATTTTTTGGCCACTAATGGTGAACTTTTGTGTGTGTGGCATAGGGAAAAGGAAGAAGTAGGCAGTACCTCAAACTATTGGGCAAAACAGGAACAACCGCTTCAAAAGTCTAGGAGAATATTGTAAGTGGAATTTTCATCAGCAGTTGGTGATTTCTTTGATTAAATCTACTTTGAGATAATTGGAGTGTTTTAGGACTCCTTGAATAGCAAGGGTCTGCTTCAGGATACTAGGTGATAAGTGGTTGAAGAGAGAGAGCAAGTGGGTATAGGGATCCAGCCCAAAGGAATTGTGTGATTTGATTACGCATCGCTCAAATGAATTAAAATTGAACATATTAAAATGATTCCTTGTGATAAACTTGAAAAAAACAAGAACTCTAAAGAAAACACTCAAAGAACTAAGTGATTGACCTAATAAAAAAGGTGAGTGAGATAAGATGAAATAAGGATTAATGAACCTGAGATCTGGGAAATACTTAGGGAAAAATGATAGGCGGAGTGTTTGATCTTCTGAAGCTAGTGTGAGGACTACAACACGATCGTGGGCTCAACAGTTAGGGAGTTATCCATATGAAGTTTTTTCGGACACGAGTGACTCGGGTGTTTCTTTCAACACAGGGAGACCAGGGGTGCCATTTGCGGTAAGACCAACCACGCCACTCAAAATTGATGGTTCAATGGGAAGACCCAAAAAGGAAGTGGAAGAGATGGATATGGCAGCAATAGAGGCAGAGGTGGACACAACTTCAACAATGACAATAGAGGCTATAATAGAAGGCACAACAACAATTATTCAGAAGATCAACCACATGAAGACTCATTGCTTCTCATGAAACAAAGCCACAAAGAAGGTAAAGAAGATGATCATTTGTTCTACATAGATTCAGGATATTCAAATCATGTTGCATGCAACATTGCTCTTCTATCCAATTTGAAAAGTCCAAAGCATAGACATGAAAAAGTACAAACAGGGATGATACAATGCACAATGTGGAGAAGATTGGTAATTTCAAAGCTTCCAATGGCATGACGAACATTCTAAGTAAGGTTCTCTATGTACCTACTATCACTAAAAACCTAATAAGTGTAGGCCAAATAGTTGAAAAAGGCTTGAAATTTAGGTTCATCCAACATGGAGCTTTTGTGGAAGATCCATGTCAAGGCTTCAAGAAGATAAACAGAGATGAGAAGCATGGTAGGGTCTTTACTTTTAAGTTAGGAGAAACTAGGAACATAGCTCTATTCACTTTTGGGTCTCAAACCCTGAGTGAGCTTTAAGTGTGGCATAAGAGACTTGCTCATGTGAATGAAAGAGCCTTGAAGAATATATGCAAGGATCAAAGTGTTCTAGGACTGCTGAACATATCAAAACAATACATGATCAACACGTGTGGTGCATGTCAGATTGGGAAGGCACAAAGACAACCATTCAACCACAAAGGCTTCATCCACAACAACTGATTGGACTTAGTACATACAGATGTATGGGGACCAAGTCAAGAACCTTCATTGGCAGGATCAAGGTATTACGTCTCATTTATTTACGACCATAGTAGATGGACTATTCTTTACTTTATCAAGATTAAGAATTGAAGTGTTTGATTGCTTTAAGAAGTATCGAGCACATGTGGAGAATCATACAAGTAGATCACTAAAGAAGCTCAGATCTGATGGAGCGGGAGAATACTTCTCCCAAGAGTTTGATGAATTCTTGCAGGATAAAGGTATCAAAAGGGAAGTGACTACGAGGTACTCTCCTCAACTAAATGGAATTGCAGAGAGGAGAAACAAGACATTGGTTCGATCAACTAGAACAATGCTTGAAGAGAAGAAGTTGCCATATTATCTATGGGCAGAAGCTATTTCAACTGCCATATACCTTGTCAATAGACTACCATCCAAATCACTTCAAGGTATGACTCCTTATGAAGCATGGCATGGAAGAAAACCTAGTCTTGGACATTGCAAGGTTTTTGGTTGTTTAGCTTATGTTCAGGTACCATCACAAATAAGAGGTAAGATAGATGAAAGGGCAACAAAGGTAGTGTTTATTGGATAGGATTCGACTCAAATGGGTTATAGGTTCTATAATCCTTCAACGAAGCAATTCACTACAAGTAGAGATGTTGTGTTTCAAGAACATAGGACTTGGTATGATGAAGACAAACAAAAGGTAACTCTACCATATGATCTTGATTATAATTCTCATCAATTAGGAAGCAAGCATGATACACAGGTCCACGATCCAAGAAGTGATACAAACGATGAACAAAATGAAAGGCAAAGGATTACAAGCTATGGAAGTCAAGAGGCAAAGCAAAGATGAAACAGGTTGGAGAATGCTCCAAACAAGCACCTAGAAGCTCAACAAGAGAGAAGAAAGAACCACAAAGGTATGGATATGATTCCACATTTGTTACAAAGCATTTAATCTACTTGGAAAAAGATTCAATTTCAGAAGAACCATCAACCTTTGAAGAGGAAAAGGGAAACCCTAACGGGGAGAAAGCCATGAAAGAAGAAATAGATGCATTGAAGGAGATGGAAACTCGGGATTTGGCTCCAATGTCACCAAATCAAGAGCTAATTGGTTGCAGATGGGTATATAAAGTTAAAAGAAATTCAGATGGATCCGTTTGCATGTACAAGGCAAGATTAGTTGCCAAGGGATGCTCACAAACTCATGGTATAGACTTTGAGGAAACATTCTCACCAGTTGCAAAGATGACTACAATCAAGACATTGATAAGTGTAGCTGCTGCAAGGAATTGGAGACTCCTACAACTTGATGTGAAAAATGCATTCTTAAATGGTTGGATAAGTGAAGAGGTATATATGTCACAGCCACCAGGTTTTGAAAACCCTAATCATCCATCTTATGTTTTCAGACTTGTTGGGTGATTCTTAGACAAGAAGGAGTTTGAGGGTTTGTAGGAGAAAAGGAAAAGACCAGGAGAGGAAATACACCTTGGAAGATTCTGTCGATTGATTACAGTAAGACAATTATAATGTTTGAAGCACAATACAAACCAATACTTCTGTGCACAATCCCACAGAGTGCTCAATGACAAAATACCAAATACCCCAAAGTCTTCTTGCCGCCAGCCTCCTCCACCAGATCTCCACCTGCTTCAAGCTTATCCTTGTGCACACCTTGCACCAAGCTTCCACTAAGGGGGAGGAATGAATACCTTCTGTCGGCACGCGCACACTACAAGGAGACCTTGAGATCCTTGGGGGACTAGCTTAGCACTCTCTGCACAATCCCTTAGTCACTCTCCATGCACTCCTTCAACTCCACTTCTCTGCGTCGCACACTGGTGACTCTTGCACTTCCCTCTCTTGCTTCCCTTAGACTATGCTTCTCTTTCTTACTCTAGAATGGTCCAAGAATAGTCCTTGCCTTGATTTTAGTGTGTCGATCACGTACGCTCCTAACTGCAATAGTATCTTGGTGCTCACTTTGATGTCCCAAGATTGTCTTCACAAGTGGCAGCCAACGACTCCCTATTTTGTCCTGTAGTGACTTTAGACTAAAACCAAAAATTTTAATTGGGGCGCCATACTTTCCCCTGTGCGTACGCTACCGCTTCACATACCTTTACCTTTCCTTTTAAGTCTTCACTTTTGCACATAAGAGGGGGTTCACCTGAACCTTCCAAAATACTTTAAAAAACACTTTGAACCTTAGGGAAATTAGAGAAAATACTTCTGCAACCTGCAACCCACTTTCTCCAATTTACCCTTTGTGGACAATTGATTGTGCACTACCTGTGCACTTTGACACCTGCACTTTAGCACTTTGAACATACAATTAATTGTGCACTACGTGTGCACTTTGACACCTACACTTTAGCACTTTGACTTTGCACCTGTTGACTTTGACCTTGACCTTGTTGACTTTGACCCGTTGACTTTGACCTTTTGACTCTGACTGGAGTTGACTTTGACCAATATGACTTTTATGGGCTCAACAGTTGCCCACCACCTAATGTGCTCTCCGTCTCGGAGAGCTACAGCCAAAACTCTGAGCATATAGGACACCATGATAAGAGAGCTGCAAAAACTGGAAGAGGACATCGGAGCAACAACCAATTCCACCAAAAGCAGGATAGAACAAGCACCAGAGAAGAACCAAAAATTGGATTTTGCCATGGAAAAGCAAAGGGTTGCAATGGGAGGGTAGAAAGGGGGTGGAGGGGAGGGTTGAGGGGCGGGGATTGAAGAGATAGGGAGGGTGAAGGATGTGGCTTGTCAGATTGGTAAATGTAGGGCATGGGGTAGGATGATGGGGTCTAGAGAGGGTTAAAATGGTCAAACACTAGAGCTACATAGAGTGCATGTGGGAGATTATGAAACATAAGGTAAGACAAGGTGAGAATAGACCATGTGGACAATGTGGGGAAATAAAAACATCTGATTAATGTGCTCAAAACTTGAGGATTTTGACCAAAACTCATAGAAAATGTGGGAATCTGGAAAAATAAAGCCAAAAACTGATTCCAGAGGTGCCCAAAAACATGAAAATGACTCCATGTTTGTAAAAAACGGCCAACCGAGGCATGATCCAGAGCCAAAAGCTTTGAGCCATAAAAATAAAATAAAAAAATAATAACATATATAAATTTCTTTTTTTTTTTGAACGCCCATACAGATAAAAATAAAAAGAAAAATAAATAAAATAAATAAGAAAATAAAATAAATAAAATAAGAAATAAAAATAATACAATAAAAAATAAGAAAATAAACAAAAGAAAATTAAAAAAAATAAATGTGGGGGGGGGGGGAGGGGTTGGTCGGTGGTGGTCGGTGGGGGGGGGATTTTTTTTTTTTTGCAAAAAAAAAAAGAAAACGCCCTGGGGGCCCTTTTTTTTTCAATTATCCAAGAAACCAAAGAAAAATACATAAAAAATCCAAAAAAATTGCAACAAAATTCCAAGAAGTCTTCAAAAAATTATGAAAAAATTTCCTAGAGTGTTAGGCTAGTTTCTTCACTCAAAACCACAGAGAGCTTCCTTTATTCCTCCAATTTGGCAAGAAAAAGACACATGAAAATGGAGACAAATGCTAGAAAAAATTCTAAAAAATGCTTGAAAAATTTTGAAAAAATTCCTAAAAATTCTTAAAATTGTACCTTTCCAAAGTTGATGAAATGGCTGCTAAATTTGATAAAAAATCAAGAAACAAGCATGAAATGGATAAAGAAAACTACTAAAACGTAAGTAAAAATGACGAGAAAAAACTATGTACAACCTGGAGAAATTTGCAGGTTCCAGGTGATCCATAATTCTTCAGTTGGCTTGATGATAGGCCTTTAGCCATCATCTTTATATGTTGACCCTGAGAAACTCCTCCATAATCTACAATTGTACTACACTTCATTGATTTAGTCTTGTCCTTGGGCACACTGGTCATCTGATAGGGGTACCCTAAATCCTTCATTAGAATGTTATCTCCTCCAGCAACTTTATGACTTAAGCTGCAAAATTTTATTTCGACTATTTCAGCTTCTTCATCCAGTGGAACCCTATGTTTCCAAAGACTGGCAGGTACACCTTCCACATTCTTGTAAAGCTATGCACTTGCTATCATAAGAATTGCCATAACCAGAGATGATAGCCATACCTGTATCCATAAAAAAATGGCCATTTACATATGAATTGGAGTAGCTTCATCACTGTTGCGTATAAGGGCTTTGCTTTTCTTCTCTTTGCTATGGCCTTTGACTGAGACTGTTTCAACCTGAGTGATTTCCTCTTTTTCTTCATATGCTTCTTCTTTACTTGAGTTTGGAAAAATTCCATAGCAGGAAGATGGGTCTTCTGCTTGGAGCCAAGCCAACATGTTTTCATCTTCATATAAATCTGCTCCTTCAAATAGGTCTGCTTCTGGGTTGTCCACCACTTCTTCTCCCATACAAATACCAATTGTCTGCATCATGCTAGTATTTTTCTGATTGTCTCGTCCTTCTTCTAAAATTATCTACTGCAACTCTTTTCCCTCTTGCTTTACCCACATTGTGTCCTTGCCCCAGTCATGCAGCACATTGGCATGCCTTAACCAAGGTCTCCCAATTAACAGGGGGAAACTTCCTTCTACCTGTGGCAGCCTTAAAACAACAAAGTCCAAGTTAAAGATGGTACCTTGTATTTTGAATGGAACTCCAGGGATCACTCCCATAGGCCTTACTATGCTTTGGTCTGCCATTGTTACAGTGAAGTTGGCAGGTCTTGAAGGGTATAGTCCAATCTTTTTCATGGTATATTGAGACATCAAGTTAATGCTAGAACCACCATCCACAATAACTCCTTGAAACTCATGACCTTCAATAGAGACTGTTAGCCGAGGGCTCTTGTAATCTGTGAGGGGTGCTTCCCCTACATTTTTATCTTTATGAATAACAGCAGCCTTTGCCACTAAACTTGTTGTGGACATTTCATCAACTATCTGCAAGAGTTCTGACATGAACTTCCCATCTATCTTTATTAAATAAAAAATACTCTCCTCCTTTTTCATGGACTTGAGTAGTCTGGAAGCTTCTGATTCCTTAAGAGCCTGGGCTCCATTTGACTTATCAAACGCCTCATGAGCCCTGTTGAATGCATGTCCAATAGCATCACTGGTACCTATGAAATTTTCTTTTTGCCTTGTGTCTGCACATGTGGTGGCTTTGTTCTCAAACACACCTTTGTCTTTATTGAATCCATTCATCATTGATTCTTGACCTATGTCCACTGGAGCCTTCCCCTTGCTTCTTGTCTGCACTGTAAAAGATTCAAGTTCTTCTAACTGCACCACCCTGGTAGATGGTGATGGCACCTTGGCTTCATTTACCATCTCTTCTTTACACACAGAAATCATTTGAATGTGGGGCCCAGATGTAGAAGCTTGGTTCTTAGGACAACAATTAGTAAAATGGTCTCTGGCCTCAGGGCAGTTCTTGCAAGGAGGGGCATTTTCTGGGAGAGTGCACCTACTCTGATAGTGCCCACATTCTCCACATCTGAAACAAATAATTGGCCTCCTTGGCCCACTTCAAAAGTTATCTCTCTGTCTAGGGTTATAAGTGTTACCTTGATTGGGTGCAACTGCCATCACATTTGCTGGGGATAGGGGTCCTCCTTGTGTCCAGTATGTTGTTGTAGGTATTCCCCTTGATTGGCATTCATGGGCCTCATGAACAACTTTCCTGCATAATTGGCAAGTCACACTTAACAGAGGACATTCACTTACTATATGCCCTTGCTTGCTGCACATGGAACACCAAAGTCCACTCTTGATGCCACCCCCTTTGAGTTCCTGCAGCTCCTGTCGTAGTTGAGCCAATTCCTCTACTTGGGCCTCCTCCTCCTTTTGGAGCTTTAGTGCTTCAATCTCCCTTCTCAACTAAGCAACAACATTCTCCTCCTCTTTGTAGGGCTTATTTCTTTTTAAGCCCTCTAGCTCCTTCCTTAGCTGGATCACTGGATCCTCCATTTCCGTACCATATGTTGGTTGGGAAGAAGTTGCTCCATACTGGTGCCTTATCTGCTCGAGCCGTGTAGCTGCGTTGATGAACTCCTCTATGGAGGCTGTAGGTAACACTAATTCCTTTATTTTGCATTGGGTGGCCACTGGTAGGGGCTTGGCTAACCATTTCTTAACAAAAAAATCATGTGGTGGATCTGGCAATTTAGCCATTAGTGCTTTGGCCCTAGTCACAAACTCTGGGAGCTTTTCTCCTGGACCCAATCTCAAATTTTCTAGTTCTTCTATGATTGTCTCCGCAATGTTGCCATGCTGGAATTGATTTTTAAATGCATCTTTCATCAAATCCCAAGTGGTAAAATGGTTTTCAGCAAACTCGTTGAACCACTTATCTTCTAATCCTTCTAATGTGGCAAGGAAGAGAATAAAAAAGGCATCCTCCCTACCCATTAAGCCTCTAGTCTTACATAGTGCCAAAAACCTTCTAATGTGTTCATCCGGATCCTCTTGAGCTAGGCCTTTGAAAGAAGGAAACTTTATATTTAGTCTTGAGAGTAAGGTTTCCAAGTCTACCTCTCCCGCCATGCTCTTTACTGATGAGGTTGAAGATAGTGGACTGGAGGACCTTCTAGCAACCTTCCTTCTTGTCTGCTTGCAGGTGACCCTCAATGTTTGGGACCAGGTTGCGATCATGACCAGCTCATAGCCCACTTAATATGAGACACTTGATAAGAATATTTACCTTTTGGTTGATGAAGTAGCACTGTAGTAGCACTATAGACACGTGACCTCTGCTATACTTTGCACTTGGTTTCTCCTAAGCTCAAATCTCCTTGGAAGTCCCACCGGGTGTGCCAAATTTTGTTGGGGGATTCTTAGACAAGAAGGAGTTTGAGGGTTTGTAGGAGAAGAGGAAAAGACCAGGAGAGGAAATACACCTTGGAAGCTTCTGCCGATTGATTACAGTAAGACAATTACAATGTTTGAAGCACAATACAAACCAATACTTTTGTGCACAATCCCACAGAGTGCTCAATGACAAAATACCAAATACCCCAAAGTCTTCTTGCCGCCAGCCTCCTCTGCGCCAGACCTCCACCTGCTTCAAGCTTATCCTTGTGCACACCTTGCACCAAGCTTCCACTAAGGGGGAGGAATGAATACCTTCTGTCGGCATGCGCACACTGCAACGAGACCTTGAGATCCTTGGGGGACTAGCTTAGAACTCTCTGCACAATTCCTTAGTCACTCTCCATGCACTCCTTCAACTCCACTTCTCTGCGTCGCACACTGGTGACTCTTGCACTTCCCTCTCTTGCTTCCCTTAGACTATGCTTCTCTTGCTTACTCTAGAATGGTCCAAGAATAGTCCTTGCCTTGATTTTAGTGTGTCGATCACGTATGCTCCTAACTGCAATAGTATCTTGGTGCTCACTTTGATGTCCCAAGATTGTCTTCACAAGTGGCAGCCAACGACTCCCTGTTTTGTCCTGTAGTGACTTTAGACTAAAACCAAAAATTTTAATTGTGGGGTCATACTTTCCCCTGTGCATACGCTGCTGCTTCACATACCTTTACCTTTCCTTTTAAGTCTTCACTTTTGCACATAAGAGGGGGTTCACCTGAACCTTCCAAAATACTTTAGAAAACACTTTGAACCTTAGGGAAATTAGAGAAAATACCTTTGCAACCTGCAACCCACTTTCTTCAATTTACCCTTTGTGGACAATTAATTGTACACTACCTGTGCACTTTGACACCTGCACTTTAGCACTTTGAACTTATAATTAATTGTGCACTACCTGTGAACTTTGACACCTGCACTTTAGCACTTTGACTTTGCACCTGTTGACTTTGACCTTGACCTTGTTGACTTTGACTAGTTGACTTTGACCTTTTGACTTTGACTATAGTTGACTTTGACCAATATGACTTTTATGGGCTCAACAAGACTTAAGAAAGCATTGTATGGATTGAAACAAGCTCCTAGAGCTTGGAATTACAGGTTGGTTACATATCTTCAAGATCAAGGGTTCAAAGCTAGCAACTCACATCCTTCTCTATTCATCAAAAGGGATCACGATGAGGTTATCTTTCTATGTGTATATATAGATGATATTATTGTGATAGGTGATGATCTAAATGGCATTCAAAGGATCAAGAGACACATGCAAGAGTAGTTCAAAATCAGTGACCTAGGTGAGCTCACATATTTTCTAGGTATGCACGTGATATACACACATGAAGGAATGTATTTGACTCAGAGGAGATACATTCAGGATCTTCTTCTCAACTTCAAAATGGAGAACAGAAAACCTACAGGTACATCTTTGGAGATGAATCATAAACTTAGTGTTTATGAAGGTGAGAAAATTGAAGACATAAAAGAGTATCAAAGCTTGGTAGGTAGCTTGATATACACTACTCATACAAGGGCAAACATCTCATATAGTGTGGGAGTGCTTAATTAGTTCATGCACTCACCGAGAAGACCACACATGGATGTAGCTAAGAGAGTACTTAAGTATCTCAAAGGTACAATCAACAAAGGTATATTCTATCCTTATTCTTTAGATTTGGATATCAAAATCTATTTAGATGCAGATTGGGTAGGAGCTAAGGATGATAGAAGAAGTACTTTTGGTTGCTTCGCATTTGCTGGTTCGAAGCTAGTGTCATGGAGTTCCAAGAAGCAACATACAATTGTTTTGTCCTCAACTGAAGGAGAGTATAGAGGTTTGACCATAGCAACTCAAGAGGCAATATGGTCAAAAGCATTGTTTATAGATTTGGGACTTGTGAGTTCCAAACCGCACATATTTGGAGATAATATAAGTTCCATGCATCTAGCATCAAACTCTATTTTACATGCAAGAACCAAACACATAGAGGTTCATTACCACTTCATCAGGGAGAAGCACATGGCAAAGGAGATTGACATTTCTTTTGTTCCAACTGAAAAGCGAGTAGCAGATATGATGAAGAAGGCACTTGATGGAATAAAGCTTTGTAGATTCAAAGCTATGGCAGGTATTCAATCTATGAGAGAATGAAGACTCAAGCATACTTTAGCTTGAGGGGGAGGTGTTGGAACATCAAGCTTACACTATGCTTGAGGTGGATTTGATATACATCAAAGGCTATCATGTCGAAAAGAATATCCGTTGGAGAGTTCGCTTTTCTTATGCTCACTTATTGTATTTTTTAAAACAATTTTTCATGGATCGTTTACCATTATAAAAGCCTTGAGATTTACACATGTAAAAGAAGAAAGATAGACCCCGAATCCCACGAATTTTTGGTGGTTGAGTTGCATTTATCAAGCAATCAATCACCTAAAAGTAGATCAAACTAGATCTTCACTTTTCCTAGATTGTAGGAAAGTGAATTGATTTCCTTCAACAACCATTTGCACCTTCATTTGAATTCAAAATCCACTTGTAGAAGTCATGGATCACTTCTAGAGTCCATGTAAGGACTTGAAATAACTTGTACAATACATGGAAGCAATATACATACACTTGTGACCATCATTGTCTTGCTCATTCAATTTTTTGCATCATCTTCTTCGCAGCAGTAATCTTGCAGAGTCTGTTGCTCTCTCTACAGAGCTCCAAATTGAGCGCAACATGGCGCGTTCGAAAGGCATTCATATCTAGTGTATGTCTATACATTTTCAGAGCATTTGAATCAGTAAATAGGGAGAAAGCTCAGTTTTATTGGCTTGGGATCAATCTCTATGTATTCCTAAAAACTAGGAGGTACCACCGTTGAGTGTCTAATTCATTCCTATAGCATATTTTGCCTATTCATTATATTTTTGTGCATTATTTACACTAAACCCTAATTATATCGTTCACATAAAATGATTTTTTTTAATTGTAATCACGCTGGTCGCTATGGGCATTTGAAGTTCATTGTCTCTTTCGTAGATAGTGCCAACACGCCGGTTTTGTATCGACTTCTTCTCCTTGATATTCCAAAGTACATAGTGCATTTCTTTGCACTTATGGCATTTCTATAAGGTCTATTTGAGCTCAAGGGCTAGTCTTGTGCTAGTCGGCTGGACCAAACTTCGTCACTTCGAAACACACTTTTCTACCTCCTACAAGCTTCTCCAAGTTCTTTTAGTGGTATCAGAGCTAGATCAAGATGGGTGATGGATTTCCCTCAATGATGAAGAAGCTTGATCGACACAACTATGCGGCTTGGAAAATCAGAATGGAGCCCTATTTGCAAGGTAGAAATGTTTATGGAATTGTAGCAGGTGATGAAGCTATGCCTATTCCAAGATCCAAAGGAGGACCTACACAAGTGGAGAGAGATAAGCTCACACTTTGGTGTGCAAGGGATGCTCAAGCGAGGTTGTACATACTAACATCTATCTTTGACTTTCTATTATCACATATTAGAGGATGCAAGACATCTCAAGAGACTTGGGATGCCCTCGAGACTTTCTTTTTTGCTAGTACCAAAGCAAGAAAGAATCATCTTTGAAACGAGTTCAACCAAATAAAGAAGACACCTAAACAAGCCATCATAGAGTTTGTTACCAAGGTCAAGGAGGATGCGGATCAGTTAGCATCCATTGGAGAGCTGATTGAAGAAGAGGCTATCATAAGGCAAATTCTATACACCATTTGAAGTAATAAGCAATGGCAATCCTTCATGATGGCTTATGATCTCATGATGGATGTACAAGCTCCAAACTTCAACATCTTTCTTGGACAACTCTTCAATCAAGAGGCCAACAATAGCATAAAGGAAGGTAACTCCTATCATGGTAATTCAACTAGTGCTCTATATGCAGATAAGAAGGACAAGAAGTTGAAAGGCAAGAAGAAGGAAGAAGATGAAGAGGAGACTTCCCAAGCCAACTTCGCAAGCAAAAGCAAGTGGAAAGGGAAGAAGAAAAGACGAAAGCAAGACAAAGACAAAGGTTAGAATGTTCAACCTTGTTCCATTTGCGATAAGACCAACCACACCACTTAGAAGTGCTGGTTCAATGGGAAGACCTAGAAAGGAAGTGGAAGAGGTGGATATGGCAGCAATAGAGGCAGAGGTGGACACAACATCAACAATAACAATAGGGGCTATAATAGAAGGGACTAAAACAATTATTCAAAGGATCAACCACATGAAGAATCATTGCTTCTCATGAATCTAAGCCACAAGAAGGTAAAGAAGATGATCATTTGTTCTACATAGATTCAGGATGTTCAAAACATGTTGCAGGCAACATTGCTCTTCTATCTTATTATGAAAGTCAAAAGCATAGACATGAAATACAAACATGGATGATACAAAGCACAGTGTGGAAAAGATTGGTAATGCCAAAGCTTCCAATGGCACGACAAATATTCTAAGTAAGGCTCTCTATGTACCCACTATCACTAGAAACCTAATAAGTGTAGGCGAAATAGTTGAAAAAGGCTTGCAAGTTAGGTTCACCCAACATGGAGCTTTTGTGGAAGATCCATGTCAAGGCTTCAAGAAGATAGCCAAAGGTGAGAAGCATGGTAGGCTCTTTACTTCTGAAGTAGGAGAAACCAAGAACATAGCTCATTAAATTTTGGGTCCCAAACCCTAAGTCAACTTGAAGTGTGGCATAAGAGACTTGCTCATGTGAATGAAAGAACCTTGAAGAATATATGTAGGGATCAAAGTGTTCTAGGACTGTCGAACATATCAAAGCAACACGTGATCAACACATGTGATGCATGTCAGATTGGGAAGGCACAAAGACATCCATTCAACCACAAAGGCTGCATCCACAACAACTTATTGGACTTAGTACATACAGATATATGGGGACCAAGTCAAGAACCTTCATTGGTAGGATCAAGGTATTATGTCTCATTTATTGACGACCATAGTAGATGGACTATTCTTTACTTTATGAAGAGGAAGAATGAAGTGTTTGATTGCTTCAAGAAGTATCTAGCACATGTGGAGAATCATATAGGTAGATCAATAAAGAAGCTCAGATCAGATGGAGGGGGAGAATACTTCTCTAAAGATTTTGATGAGTTCTTGCAGGATAAAGGTATCAAAAGGGAAGTGACTACCAGGTACTCTACCCAACTAAATGGAATTGCAGAGAGGAGAAATAAGATATTGGTTGGATCAGCCATAACAATGCTTGAAGAGAAGAAGTTACCACATTATCTATTGGCAAAAGCTATTTCAACTGCCATGTACCTTGTCGATAGACTACCATCCAAATCACTTCAAGGTATTACTCCTTATGAAGCATGACATGGAAGAAAACCTAGTCTTGGAAATTGCAAGGTTTTTGGTTGTTTAGTTTATGTTCAGGTACCATCACAAATAAGAGGTAAGCTAGATGAAAGGGCAAAAAAGGCAGTATTTATTGGATATGATTGAATTGAGATGGGTTACAAGTTCCATAATCCTTCAACCAAGCAATTCACTACAAGTAGAGATGTTGTCTTTGAAGAACATAGGTCTTGGTATGATGAAGAAAAACAAAATGTAAATCTACCATATGATCTTGATTATGATTCTCATCAATTAGGAAGCAAGCATGATACACAGGTCCAGGATCAAAGAAGTGATATCGACGATGACAAAGATGAAAGCGAAAAGGATTACAAGCTATGGAAGTCCAGAGGCAAAGCAAAGATGCAAGAGGTTGGAGAATGCTCCAAACAAGCACCTAGAAGTCCAGCAAGAGAGAAGAAACAACCAGAAATGTATGGATATGATTCCACATTTATTACAAAGCATTCAATCTACTTGGCAAAAGCTTCACTTTTAGAAGAACCATCAACCTATGAAGAGGCAAAGGGAAACCCTAACTGGGAAAAGGCCATGAAAGAATAAATAGATGCATTGAAGGAGATGGACACTTGGGATTTGGTTCCAATGTCACCGAATCAAGAGCTAATTGGTTGCAGATGGGTATATAAAGTTAAAAGAAATTCAGATGGATCAGTTTGCAGATACAAGGCAAGATTAGTTGCCAAAGGATACTCACAAACTCATGGTATAGACTATGAG
Organism: Ceratopteris richardii; assembly: GCA_020310875.1. NCBI lineage: Eukaryota > Viridiplantae > Streptophyta > Polypodiopsida > Polypodiales > Pteridaceae > Ceratopteris > Ceratopteris richardii. The sequence continues at coordinate 10,827,638 of CM035422.1, forward strand.
GAAACATTCTCACTAGTTGCAAAGACGACTACAATCAAGACATTGATAAGTGTAGCTGCTGCAAGGAATTGGAGACTCCTCCAACTTGATGTGAAAAATGCATTCTTAAATGGTTGGATAAGTGAAGAGGTATACATGTCATAACAACCAGGTTTTGAAAACCCTAATCATCCATCTTATGTTTGCAGACTTAAAAAAGCATTGTATGGATTGAAACAAGCTCATAGAGCTTGGAATTACATGTTGGTTACATATCCTCAAGATCAGGGGTTCAAAGCTAGAAATTGAGATCCTTCTCTATTCATCAAAAGGGATCACGATGAGGTTATCTATCTATGTGTATATGTATATGCTATTATTGTGATAGGTGATGATCTAAATGGCATTCAAAGGATCAAGAGACACATGCAAGAGGAGTTCAAAATCATTGAACTAGGTCAGCTCACATATTTCCTAGGTATGCAGGTGATATACAGAGACGAAGGAATGTATTTGCATCAGAGGAGATACATTCATGATCTTCTCAAGTTCAAAATGGAGAACAAAAAACCTGCAAATACACCTTTGGAGATGAATCATAAACTTAGTGCTCATGAAGGTGAGAAAATTGAAGACATAAAAGAATATCAAAGCTTGGTAGGTAGCTTGATATATGCTACTCATACAAGAGCAGACATCTCATATAGTGTGAGAGTGCTTAGCCAGTTCATGCACTCAGCGAGAAGACCACACATGGATGTAGCTAAGAGAGTACTTAAGTATCTCAAAGGTACAATCAACGAAGGTATATTCTATCCTTATTCTTCAGATGTGGATATCAAAATCTATTCATATGCAGATTGGGAAGGAGCTAAGGATGATAGAAGAAGTACTTCTGGTTACTTAGCATTTGCAGGTTCAAAGCTAGTGTCATGGAGTTCCAAGAAGCAACCTACAGTTGCTTTGTTCTCAACTAAAGCAGAGTACAGAGGTTTGACCATAGCAACTCAAGAGGCAATATGGTTGAAAGCATTGTATATAGATTTGGGACTTGTGAGTTCCAAACTGCACATATTTGGAGATAATATAAGCTCCATGCATCTAGCGGTGAACCCTATTATCCATGCAAGAACCAAACACATAGAGGTTCATTACCACTTCAACTGATCCTTCAAGGTACCTAAGTACCCTTTTGGTTGTAACAAGATGAGGTACTCTTGGTGCTTGCAAAGATTGAAATAACACTCCAACTACATGTGCAATACTGGTCTTGTCATAGAAGCATAAAAGAGAGAGCTAATTATTGACCTATACATGGTGACATCCTTCACGTCTTCACCTTCATGAGCAATTAGTTTAATATTTACTTTCAATGTATCTAAAATGGGCTTGCAATCACACAAGCCAAACTTCTTCAAAAGATATAGAATGTATTTCTTTTGCATCAAGTATATACCTTCCTCTTTATATAGTACTTCAATCCGAAGGAAGTACCTTAAAATCCCTAAATCTCATATTTTAAAATCACATCCAAGCTTCCTCTTCATGTCCTTGATGTTGGCTTCATCGTCCCCTGCAATGATCAAAATCATCAACATATATACAAAGGAAAACAATTTTTCTACCTTCCTTCTTCACAAAGAGGGATGGGTCTGCATGAATCTAATTGTATCCACATTTTACCAAGTAGTCCACAAGTCTTTGGCCCCAAGCTCTTGGGGCTTGCTTGAGTCATAAAGAGCCTTCTTTAGCCTGCATAGATGATGTGGAAACCTCTCATCTTCAAAGCCTTGGGGCTGCTTCATGAAGACTACCTCTTCAAGCTCTCCATTTAGGAAAGCATTATCCACATCCAACTAGTACATCTTCCGACCTTTTGAGGCTGAAATTACAATCAAACTTCTGATGGTGGACATCTTAGCTAATGGATTGAATGTTTCCTCAAATTCTATGCCATAGGTTTGATCAAAACCTTTGGCAACCAGCCTTGCTTTATACCTAAAGATGCTGCTATCTGCATGCCTCTTTACCTTGTACATCCATTTGTTGCTAATGACTTTCATGCCCTGTGTTCTTGGCACCAATGATCAAGTATCATTTTCTTCAAGTGCCTTGAATTCCTTCTCCATGGCCTCAATCCATGGCCTATGCTTATTTGCTTCTTCAAAAAAGTTAGGTTCTTCACAAGCTATAACTTGACTCATGTAGGCATAGTGTCTTGCAATGAATGAATCCTAAGTTAACCTTTGAAGAGGGTATTTAACCCTATTGGATGACCTTACCTCACCATCAGGTGGTAGGAATCTCCTCCTCCTTGGTTTAGATGCTTTAATTCCTGGAGTTTCTAATTTTTCCATATCTTCGTCACTTGTAGATTCCATGTCTACCCATCGATGGTCTTCATCATTTTCCTTTTCCTTTCCATTGCTACTTCCTTCACTCGAATGAGCTATGCTTGTTCAATATGCCTAGGAAGAATATATGGTTCTCTAGTAGATCACATTACCTTGGAATAATCAATTGCCCAAAACCAAGATAATTCCTTTCTCAATGTGGAATTACTACCTTTATACTCGGCTCAAAACTAGTCAAACTTCAAAATGACCTATCAAAATATACAAAAACAAAAACGATTATTGAGTGCTTAAAAAAATATAAACTCTATCATAAAAAATATAAACTTTTTTCTACCTGTTTGAATGTACGAAAGGATATTTGATAGATACCAGCAATAGCTCCCACGTAACCAAGTTCGCCATCCATAAGGTTTGTGTCTTTTGAACTAGCATGTGATAGTTGCTTGAAAGAAGCAACAATGCTAGAATCCTCTGTTTTACATAAAGAATCAATAGCTTTGATTCTAATACGTTGTCCAAAAGCCCACATATAAGTGAACATTCAAGCCTACAAAAGAAATTAAATTAATAAAGAGAAACTAATATACATATATGAAGAAAACAAAATATTATTAAAATAAATTTACCTTTCATTCACAACGAATCATTAACTCTCTGTGCTCATTTGAGATTTCTTTATTATTTGCATTGGCTTGTTGCAAACGAATATATAGCCAATCTGTGAAAGACGATATATTTGTAATCTCATTATTATTGAGATTATGTCTATATCTTTTGTTTTTTCCATCTTTTACTTTAGAGATTTTGAAGTTCTTGTTTGTACTCGCTAATGAATGCTTGCATGCATTTGCTATTATATGCTACAAAATTAGAAACATCATTTTTTTTCTTGAAATGTAAATAAAAATGGAACTCCCTTATTTGATAATAGCTTGTCTGTTATTTTTGAAGAAGACTCGTTGGTCCATGCACGTGGAGCTTCTTCATGAACTCTTTCAAGGTACTCACTAACATAGTACATGCACTCCTCAAGCATCTAACCCTTTGCCATGGATCCTTCTAGTTTTGCTCTTTGCCACACATAACCTTTTAATATTCCCATAAATAGCTCAATCCAAAACATCCATCGAGTGTTGACAACACATGCAATCTCTATTTCATCTACAAGATTGACTAATGAATGAACCTGAATATCAAAAAATGAAGTAGGAAGCTCTTTCTCCATCAAACATAGTATCTCTTTGCATTCACATTTTTTTTGTGGGATCATGTTTTTGTCAATCTCTTTTGACGTAATCCACCTATACACATCATACAAAAATTATAAAGAAATTAATTAAAAAATAAAAGATATCAAATATTCATATATATTAAATATAAAAGCATCATCATTACCTTATAAGCAATCCAAGTCACTAGGAAGGAGATAAGGAAGACAGCTCACACACACACTCTCACTCTCAAGGAGAAGCACACACACAGATTGAGGCAAGGAAGAATGATCTTCTTCTTCTTCTTCTTCTTCTATTACATAAAAAGGAATGTACAAGAATGACCTAAGAACAAGAATACAACAAGTGCAATATGTAAAGATCAGTACATAAGGAAAAACCTAATGTCCGCAAATGAGTGAGCTGGCAAGAAACAAATATGCCATCACTCTCGGTAGATAAATCTAATAAAGCTCAATGAAGTATCCCTGACACATACCGGGGTGACCACTATACATGTTAGAGAAATGACAAACTGGTACGTGTTATCCTGGATCATCACATGTTGAGCTTGATATCTCAACACTCCCCCTCAAGCTCAATGCCATATCCTGTAATCCAAGCATCTCCCGAAACTTCTTCAACTTCTCAGCTCCAAGTGCTTTGGTGAAAATATCAGCAACCTGCTCATTTGTTCTCACATAGACAAGATCAATATCACCTGCTAATACCTTCTCTCCGATGAAGTGATAATGTACCTCGATATGCTTTGATCTAGCATGGAAAACAGGATTCTGTGCTAATTGTATGCTGCTAAGATTATCACAATATAAGTGATAGGCTTTCCCACTTCCACACCTAAATCTGCAAGTAGCATTTCTAGCCATGATGCCTCACATGCTGCCATTGCAGCACCTCTATACTTAGCCTCTGTACTCGACAAAGCAATAGTGGGTTGCTTTTTGCTGCTCCATGTAACAGCTGCACTCCCAAGTGAGAATAGAAAACCACTAGTAGATCTTCTATCTGGAATGCTACTAGCCCAATCTGCATCAGTGTATCCATAAACCTGAAAATCTACACTAGCCTCGTAAAACAATGCATAATCCAAAGTAGCACTCACATAATGTAGAGTGTGCCTCAGAGCATCCAAATGTGGCTTCCTAAAAACCTACATAAACTGACTTTCAAGTCCAACAGTATAACTTAGATCAGGCCTTGTAATTGTGAGATATATAAGACTTCCCACAATTTTCTTGTACATAGCTGCATTTTCAAATGCTTTACTTGATGTTGTATCTACCATCAAATTCTGATCTAATGGCATAGAAATTGGCTTACAATCAGCCATACCATACTTTTGCAACATATTCAAGGCATATTGCCTTTGCGACATCCATATTCCTCTTTCTGTATGTATAAACTCAATGCCCAAGAAATAGCGCAGCACACCAAGATCTTTCATGTCAAAATCTTGCATAAGAAGTTGCTTTACCTCTTTGATGCTTCCTTCATTATCACCACCTAAAATCAGGTCATCAATATAAATATCCACAATAGTGATGCCATCATCAGCCTTCCTTGCATATAGTGAGTGATTTGCATCACACATAGAAAACCCAATGCTGGTTAAGTAATCAGCAATCCTTGCATGCCCTGCACAAGGGGCTTGCTTCAGCCCATACAAAGCCTTTTGCAACCTGCAAAATTTTTTTGGATGCTTTAAATCTTGATATCCTTGTGGCTAGTCCATATATACTTCTTCTTGTAACTCACCATGTAGGAAAGCATTCTTCACATCCATCTGATGCAACGTCCATCCTTGTGTTGTAGGTAATGCAACAAGTGTTCTGATGTTGGAGGATAAACACTCCTATGTGCACAACAAAAGCAAATGAACCCTCCTAGGATCCTGAAATTTTTCAGACATAGGCTCTGTATTTTCTGAGTTTCTCTGAGTATATGCAGAGACTAAAAATGAAATTTTGCAGGCATAAACTAGAATTTAAGATCTTTCAAATGAGATTAAAATCACTCCTTTTGGATACTGGATGATGCCTCAAGCAGCTGCAACAAAACAAACAACTTGATCTCTTCATAGAGTATGAGCTAACTAGACAGACACTGTTCTAGACATTTCTCTGCACATGTGCAGGCACTGAACTTGAGACTTATACCAGACAAATTAGAACTTATAAGCTTTCCAACAAGACAAAAATCATTGCAAACGGATTCCGGATGAAGGAGAAACAACAATTACAAGACCGGGGGGTTTGCCAAAAACATCTAGATAGATAGAGTGTGTAAAAGTGAAATTTCTGCAAAATATGCAGAGAACAGGTAGTAGGGGGTGTGCTTAAGCAAGGGGGCAGCTTGGGCACGTATTTCCACGACTCTAAGTCATAATACAACTCATTAGAGGTTTTAAAGACCACATACTAACCTCTTTAACCAATCAAAAGCATATACATGTCAAAAGTGAGGTCCAATCACATCAAGAGGTGAGGTAAATCTTCTCTAATCAACTTCTTTCCATTATGGGCATAATTGGATGCCTCCAACTCGTGGAAATTAGCCTCCTTTGATTGTGGATGATGTGGAAGGTTCAATTTGGGGCATGTTCCCACACTCTTGAGCTTGAAAACTTTCAACACTCCCCCTCAAGCTCAAGTCTTTTCCTTTGTTGCTTCAGCCTATGTCTCTTATGTTGATAGCTTCCTTGAATCCTCCAAGCTTTGTACCTTCAAGAAACTTTGTCATCATGTCTGCAACCTGCATTTTAGTGTTCACATACCTTATATCTAGCTCTTTTGCCATCACCTTTTCTCTAACGAAGTGGTAATGAACCTCTATGTGCTTGCTCCTTGCATGAAACATGGGATTGTTAGCTAGATAGATGCTTGAAATGTTGTCTCCATAAAGAGGAAACTCCTCCACTTCTACTTCCAAGTCCTTAAGTAGCTTCTTAAGCCATAATAGCTCACATGTAGCCAATGCTAAACCTCTGTACTCAACCTCTGTGGATGAAAGAGCAACAGTGGGTTGCTTCTTACAGCTCCAAGAGATCACTTTTGTACCTATCATGAAAACATAACCCGATGTACTCCTTCGATCATCCTTGCTACCTGCCCAATCAACATCACTATATCCTTTGACACTTAGATCAGCATCATATGAGTAAAATAGACCTTGGTTGATGGTGTTCTTGATGTAACGAAGCACCTTTCTTGCCGCCATAAGATGATCATGAGTAGGTGCATGCAAAAATTGAGAGAGAACACCTACTACATATGCAAGATCAGGTCTAGTGAATGTAGCATAAATTAATGAACCAATTATGCTTCTATATAGTGTAATATCTTGTATAGCCTCTCCTTGACCTGCAACCAACTTTGTATTGGGCTCCATGGGCTGAGAAAGTGGCTTACAACCACTCATACCAAACCTGTATAGCACATCCAACAAGTATTTTCTTTGAATCAAGAAGATGCCATTGTGTGCATAGATTACCTCTATTCCCAAGAAGTAATTTAGTGTTCCAAGATCAGATATCTTGAACTCCTTTCCTAGCTTTGATTTGATATCTTTAATACCTGCAATATCACTTCCTGTGATGATCAAATCGTCCACATAGATGCATATGTATACCGTCTTGTCTCCTTGCTTCTTCATGTAAAGTGATGGATCTGCAACACTTTCTTTGTATCCACAACTTGATAAATAATCCACTAACCTCTGATTCCAGGCCCTTGGGGCTTGCTTTAGTCCATATAATGCTTTCCTTAGCTTGCAAACATAATTTGGGTACCTCATACTAGCAAATCCTTGAGGTTGGCTCATGTAGACTACTTCTTCAAGCTCTCCATTGAGGAAGGCATTCTTCACATCCAACTGATATAAGCTCCATTTCCTTGATGTGGCCATTGCAATCAAAGTCCTAATTGTTGGCATCTTGGCTACGGGGCTGAAAGTTTCATCATAATCTATCCCGTAGCTTTGGGAGAAGCCTTTCGCCACCAACCTTGCTTTGTACCTAGCAATGGAACCATCTGAATTTCTTTTAATTTTGTAAGCCCACTTATTACCTATCACCTTCATGCCTTCTTGAGCTGGTACCAAGCTCCAAGTATGGTTCTCATCAAGTGCTTTGAGCTCTTCCTTCATTGCCTCTTGCCATTCCTTGCAATCCTTAGCTTCTTCATAACTAGTTGGTTCTTTGTCCTTGATTACCTGAGTCATGTATGCATAATGCTTTGCAATGAAATTATCATATGTTAACCTTTGTACTGGATATCTTACTCTTGAAGACCTTCTTTCACTTCCTTTAGGTGTGGTTGCCATCTTCTTTCTTTGTTTGGCCACTCCTGGAGTTTGAACTTCTTCTATCTCTTCATCTTCCAACATGCTCTCGTCCACATAGCTTCCTTCTTCAACTGAAATCTTGTCCTTGCCTTTGACTTTGCTTTCTTCAGAGCTGGTCTGTCTTTCCCTAAGCCTTCCACTCCATGGTGAGGGTGTCCTTGTGTTGCATGAGTTGCTTGGACCACTCAAATCCATGCTTTCTTGAACTCTATCATCATTCTTCAAATCTGTCTCACCTATGTCTTCAACCTGCAATGGACTTGTGCATGCATACCAAGGCTTCAACTCATCAAAGACAACATCCCTACTTACCTTCAGCTCCTTGGTGATGGGATTATAGCATTTATACCCCTTTTGTTCCATAGAATATCCCAAAAAAATACACCTTTCAGATTTGGCATCTAACTTTGACCTCAACTCTTGAGGTACATGTACATAGCATATACAACCAAAGATTCTAAGATGTGAAATGCAAGGTTTTCTTCCACTCCATGTTTCCTTAGGGGTTAGATGATGTATACCTGATGTAGGACATCTATTCATGATGTATGTGGCTGTATATGTAGCCTCTCCCCAATAACAATGCGGCATATTCATTTCGTTGAGCATACACCTTGCTACCTCTGCTATGTGTCTGTTCTTTCTCTCTGCTACCCCATTTTGTTGAGGGGTATACCTGCATGTAAATTGTCTTTTGATGCCATTGACCTGCAAAAATTCAGAAAATTCATGAGAGAAGTACTCTCCCCCTCCATCGGATCTCAAAGTTTTGATAAACTTGCCAGATTCCTTCTCCACCTGTGCTTTGAATTTCTTGAAGTAGTGGAACACATCTGATTTGTTTCTAATGCAATACAACCACACTTTCCTTGAAAAGTCATCAATGAAGGTTACAAAATACCTATTTCCAGCAAGGGATGCTTCTCTTGTTGGACCCCAAACATCCATGTGAATGAGGTCTAAAACATTTGCACTTACATAGGTACTCTTCTTGAAGGGCAGCCTTGATTGTTTTCCTTGTTGGCAAGCTACACAAATTTCATGCAACATTTTAGATGTGAAATTTGGTAGGCCTCTTACCAAGATCCTCCTTTGCATGTCCTTGAGCTTTTGTAGGTTCATGTGACCTATTCGTTTATGCCATAGATCCAAATCTGCTATCCTCTTGTCTCCATATGTGACATACATTGAATGGGGTGGCTGATTTATGTCCATTGTGAACATTCTCCCTTGCTTTTTCCCTTTTGCTATGAGCTTGAAACCTGCCCTTGGATCCTCAACAAAACATCCTCTTTCATTGAACCTAACTTGATAGCCTTTTTCTACCATTTGGCCTACCGAAATCAAGTTTTTGGTAATAGTAGGGACATGTAATACCTCTGATAAGCACTTCGCTCTTTGATTTCCTTCCAAACTGATATCTCCCACATGTTGAATGATATGCTCTGAGTTATCACCTGTTTCCACATGCCCTTGATGCTTTGGGACCTGCAAATTACTAAAAAAATCCTTTCGACATGACATATGATTGCTACATCCACTGTCTACATACCATACATCTTCACTAGCTTGAGTTGTATCTTCACCATACCTCATGGCAAGTAAATAATCATTCCCTTGGCTGGATGATGTGTTTGCTTAATTATCTTGCCCTCTATAATTGTTGTTGTTGATTTGATTCCCTTGTCTTTGAGCTCTATGATAGCATTCATTTGCAAAATGATCGGGCTTACCGCATACAAAGCATCCATTTGAAGTGGCTTGTCCTCTTCCACCAAATCTTCCACCTCTTCCTCTATTTGTGGCTCTTCCACCTCTTTGACCTGCATTTTCTTGTTGTCCTTGACCTCCTTGGTTGCTTTGATATCTTCCTCTTCCTCTTGTAGCACCTCGGTTGTGTCTTCCTCTTCCTCTACCTACATACAACAATTGCCCTTTGCTATCCTTGGCATTATGACCACCAAAGTTCATCTCCTCTGTCACCATGAGAGTGATTAGTTCATCAAAATCAGGAAGAGAGTCCCTTACATACACTGAAGTTGTGAAAGCCCTCCATTTTTCATCATCCCTAAGTCCATTTAGGGTGTGGGCGACAAGATCGTCATCATCTAGGGCACAACCGATTGACCCTAGTGCATCTGCAAGCTCTTTAACCTTTAATATGTAATCATTAGCACCTTGAGAGGGGCTTTTCCTAAGATTATTTAGCTCATTCTTGAGCTGAATTTTTCTAGCTTTTGTGGAGGTTGAATACAATCTCTCCAAGCACTCCCACACCTTCTTCGATGTATCCAAATCTTGAATATGCCCTACCATAGAGTTGCTAATATGCTGAGATAAAATGAAAATGACCCTTTTTGTCCCTTTCATCCCACTCTCTTACTGCTCTTCTCTGATCATTGGTTGGATTTACCTCATCTATGTAGGGTTTTGGCTCTCCACCACTCACAAGTCCCCACAAACCTTTCCCCATCAAAAAATTGCTTATTCTAAATCGCCACGGTTGGTAGTTTCCTTTTTCGAGCTTCTCAATCTGAGCATTGAGATCAGCCATGGTGCCTCCTGAATCTTTTCAACCTCTCCCTTGATGCAATGAAGTTGAAAAGGATGTCTTTTACCTCAAAAAATAGAGCTACTCCTCTTGATGAAGCTTCGTCTTTGATTTGATGATGTATTTGCTTCCCCTTGTTGTTGACGTGCCCGTTCTTTGCTTCCTTCCTTCAAACTTTGATGAAGTCTTTACTTCACTTCAGTAGCTCCTTCGTCTCTCTTTGATACTCCACTTATGGCTCTGATACCACTGTTGGAGGATAAACACTCCTATGTGCACAACAAAAGCAAATGAACCCTCCTAGGATCCTGAAACTTTTCAGACATAGGCTCTGTATTTTCTGCGTTTCTCTGAGTATATGCAGAGACTGAAAATGAAATTTTTCAAGCATAAACTAGACTTTAAGAGCTTTCAAATGAGATTAAAATCACTCCATTTGAATACTGGATGATGCCTCAACCAACCGCAACAAAACAGACAACTTGATCTCTTCACAGAGTATGAGCTAACTAGACAGACACTGTTCTGGACATTTCTCTGCACATGTGCAGGCACTGAACTTGAGACTTATACCAGACAAATTAGAACTTATAAGCTTTCCCACAAGACAAAAATCATTGCAAATGGTTTCCGGATGAAGGAGAAACAACAATTACAAGATCGGGGGGTCTGCCAAAAACATCTAGATAGATAGAGTGTGTAAAAGTGAAATTTCTGCAAAATATGCAGAGAACAGCTAGTAGGGGGTGTGCTTAAGCAAGGGGGCAGCTTGGGCAGGTATTTCCATGACTCTAAGTCATAATACAACTCATTAGAGGTTTTAAAGACCACATACTAACCTCTTTAACCAATCAAAAGCATATACATGTCAAAAGTGAGGTCCAATCACATCAAGAGGTGAGCTAAATCTTCTCTAATCAACTTCTTTCCATTATGGGCATAATTGGATGCCTCCAACTCGTGGAAATCAGCCTCCTTTGATTGTGGATGATGTGGAAGGTTCAATTTGGGGCATGTTCCCACACTCTTGAGCTTGAAAACTTTCAACATCTGATAGTAGACATTTTAGCTACAAAGGCTGAATGTTTCCTCATAATCAATACCATATGTCTGTGCATATCCTTTTGCTACCAATCGTGCTTTGTACCTGCTTATGCTACCATCAGCATTGTGTTTTACCTTGTAAACCCATTTGCAGCCTATGGGTTTCTTTCCTTATGGCAATGGAACCAGCTTCCATGTATCATTTCCATAAAGTGCAGCCATCTCCTCATCCATAGCTTTTTCCCAGTCTAGATTATCAATTGCATCTTCAAAACAAGAAGGTTCATCATCTTGTATTACCTTTGTCATGTAGGCACAATGACGAGCCATGTAACTATGATATGTCAATCGTTGCACTGAATTACACATCCTTCCAGATCTTCTTGGTCCTAGGTCACTTCTCCTTGTATCATCTGCATATGCCTTTCTTACTCCTGGAGTCTTCATAGAGGGCAATCCAAGTTCCTCATCAAGACTCTTTTGTGAACCGCTTGAATCTCCATCAACGTCTTCAAAACGTGTTTTATGACCAACAGAAAGTTTTTCTTTACCTTTCTTGGATGTATTTGATGAATTTGCTGGACTAAAATTTCCACGTAATCTTCCACTCCATGGATTTGAGTTGGAACTATTGCTTGGTGATGCATCCGGTCCACTCAAAACCTGAGATTCTGCACTTGATTTTTCAGCATTTTCTTTGTCATTTGGTTCAAGACTCAATCCTTCTTTGGCATCTGCATAGAAGCTTGATATTTCATCAAATACCACATCTTTGCTCACCTTTACCTGTCGTGTGAGTGGGTTATAACATTTATATCCCTTTTGCTCAAGGGAGTATCCAATGAAGACACACTTTTTTGCTTTTGGATCAAGCTTCGTCCTCAATTCATCTGGGACATGTGCATATGCAATACAACCAAAAAATTTCAGATGTGATAAGTTTGGCTTTTTACCTGTAAACTTCTCTTCAGGTGTAACTTGATGTAGAGCAGCAATCGGAGTTCTGTTCATGATATATATAGTAGTATGCACAGCTTCTGCCCAATAACAATAAGGCATATTCTTCTCAGCCATCAAGGATCTTGCTATTTCTGCAATATGTCTATTTTTGCATTCACCAACGCCATTCTGTTGTGGTGTGTACCTGGATGAAAACTGACGCTGAATTCCATGATTTTTTAAAAAACAACTGAACTCATTTGACATGTATTCAACTCCTCCATCAGATGTTAATGTCTAAATGTACTTCCCTGTCTGCCTTTCTACCATAGCTTTAAAATTCTAGAAGTGAGTGAACACCTCGCTCTTCTCTTTCATGAAATATACCCATACTTTGTGTGTATGTCCATCAATGAAGGTAACATAAAACCTGCAAGCACCCATAGATGTGGTCTTTGTTGGACCCCAAACATCTATATGTACTACTTCTAGTACATTCTCACTAACATGCTTGTCATGTGGAAACAATGCTCTTGATTGTTTATCAAATTGACATGCTGCACATACCTTTTGCATTTCTGCAACTTTGAAATTTGGTAGACCATGGACAATCTCCTTTGACTGCATCAATTTCAGCCTTTGCAAGTTTGCATGTCCAATCTGTTTGTGCCACATTTCTATATCTGCTATAACTCCTGCACCTTTTGCGAACATGGCTGAATTCATATTAGGAATCTTCACATTTAAGGTGAACATCCTACCCGCTCTGTTTCCTTTGGCAACCAATCGTCCATCCTGCTTGTACTCTTCTACATATAATCCATCAGCATTGAACCTAACTTGTAATCCTTGGTCAACCATTGGTCCAACAGAAACCAGATTCTTTGTTATATTTGGAACATGCAGCACATCAACAAGATGGTTTACCTTTCCATCCTCCATAGATAGTGCTATGTCTCTTGTATGCTCAATAAGATGTGATGTGTCATCACCTATTTCAACATATCCAAGAACTGGCAATTTTTGCAAAGTACTTAACCATTCTGCATGACTCGTCATGTGATTTGAAGCACTTGAATCAACATACCAGACATTATCATTCGATTTTGAAACACCAGCAGACATCGTATTCATCATGTGATGTTGAACCATGAACAGCTTATCGAAATCATCTGTACTATTGTGGATGCATAGTTGTTTTGCTGCCTTCTATTATTTTTATTCTCCAACCTACAATCACGTTCAAAGTGTCTCGGTTTACCACAATTACAGCATCCTTTACTATCATTACTTGAATCATTTATTTGGAAATTTCTGCGACCTCTTTGGCTCCCCTTGCCTCAAAATTTTCCTCTTCCTCCTGCATGATTCTGTTGTTGACTTTGGTCTTGGTTACTATTTCCTCTTCCACTTCCAAAACCTCTACCTCTACCTCTTCCTCTACCAGAGTAGAATACCTGCTTAGAACTAGATTTTCCTTGGGAGTTTGAATCCTCACCAAGATTGTTTTCTTTAATAATCAACATAGATACCAGATTAGCAAAATTTGGAATATTTTCCCTGGTCTATATAGAAGTTCTGAACTACTTATATGCAGCTCCTAAACCACGAAGGCACACTTCCACCTTATCATTATCATCTACATTCACACCAATAGATGCAGTGACTCACATATGCTTTTGATTTTTAGAGTGTAGTCACTTACCGACATGCCCTTCTTCTCCAATGTATGCAACTCGTTCTTGAGTTGCAATTTCCCTACCTTTGTATTGGTCTCATACAATGTGACCAAACTATTCAACGCCTCTTTTAGAGTCTTGGCATCTTGTATCTGTCCAATCATGCTATCTTGTATGCTAACAGATAGCTAGTACATTACCTTTCATGCTCCTTGGTTCCATTCCTCATATGCTCTTACCTCATCTGTAGTCCGATTCCTTTTTGGTAACTGTGGAGCATTTTCATTCTCTCCTTCGATGTACTTCCAGTAGCCTTTTCCCATCAGGAAATTTGTCATTCTGAATCTCCAAGCATGGAAGTAGTTCTTGTCCAGCTTATCGCTCATAAGCTGACTCATTCCATCTGCGTTTGCCATTTTTGCAGTAATCCACAACACTACAAAACACGACAAGCAGCACTTCTGCTTGAACACTATCGCACTATGATGTGACAGTTTGATCTCAGAAAAACATAGATTTCGTGTATCAACAATACACGGAATCACTTGAAATTCTGGATCTGGAATATATGAGTGTCACCGAACACAACGGAAGTTACAATTTCTAAAACTAACCTGGTTTTTTTGTGGGCTTCACCTTGCAGGCTCGAAATGGAGGTCGAGATGGCTTTGAAAATATTTTGAGGTCTTCTACCTTCACACCGATTTTCATAGCAAATGGAGGTCATTTGTGAATCGTGTTTTCTCCACGCCTTGCTGCGTACTCTTCACCGTCGCCTTCTCTACGAGCTCTCTACAGCCACGTCGGCTCTGATACCATGTCACGAGGAAGGAGATAAGGAAGAGAGCTCACACACACACTCTCACTCTCAACGAGAAGCACACACACAGATTGAGGCAAGGAAGAATGATCATCATCTTCTTCTTCTTCTTCTATTACATAAAAAGGAATGTACAAGAATGACCTAAAAACAAGAATACAACAAGTGCAATATATAAAGATCAGTACATAAGGAAAAACATAATGTCCGTGAATAAGTGAGCTGGCAAGAAACAAATGTGCCCTCACTCTCGGTAGATAAATCTAATAAAGCTCATTGAAGTATCCCTGACATATACCGGCGTGACCACTATACATGTCAGAGACATGAAAAACTGGTACATGTCATCCTGGATCATCACATGTTGAGCTTGATATCTCAACATAGATGACATCTCGTACTCCTTTTGTTGTACATCCATCGATAACCAAAGGTAAAATGTGTTTCAAAATGTTATGCCAATCATTGGTTTTTAACCCAGATAAGCTCTTATCATCCATAGTAAACATGTTCTGGAAAGATGCTCCATATCCTGTAGGAGTCCAAACCAATTGAATCCTATTGTTGAAAGACTGTATCTCTTTTGTCGTAAGCACCCAAGGAGCAGGTGCATAAGTCGTTTTCCTGTCGATGTCTATCAAAAACTGGCCATAAACTTGGTTTCGAGTTTTGGTCCTTCACATCATTCCTTGATGCTATGGTGTCTTTTGATCCAAGATGATGCTGCCATAATGAATAACCAATATCCTTGAATATATGTATAGGATCAAGAAGATGACATACTTTTAACTCTTTCCAATACTCCAAAGAATACCCTATTGATATATTCTCTATGAGTGCCAATTTTCCTTTACCTCTATTCACATTCTCATTCTCATTATCTTCATCATCATTGAAGATTTTTTATTTTGGATCTATCAGAGATCCATATGTCCATTTTTTATACCAATCCATCTGCATCATTGATTTTGGGCACTGACTTGTTTCAAGCTTTCCATTAAAATGTATTGCTTCTCTTTTACATCTTAATGGATGATCATCATGCAAGAATCGTCGATGTCAAAGATAAATATTTTTATTGAGATTCTTACTATAGATTGATCTTAACCAATCACCATAATATGGACAATCTTTATAACCCTTAGTAGATATTCTTGCATCATGAAAATGATAAAAATATAATTAGATTAACTCAGGTTTATTTGTAGGCATATTGAATAAAAAAATTACGACAATACTTGAACAAACACCATATCCTGAAAAATCATGAAGAGTCCAAGCCACAATACCAGGAACCATAATATATCTTTCATTGATGCTTTTCGATACATCAATGACATTAATACCTCTCTATAACTCTTGAAGATCTTCAATGAGAGGAGCAAGATATACATTCATATCTTTAACTTGTCTTTTTCCTGAAATTAAAAGTGAAAGCATTAAATGTTCCTTTTTAATGCTAAGATATGGTGGAAGATTGTAGTTTGTGATTACCACTGGCCATGTTAGCCATTTACTAGATTTCATGGAGAACGGATTAAACCCATCTAATGCAACTCCTAAATTTGGATTCTATGGATTTTGTGTAAAATCATGCCATGTAGAATCAATATGCTAAAAAGAAACATTATCTATTGGAACTATGATTATTCCATCAACACTTTTATGGTCATGTCCCCATGTCAAAAGCATTCATAATTCGAGGCTTTGAAACATATGCTTAATCTATAGAGATTGACATTTTGGACATGTCAAAGAGTCTTCATATTCACCTCTATATAAAATACAATCATTAGGACATGCATGCATACATTGATAATCTATACCAAGATCGTTGACTATTTTCTTCATTTCATCATATGAGGTAGGAAGAATATTCTAACTTGGTAAAACCTTTTCAGATAATAACCTATAAGTTCATGAAAAAAAGACATATTAATAAAAATAAATGAATAAATATACATATATATATTTATATACATACATATGATTTTTTTATATGTGTATGCTTATTTGTATGTGTATATGGATGTGTATATGGATGTGTATATGCATGTGCTTGCGTATATGTATGCATATGTGTATACATATGTATGTGTGTAGATGTGTTTTATATGTGTATATGTATGTATGTATATTTATATCTATATGTATGCATATATGTATGTATATGTATGTATGTATATATATGTATGTATGTATGTATGTGTGTGTATGCATGAATGTGTATGTGTGTATGTATGTATGTATGTGTATGTATGCATGTGTAGCTGTGTATATTTGATTTCCTATTTAATTTTCTTTTTGTTTATTGTGGTTTGCAAACTTTCATATAGATATTTAGACCATTGAATCATTTGGTTGTCTCCCAATTTATATTCAATCAATTACTTGCTTTGCTAACTAAAACTTACATATTCTTTTATAGATATAAAGTATCAGTTAGCTATGGAGGTATTACATAGTTTGAAAAATAGGAGAAGCAAATCTATTTGGAAGGTTTTGAAAGATGGATGAATAGTTTTAACGGATGGGTGGACAGAAAGCTTCCATTCAATGCAAGTTCCTATTCTTACCTTAGCTAAGGTAAAAACGAGAACTAGCATTGATTGGATGCTTTCTTTTTGCCCATCCTTTAAAATTATTCTTCCATCCTTCAAAATCTGCCAGATAGATTTGGTTCTCCCATTTTCCAAATGACCTAATACCTCCATAGCTAACTGATACTTAATATTTGTATGCAAAGTTCATAAAAAGATTTAGCCACGTAGGTATTAGGTCGACCAAAATAGGAGAAGCAGATGTGTCAAGAAGATTCTAAAGAGTGGTGGAGAATTCCAAAGTCGAGATGGACAGAATATCTTCATTCGATATAGGTATGTATAATTTGACCTTACTGTCATAACATGTTTATGTGTGTATATGTTTATATGTGTGTATGCTTTCATGTTTATATATGTGTATGTCTATGTACGTATGTTTTTATATGTATATATGTATGCATGTATATATATAAATAGATAGAAAATAAAAAATTATACCTTAATAGTGCCAAAACAGATACATTACTCCATCAAAATGATTTTGAAGATTGAGAATAAGTAAGCTCGCACTTAGTCGTGTCAAATGACTTCCTTCATATACATGCTTTAGACATTCCTTTCGAAGATATTTCTCATTTTAAGAACTATCAATGCTCTCACTGTCGTTTTGATACCAATGCTCTATAACCATGCCATCATCTTCATCATTGTCGTACAAATCTTGTACTTTATCTTCTTTTGAATATAGGTCTTTCAACCTTGCATATTTCATAGGATCCCTTTTGTGTAGCCTCCTCATAGAAGCTTTTGATGAATGAGGTCTTACTGGCAACTATGAATGGTGTGGTGGAATATCATTAACATCATATGTTGGAATCTACACACATGAATAAAAATCATTAGTATTCCATAAATAAATGAGAAGTCAACTTTAACCATAAAATTCAAAATGTAAGTTATTAAATATGGATAGAAAGTTTTCATTTTCTCTCTAGCTAAAAGGTGCTTTTGGAGGTCTACGCCATCCATAATTCACTAATAATTCATCACCATCATGTAATGAAGTAATAGCATTGACAACTATGTATCTTGCTACATCTCTACTCATGTATGGTGATTCATGACTATTTTCACGCTCCACAAATGTGCAATTAGTCATTGAACTACTATGTAACCTTCGACTACTATTTATTAAACATGCTATATTTCCATGTGTGTAAGGTCCTCCATCAATATATAATCTTTCATTTTTTGCATGTGAAATCCCTCTATTAGTAAGGAATGCTACATTCAAGCATATTCCATAAGTACTCATGCTTTGAACATAGCATGCAAGTCGATGCCAATCTCCCCATCCATATATAAGACCACAAAATGACATAAGAGTGACTTTAGAGTCCGGAGGCACATACAAATCCTCTACAATAAAGAGAACACAACCAGCACTAGTAATGGTGGATGGAGCAATCATATAGCGATTACCCCAAAAGTTAAAAACCTCTCTAACTAAAGGAAGTGGTCCTCTATTCCATCCTTGATATCTTCTTCTATCATATATTTGTATTAGAGAACCACTAAGAGTTGGCAATGGATAACCTCTAGCCGTTTCAATCTCTAAACCAGAAGGTAGAGGATTTCTAGAAACCTTTGCTTGTAATTGATGAACAATAAGTCCATGATGTGTACAAGGTATATTAGCATTATTAGTATGAGAATTATTATCATCATCATCATCATCGAGCAAGTATTGCAATATATCAACAATAATTTAGTTTTGTATATGGTCTTAAAATAAAATAATGACATTAATGTAGCATTATCACATTGGCCAAGTGATGGTGCATGCTCAAAAGTACCATACTTTGCCTCATGTTCAATACATTCCAATCGTAGTCTTTGATACGTGCCATATCAAGCATTACACTAACATATAATATGCTCTTGATAGTAAAATTCATCATAATTCCTAGTGGATGACACATGTGAAGTCGTTGCATGGGTAGGAGGTGGTGGAGTGCCCTCTAATTGATCAGAATCTGATTATAACAAGAAAAAAAACATATATCATTTACGTATCTATCAAACATATTTAAAATTAAAAGTTTGGTATACTCACATTATATAGTCCTTGCACGATTATGAGATGGTGGTGGAGTTCTGTCTGATTCATCAGAATCTATAGTGGTATTAGATATTAATAATCTGATTATTTACATACATAAACATTCATATATACACATACACACATATTCACATATACACAAATACACATTCTTGTGGGACACATGCATGTATTTTGTATGAATGTGTGTATATGCATGTATGTGTATGTGTGTATGTATATATGTGGATATGTATATGTGTGTTTATGTTATATATATGTATATTTGTATATGTATGCATGTATGTATGTGTATATGTTTGCATGTATATGTGTATGACGTGGGTATGTGTATGTATATGTGTGTATGTATGTATATATAAGTGTATGTATATATGTTTATGTGTGCATGTATTTTGTATGTATGTATGCATGTGTGTGTGTGTGGATATGTGTATGTGTGTGTATGTATGTATAAGTGTATGTGTGTATGTTTATGTGTGCATGTATATATATCTAATATATATATACTACTATAAATATGTATATAAATGTATATATATATAGTAAATATATAATATTTACAAATATAAATATAAATATATATAGTAATATAAATATGTATATAAATATATCTACAATAGATATACTATATATATATATATATATAGTAAATATAAATATATATTTATAAAGGTTTTTTTTGTGTATATATATATATATATATGCATATATTTACTATATATATATGAGTATGTGTATGTGTGTGTGTATTTAGTATGTATGTATGTATATGTGTATGTATGTATGTATGTGTAAGTGTATGTTGTTGGAAGCAGCCAAAGGCATAGAAGACGCGGAAGCATGTAACAATAGAGTAGGGAGCCAGTGGAATCTTTTTTCAAAGAATCATGTTTTAGAAATACTTTTCAAAAACCTCCAACAGTGATTTTTATCACTATTGTAGCATATGTAACATAGAAAAACCCTTTTCTTAATTTCTAGCTCCATTTTGTGCAAGCCGAGGAGTCCTCAAGCTTGAGGAGCTTAGGTAGAACAAGCGTATCAATTTTCTTTATTTTTAGACACCGTTTACCCTTCCAAATAGCATCTAGGACCTAATTTTTAACTATGCCGGTCACTAGATGTGAAACCGGTCAAAACTAGTCTAGAAACTATAAAAAGAGCTAGAGAGCTCATTTTTGAAGTTAGTTAGTGTTAGCTTGTTTGAGGTTAGAGTTCTTTTGAGCTTGTAATAGTGTTCTTGAGCAATAGAGTTAATTTCTCACCTTCCATTGTGTCTTGCTTGTCTCTTCGTAGTGTGTGTGTATGTGTGTGTGCATTTCTATGCTTCTCACCTTCACTCTCACTTCATCTCACATTCACGATCTTCATATCACTCCTATCTCTTCCGCGGATTGACATTGAGGAGGTGGAGCTTCTTAACGTGGTTCTCACCATTGTGCTAGAGCAACACCAAATTTGGCGCCGTTGCCGGGGATCGAGTCTAGGACGAATGTGTGATGGTAAGAGTATAGCAAGAAGTGGCGTTGGAAGGTAAAAATTTCAGTTTTTGTTGTTGTTTTTACTTAGTTTTTAGTGTTTTTCACCTCCCCCACACTCCATCTTCATCACCGCATCATCATCTTCATCTCCAAAAAAAATCAGAAAATTCACCATATCCACCCATTCTCCTCATTTCCCCTCATTTGTGCATACGAGAGAGTGAGAGAGAGCTTTTGTGCTTGTGTGTACTTTTGTTTTCTTGAGTTTTCTTGCAGGTACAGAGCTCCAGTGCATCAGGAAAGCTTGGAAAAGGTAAAATTTTCAGTTTCTGTCAGAAATTTTCGACTGTGTCAGACCATCGCGATGGTCTGCAAAGTTCGGAATTTGAAAAAGGCGACCACACCAGCGTGTAGAGCACACTTGCGCCTCTAGGAATCCATACTTGCATTGCAAAAAATCATGCTTTGGTGGACCATCGCGACGGTCTCAAACCATTGCGATTGTGTCACACCATCGCGATAGGCTCACGCCATCGCGACGGCTCGGCCGGACCATCACGATTGTCTCACGCCATCGCGACGGTTCATTTGGACCACCGCAACGGTTCGCGGACCATCGCGACTGTTTGGTTGACCCCACACCATCGCGATTGGCTCACGCCATCGCGCCGACGGTACCACGTGGCAAGCTAGACCATCGCGACGGCTCGCACCTCACGCCATCGCGACGGTACCCTCAGACCATCACGACACCTCAAAAAATTGGACCATCGCGATTGGCTCAAGCCATCGCGCCCGGACCATCGCGATTGGCTCAAGCCATCGCATCTGTGACCATCGCGACGGTTCACTTTGGACCATCGCGATTGTTCACGTTGACCGTTGACTGACGCCATCACGATTGTCCGCCTGATTGAGCCATCGCGATTGCTCACTTTTGGACCATCGCGACCGTGCACTTCAGACCATCGCGACGGTTCGCGCATCACGCCATCGCGACGGTTTGCCTGGACCATCGCGACGGTCCCAGACGATCGCGATCATCTCAGACCATCGCGATTGTGCACCCCCATCGCAAATTTTAGGGTTTCATTTTTTGGCCAATTTTAGGGCTATTTTTGGGAAATTTTTGGGTGATTAGACTCATAGGAGACCCCTTAGCTCATATTTGGAGAAAAACCTGTTTGTCAGTTTTTACCCCCCAGGGCCTGAACGGTCATAACTTTTTCATCCGAAGTCCGTTTTTTGAGCTTAATAGCTCATTAGAAAGCTCTCGACGAGTACTACGTGAGGATACATCTATTTTTAGATAAGCTATTTTGAGGTTGAACTAGTTTGGGACTAGAAAGCTAGGGGTAAGCATTGAAAAGTTGGGCAAAAGGGAAGGGACTTAAAAGGTGTATATACTCAAGTGCTTGATCATCCAACTCTGAATTGTTCTAATATTGGATTTTTCCAGGTCTAGCAAGGGCAATCAAAGGCAACCAAGGCAAGGCTGTGAAGGGCATAAGGCTTGGGAAGCGCGGCTTCTTGGGCATCAGAGCAACCAAAAAAGCTGACTCGAGGTTGGAAGATTACTCAACCCCCTCAGTCAATTCTTAGCTTAGGATAAACGGTAGTATTGTGGATTAAAGACGATAGGAACGCCTCAAGTTCAAGAGAATTAAATTTATCAAGTCCAAGACCAAAGTAAAGGTGTGTGACACGAAAACCTAAAGGAAAGAACATAAGTCTGATGGAACGAGAACTCAAAGTACCACGGAAAGTCGAATTCCTGACGCATACATTAAGACAAGAATCTAGAGAAATTTAGAAAGAATCAAGAAAGTAATAACAAAGAAGCATTGACAATCTGAGCGTGTACTGAGTGTGCAAGGAAGAAAATTAATGAACCTTAGATCGGGCAAACATATAGGCAAGTCAGACCGACAAAGCCTTAGATCATCAGAGGCAAGTGTAAGAACTACTGCACGATCGTGGGCTCAACAATTGAACACTAATTACCCCTACGAGAGCTCAGATACTAGTGATTCAGAAATGGCATTTAGCATAGAAAGACCGGAAGTAGGGTCAAATGTAGCATACTTAGAAAAACCAAAAGGACCCTATAGAACGCAACTAGAGTTTCTCCGAACTAACCGATTAGGTGCTCGCATCTACGAGGATGGTTTGCGAAGGCAAGTGGTGCAAATGCACAACCCCGATCAACCCATTGGATTGGAACGTCCAGTGGTGAAATTTGAGAGAGACGCGTACATAGACAAGGAAGGAACAATGTACATCTTAAGTACGCAGCCAAACAATACCAACGAGTTTGGCGTGATTCAGCTAGAGACGGAAACTAAATCTCAAGGAAAAGAACCATTAGAAGAGCCTAGAACACCTAGAGGGAAATCTGTACTGACACGAGTACTAATCCCGGAATGGATCCCTCAGGACAACAGAAGCATAGAGTTGTTTGTAAATAAAGAAACTGATGAAGCCTTTTGGAGATACAAGACAGAACTACTTAGTGAGGTAGGTATCATCACGATATACGAGTTCAAGGACCCGGATACACCTGGAAAGGTTGTATACCTGGATGAGACTTCAGAAAGAGTCTTTGTGGTGCCTGACCACGCTAAAAACACATACACATGAAGAGGTGAATTGGTATTCCCTCCATCTAGAACGAACATGAACACAAGTCAACAAGGGGCAGGAACATCATCAGCCCATGGAAATCAACGAGAGAAAAATAAAGAAAGACCCGAAGTTAGCTTCACTCATCCCATAGGGAGAGATAGAACAACCACGGACACTAATAGAGCAGATAGGCAAAGAGATCATGGAATATCAGGTGGTAGAGATGATTTTCCTCTACCTAGACCACGTGAACACGCAAGAATATTGAGACCCACTCAACTAGTGAAATCCATGAAAAATTACTTTGATGGGACAGGAGATCCCTATGACCATGTTGCAGAATTCAAGCAATTACTAAGAGCAGAACAAGTCGAAGACATGTTCACGCAATACAACACATTTGGACTAACGTTAAAGAATACCACTTTAACTTGGTTCCAACCATTGCAACAAAGGCAATTTAGAGACATCCATCACTTTTTAGATTCATTCATCACTGAATTCTCTAAAAGTGGGATTAGACATGACACGTCTTCGTTGATTCATAGCTTCAAACAGACCCCTCAGGAAACAGTCAGACTCGCAGGACGTAGGTTTAGACAATATGTTGAACGATGTCCAATGCAAGAGCTACCCTCACAAGCCAAGCAAGTGTCATTGTTCCTAGATGGCTTGTTGAGCTCTAAACTACGCTCCTACGTGTACCTAAAAGAACCCAGAACACTAGAGCAATGTGTAAGAATTTGTATAGACATTGAGGACAACTTAGGAGACGAGTTGGAACTCTCAAAGGTCTATAAGGACTCAGACTGTTCATCTCTAGCATCCACAAAATTGTCTAACTCGATAGAAGACCTAGCAGAAAAAGTGGCCCAAAAACTAGGAGTTTCTAGTAAACCTAGGGTACTAACAAACAAGCATTGTTACACCTGTGGTGGAAATCATATGGCAAATGTGTGTCCCAATGCACCACAACCTCAAGCCAACCCTAGTGGCCAATACTGTACAATTGAGAGAAGATACACGAATCATACCGCTCAGGACTGCCCATACAACAAACAAACCATGAGACAGAACTACCCGCAAGCATACCAGTAGCCAGGTAGGTATCAAGGCCATTACAATGCTCAGCCTTATTACTATAGGCCTCCTCAGAACTACCCATACCAAGCTCAACAGAGACCTCAACCTGTCTTAGCTTAGCAGCCACCCCCACCAGCGAATGTCATCTCAGTCAAATACGCTGCTGCAGAAGAGAACCTAAGTAGAGCTTTAGTGCCTTCTTCACCTTTGATCACAGAGAGTGACCCGAACTCAAACAGTTTTGACTCTACGCATGTAGATAGTCCACCCGCTTATTACACGGAGTCACCAAAACATGTGGAGACATATCATTATGATAGTCCACCAGTGGAACCTAGTTGGGAGCCAGACTATGCTAATGTGATGTACACCAACCCAAATCCACGGCCCCAATTGAGACAACAGAGACCACAAGGACCTAGAGGACCATGCTTTAGGTGCCAAGGAGACCATTTCATAAAGGATTGTCCACATCCTCCTATAGCAGGACAATCACAGTACTATAACATCCAAGGCTTTTGTGCCGATTGTGGCAAAGAGCATATAATCAAAGATTGTCCTAAGAACCCTGTTAATGCTTCGAATGTGACACCGATCAACGTGATAGGAATTGTAAATAACGCAGATGGATCCAACCCTACATACGTGCCTATCCAAGCTATCACAAGAGCCCAGGCGCTCTTACAGAACCAACAGCTTAATCAGAAAAAATTAGCTGGCACTAGTGAAGTTGCAGAATCTAGCAGTAAAAAGACAAAATCTTGGAAAGATTCTAGAGAAAGAATAAAGAGAAAATGGAGTAAAAAGATAACTGAGTTGGAAGGAAGTTTGAAAGAGTCAAGAGCCAAAATCCTAGAATTGACTTCACAGGAATTGAATCAAGAGAATCCAGCTCAAAAATCAGCATCAGTTTTAGCGGAACCCATACCAGAAAATCTAGACATGATGTTTCGTGCATATCAGGCTAGATTAAAAGAGGGACCTCAGGTAGCTGAAATGAGTAAAAACTACCCTCGAGCTGATCTAGAAGTTGAGAGAACTAAACTTTGAATGAAGATGATAGAATTAGCACAAGCTTTGTTCGAAGCCTCTAGATATCTTAATTGGAATAACTTGGCAAAACCAGAATTACACTTTCAAGGACTAATGGAGAGGCTAGAATACTTGATAGGGAGCAAAGAGAAAAAGGATCAGCCTAGGAACCCTATTGTCCCAGAGACACAGGAAAATAATGCACCATCCCTGTCTCAAGTACCCAATACAGAAAGTCAAGACAACCTATCTTCCATACATAGGTACTCTCATGAATTTTTGAGAGAAATCCAAGAAGAGAAATGGAGAAAAGAACAAGGAACCAATCCTCCTATTCAAGAAATAGACGACTTGTAGGAACAATTTCCCCAAGACATTCCCTCTATTTACGATGATGTAGAGGAAGAGCAACTGAGTGAACACACAGGAGTTGAATCTAATTCTTTACAAGAATTACCTCAGTTTACAGGACCTTGGGAAGCAAAGTCTATTAATATGAGAGCACCCACGATAATAGTGAGGAATGAAGAATCAGTAATCCCTAGAAACACAGAAGTGATCAAGAATACCAAAGTACAGTGTAATCTCACTCTAGAGGAGTTGTTAAAGGTAAAACCAGAATTGTGGAAGCATGTAGCAAATCAATTCCCTGAGCTTGCTACTACTCCCTCACAAATAGGATCACAAAATAAGGTACCAGAGATACCTGTAGAAAAGATTGGAGATGTAAGTGAAGGAGAGGAAGGTAACACTTATCTTCCAATAACCCATCAGGGCTACACCACGAAATCCATCTTGGATTCAGGAGCCGGAGTAGCCATCGCTACCACCACTTTATGGAAACGTTGGGGTAAGCCAACAGTCAGACCTACCAGGATGAAGCTACGAATGGCTGACGAACACATAGAAAAACCATTAGGCTTGCTAGAAGGCATATCTCTCACCACTTGTGGTGTGGAATTTGAGCATACTTTCGCCATTTGTGACTTTGCAAAAAATCATGCTTATGAGATGATATTGGGACGACCATTCATGCGTCAGTTGCAAATTGTACAAGATTGGGGAACTAATTCTTTGTACTTGCAACATTTGGGAGTGACTACTAAAGTCAATCTTAAAGACTATTCACATAGAGACGTACCCCCAATACAATGGAATACCATCCATAAGACTCAGGTAGAGACGGAATCCGTGCACTCTTTGGAGTCAGATCCTTCTTGGTTGCATGAGGATACTCATTTATGGATGTGTAAAGTTGCAAAACAAGAGGAAGAAAGGTTAGAAGCCAGGACCTTAGGTGCAGAACAACATCCACGAATCCTTCAAGATCCAGCTTACGCACGTGTAGTATTTCCAGATGAAGAGTTTGAACCCCATGGTTGGGCAGAAATCCTAGCAACCATGGATGTAGCCATCAATGAAGAACAATGGACACCCCACTGTGACGAGGATGGCTATGACATTTCAGTTTTTACGATAGAGCCAATCATGTGCGATGCAATTTTAGAAGAATGTGAACCTAACACTGATGCATTTGAGGATGCAAGCGATTTCGATTTAGAATCAATTATCATGGACCCACCCTTTGCATCAGAGGAAGAATATTTTTACGAAGTAGAAACTCACCCTCAGAAACAGGAAGAAGTTATGAATGATGTGAGAATAGCCACTCAAGTGACTAATAAGAGTGAAGGCAAGAAAAGAAAGAAGAAAGAAACCATGTCAGAAAAAGAAGAATCTTTATTTGAAGTACCGGAGAATTTCAAGAAATATGAAATCGAAGATAGAAGAATCATGGTACGAATGCCTAATAGAAAGGCGAATGATGGACAAGTATATGATAACCGAGAGAAAACCAAGAAAATAATAGTTGCTATAGAAGGAGAAGAAGAAAAATGTACATACATAGGGCATGATTTGACGAAGGAAGAAGAAGAAGAGCTAGTTGCCCTATTGCGCGAATATAGAGATGTGTTCGCTTGGAGTTACAAAGATTTGAAAGGAGTAGATCCAGATATATGCTCTCATAGAATCCCTATGACTCCAGATGCAAAACCGACAAAACAGAAACCTTACACGTACAATGATAACTACGCTGCGAAGATTAAAGAGGAGATAGATCGGCTGATAGAAGCAGGATTCATTTACGAGATTGAGCATACTGAGTGGGTATCTCCCATTGTGGTAGTGCCCAAGAAGAATGGAAAATTGCGTGTGTGTATTAACCTTAAAAAAGTTAATGCCGCCACAATTAGAGACAGTTATCCTCTTCCTATCACGGAACACTTATTGGAAAGAGTTGCGGGCAAGGAAGTTTACAGCTTCCTAGATGGTTTCTCAAGCTATAATCAAGTAGCCATTGCTCCAGAAGATCAACACAAGATGGCTTTTGCCACTGAATGGGGCATATTTGCATTTCGTGTAATGCCTTTTGGGCTCACAAATGCACCCGCCACTTTCCAGCGACTCATGTATCATGTTTTTAAGGAATTCTTACGCAAGAGTTTGGAAGTATATGTCGATGACATATGTGCTCATTCTAATATCAGGCAGACGCATATCCCAGAGTTAAGGCAAATATTTGACAAATGTCGAGAATATCAGGTTTGTTTGAACCCAGAAAAATGCGTTTTCATGGTCAGACAAGGTAAAATTCTAGGACACATTGTGTCAAAAAATGGAATCTCTACGGATGAAGAAAAGGTGAAGGTAATTGCAGAATTACCTAGACCAACTAATGTGAAAGAGGTACAGGCATTTATGGGCCATTGCGGTTATTATAGGAGATTCATACACATGTATGCAATCATAGCCAAGCCTTTGTACTCTCTTTTAACCAACTTTGAATGGACAGAAGAATGTGAGAATTCATTCAACGAACTTAAAAGACGTTTGTGCTCAGCACCTATATTGACTACCCCAGATTGGAGTAAGCCATTCCATGTACATGTGGATGCATCCAATTACGCCATAGGATGTGTGTTAGCACAACCCACGAATGAAGGTAATATAGATCTCCCCATAGCTTACGCGAGCAGACAATTGAACGCAGCAGAAAGAAATTACACCACGACCGAACGAGAAGGATTAGGGATGATCTACGCGGTAAAGAAATTCAGACATTATTTGTTGGCAAACAAGTTCAAGTTCTTTACAGATCATCAAGCCCTATTGTACCTAGTCAACAAACCATGTAACATAGGATGACTAATACGTTGGTTTCTATTACTCATGGAGTACGATTTTGAAGTAGTAGTCAGGAAAGGAAAGACAAATCTTAGAGCTGACCACCTTTCGAGATTAACCTCAAGAGAAGGTCCTCAAGGAACAGCGGATGATCTACCAGACGCATACTTGTTTAACCTGGAGATAGCACCAGAATGGGCTAAACCAATAGTCCCTATTCTGACATACGGACCCAAGAATCCTAGGATAATGATCAAAGAAGGAGAGATTACCAAATCGCAGAGATATCAAATCATAGCAGGAAGCATATATAAACAGGATAATCAAAAGATTCTTGCTTGTTGTGTAGATGAATCAGAACACGCAAATTGGTTGCAATTAGCACACGTAGGTGCATTAAAGCAACATCATTCGAAACATCGAACATTACAGACTCTGCATAGACTAGGAGTATATTGGCCTTCAATGGAAGCAGATGTCTACAAGTTGTGTAAAGAATGCCATGTTTGTTGTGAAAGACCACTAGTAGAGCATGCTACATTATATCACGTGTCTCTCACACCAGACTGGAGTGAACCATTAGTGACATATTTGAGGACGAACACATTCCCTCAAGGAATGACCTTAGCACGACAACGCAGTCTGGAGCAGGAAGCTCAAGACTATTCACTTATTGGCGATAATCTATACAAAAGAGGACGAGATGGATATTTAAAACAATGTGTTCATGAAAGCGATTATTTGAGCATATTAGAGACTGCACACCAAGGTGTTGCAGGAGGTCACTTTGGACCAGATAGGATAATCACAGCCATCCTCTTTGCAGGATTATGGTGGCCCACTCTTCACATGGATGCTCATACCTATGTTAAGAGATGTGATGTGTGCCAAAGAACTCAGTTTCCTACTCGCAGAGATGAAATGCCATTGAAACCCATAATGGGCGGACGTGCATTCTCTAAGTGGGGCATAGACTTTGTAGGACCCATTAACCCCCCTGCAAAAGGTACACATGCTGAATACATTATTGTCGCGACGGATTATCTTACCAAATGGGTAGAGGCAAAAGCCACAAAAAAGAATGATGCACACACAACTGCAAAATTCTTATTTGAAAATGTCTTTACAAGATATGGATTGCCTATAGAGTTAGTGAGCGATCGCGGAACTCACTTTCTAAACCAAGTCATTGAATATTTGTTACCGGATTTTATGGTGATTCACAAGAAATCCGCACCATATCATCCTCAGGCCAATGGTCAGGCTGAAAGCACTAATAAGATCCTTTGTAACATACTGACGAAACTCGTGAACAACAAACGTTCAGATTGGGACAAACAGTTACATCATGCTGTTTGGGCATATCGAGTGGCCTACAAGACCGTACTCAATGCAACTCCCTTTCAGATGGTTTTTGGTCAGAATGCTGTGCTTCCTTTGGATTTCTTGATACCGACCCTTAAGGTTGCACAAGAACATCAGTGGACCGGCCATGAATTATCAGCGAGAATAATGGACTTGGAACGATTAGGAGAAACCAGGCTAAAGGCAGCAGCAGGAATATATGCAGCGAAGAAGCGACAGAAAGCATATTTTGATGCGCATGTAAAAGATAAAGGCCTAAAAGAAGGAGATTTAGTTCTAGTATATACGCTGAAACAACACGCACGTAAGTTAGAAAAGCGAGGTTCTGGACCTATGATCATTAACAGACTCTCGACAAGTGGAGCAGTACAGTTAGCCATCTTAGAAGGAGATATAATGCCTAATTACATTAGTGGCTGTAGAGTCAGGTTATATCAGGAACCTCTTATTGAGGATATGCTTAGACGACTCACGTTGGCAAAGAAGCGTAAGGAGGAAGAAAATAGAATACGAGCTGAAGCTCAGGCAGAAGCTATAGAACGCATAAGCGCATAAAGTTAAGAAGACAAGGACTAGGGAGAGAGCAGTATAACCATCTGGAAACAACAACCAGATATCCCATGGCTATGTGTGAGGTAAAGTCACGAACTCATCCTATCATAGTGGATAGGCGACCATTCATTACAGTTAGGCTAGAGCACGACAACCCTTGCCAAGAGCTCAGGGCTTTAATTGACTCAGGTGCTGCGACTAGTGCGATTAGATGGTCCCACAATAAGGATTCAGGAATAGAAATGCGGCCAATTGAGGCATACCTCATAGGGCTAGGAGGCATGGAAACCCCTTGCATGGGCGAGGTGGACCTTCCTATCCTCATTGAGGATGTGACCATGACAGCGAAGCTACTAGTGTGCCATGATGACGACCTGATAGAACCCCTAATCCCTTGCCAAGATTGGCTATACGATCACTCAGTGGACCTAAATCTTAGACAAGGCTCCTTACAGATTGGAACCTTAGAACAGAAGCGAGTGATACCGCTTGACTTCCCTAATGGCATTCCGACTGAGGTTTGTAACCCTAGACCCTATGAAATACATGCGACTGAAGACCGGAAGATCTTTGGTCAGCTCAGTCACGTTACGTCTACACCAACCCACTCGGGCTTGGCTATAGACAGTTGTCAATCAGAAAGACGACAGGAGATCTTCCCTGGGGCTTCCTGCAAACTAGAAGGGGCAGCTACCCAACCGCTAGGGCAGATGGACACAATCAGCGGTCAGGTGGGTTGCATCAGCGGCCAAATGAGCACAACACCCTGCGGTGCTCATCCTTCCAAAATTTTTGCGGACTGACCTAGATTAAAGATAAAGAACGAATCACTTCCTAATGGGCAGGTCACGCAAGTGTTGGATCTCCCTTCTTTTCCAAAGCAGAGCGTCCAATGGACCTCTCAAACCCAACCACGAAGGAGTCAACCACAACAGAGGAACCCAGACCGACGACACCACCAGATAAGGCAAAGAAAGCAGTAGTATCAACATCACAGAACAAGTGGCACGAGACAAATATGGGTGCCAAAAGGACAGCAACCACAGCCTATTGGCAACACTGCAGACAAGAACAGGACAAAGTTTCAAAAGAAGCAGAGTCTGCATCTAAAGTCCCCTCGATCTTCTTCCCCAAGTACAAATACTCGACAGATTTGGATCGCCAACAAGTATCTTATCAATCGACCCACACCCACGCAGATTTGGGTACCCAAACAATGTATTATAGCCCAACCCTCAAGCCATGTAATATATACCCCTCAGAAATCTTTTCATCCTTCAATACCACCGAACCCGATACCACTTTTTGTCCCTCAGCAGAAACACACCACCCACTCAAAGACTCTTAGGAAATGGATACCGAAACGTATCCAGATGTCTTCTTGTACCCCATTATCTAACAATTCTCCCATCCCGTTTAAACTCCACCCTTGTAATAATTCACCCTCAACCAAACCTTGTATAAATTCACACACCATAACCCCACATCATGCATAATAAACGCTCATCAAGAAATGTATGCATAATCTGAACCATGTAGGTGTCTAGAGACCTGCATTAGCTTTGCAAAGAATCATTGCATCAATCACTTCACGACACTTGGCTACACGGGTTACACATTGGTTATGGAAAGGGATTGCGGTCTCACCTTAATGGGATCATAATTAATTTCCATACTAATGTGTTAATCTTTTGTAGCAGATCTTTTCCATTAGCTCGTCAGCCATCATGCAAACCGAAGAAGGACCATCAGAAGCTGGCCCAAGCACACCAATGGCCAATATTGGAGAATTACTCGCGGAATCTTATCCGACGATGCAACCACCAGAGTTTCAAGGTTTTCCAGGACCCATGCCAATCGACGATCCTGCTAGAGGATACACTGAGAAGATTCATCGTAACTCTCACTGGTTTCAAGGCCTAGCAGGACCCTTAACAGACGCTGATTTCATATTTGAGGCCAATTTGGCATTTGATCTTCGCACATGGGCCAAGTACTAGTTCTTTTCAAGAGAATTTGAAGGATTGCAGAATACACAAGATTTAACGCACGTTTGGGCACGAGCAGGATTTACAGAATATTTTAGTGACCCTCTCCCTAAACCCGATTTTTACAGATGCTTTTACCTAGTAACCACCTTGACAGCTTCAGAGAACAAGGATCTACCCGGCACATTCATGTTACCATCCTTGGTAAATGACCCTCCATTCAGAAAGTTTTATTTGTCCAAAGATTTAATTCGCGCAGCTCTCAAAATACATGGAACACACACTCCGACGGAGAGAGAACGGCTAGTCCCAGAGCAGATGAAACGTGGTGATGTAACTAAGTTGGAGGATATTTCAGCTATAACCCCTGAACTCTCCAAGCCCTTAAGGATATGCATGCAGCATTTTGCTTTCCCAGCTCAGGATCGTTTTACCATGCCCCACAAAAGAATCTGGTTTGGATTATACTTAGCATGTACTGGACCTCAAACGGTTGATCTAGCTAGTTGGATAATTGATCAGCTCTATTTGGCACAACATAGATGGGAACGAAAGAAAGTCATCAATGGATGTTGTGCACTTACAAGGATTATATATATATGTGTTTGGCGTATGACTTACCGATTGAGCGTGCCATGACAAGTGAGGAACTGAAAGCATTCAAAGGAACCACTAAGAAGGCTAGAAAGTCTAGCAAAGGACGAGCCGGAAAGCGGATGAGAGGCACTATCCCGTGCCTACAAGTCCTAGAATCACCCTCACCACAACCATCTCCAGAGCAGTCACCGACCGCAGCCACTCAAACGGTACCACCAATTCGTATACGGTTATCAAGACCAGTTACGCCGGAGGGCACCACCAGTACGGTTGCATGCCAAGTAGCCACAACCCCAAAACCTACAAACACGACAACAGAACTTCCCACCACCATTGGTGCGGAAGCTTTCTCTTTTCCAATACCACATTTAGAAGCAGAACAAACAACACCACTAGATCCAACTTTTGATTTTGAAATGCCCGATGCATTCTCCAATGAGTTCCAGTTTTCAGAAGGACAATTGTTTTCTCAAGAATATGAAAGACCTAGCTACCCTACCACACCCAGGGATCAGCCACAAGGACAGATTGTGTCTAGCTCTGATGATGAAAGAACAACAACCGATGACGACGAAGGAGATGACGAAGCTAGCCAGGGAACTCAGGAATCCCAAGAGCATGAATAGACAGATGGCCAAGGCCAACAAATAGACACACATGGTGATACAAGTACCCATGAAGATGAAACTTACGAAGCAGCAGCTTACGCACTGGCTATTAAGAAGCTGTATAGAACTATGGAAAAAGTTTGGGCACGCAAAAAGCTGACTGAGGAAGAGAGTCAAGCAATAATAGAACAGGAACTTATCACAGGCGGTTTCGAAGACGCATACATCAAAGGATTCCGCGAGTTAGTCAAATCAGTAGGCTCCAACGAAGCGCTCAGGTACTTGCAAAGAAAGCCACTACCACAGTTTGACCCCCGCTGAGTACGACTACTTTCGAAGCCCGGCGAATACATTCGTGTACCAGTAGGAGCACAGTCTTCAGAACAAGCCAGGGAGGCATGCCTCGTCCCCGAAAGTTCGTTGGCAGTAGAAACCATCCTTGTAGATTCCCCACCCCGCGCTACAACTGTACATACCTCAGTAGTCACTGAAGTACCGACCACCCCAACCGCTCCTCCATCACCGCCCGTCCATCCAGCCTCCCCTCTTCACCCTCCTTCCCCCAGACCAACATCTTCATTCGCCGGTGGCATAGCAGAAATCGTCTTTACGACCACTCACCCCACAATTCCTGCACCCATTAGACCTAGTCTACCCCCTCACACACCCACCTTTCCATTCAACCCATTCCTCCATCCAGCTTTTCCATCCTTCCCCACAACTCCAAGACCCCTTTTCCCATTCCCACCGCCATTAACCTTCTCCCTAGTCTCACCTCCCCGACCCACTGTAACCCCTTTTTCCCCTTTCCACCCAGTTGCACCAGCCAATCCCCCTTGTAAATTACTCCTCAAACTTTGTAAATCCCGTATTTACACCAGCACAAGCACCCACAGTCACACCCATATTCACAGTCACCGCACTGGACACGTCCAATGACATGGACATCTCACCACCCACCGCACCATCACTCACTTCACTCACAGCACAAACATATTTAGGCACCACACAATTTTCCACAATCACCACAGTATCCACCTTCCCACCCCCATTCCCCATTCCCGTTGCATCTACACCCACTGCATCTTCATTTAGCACCCCATTAATACTATCACCCACGGTAGATAATGCATTTCGACAGATGTTCATGTGTATGACGCAAGTAAGAGATGAGTACACATCTCTTGGCGATAATTATCAGCAGCTGCAGAGGATAACCACTGACTTACAGTCGCAGCTTAATTTATTATCTATTGAAAATGCCTCTCTGAACACCCGATACCAGGAATTACACGAGGCATATCACAAATTGGAACTAGAAAGCGAAGAAAAGACCAAGGAAGCCACTGCTAACCTGGATAACTTATTAAGAGCCCAGACAGTCCGCAATGCAACGCTAACACGAAACATGGGCTTACTACGAAGACACCTAGCAGCCGCCAAGGAAGAAAACCAGCGCTTACAGGATCAGAACCGAGAAAACTTAGAAGCAGCGCTCGACCACCCAGACCAACCACTCAGTCCTAGCTGGTTCAAAGCCATTCCCTCAGACTCGATGAGGATGCTGCTAGAAGATCATGTAAGACTGCTAGATGAATACGACCGCATGAACGAGGAGTTACAGAAACTCAAAGAAGATCATAAATTACTCCAGTTACGAGCACCGGCACACCAAGACATACCAGCACCTGTGGACCCCTCTCCTGACATCTTAGAGGAACTCAACGCATTACGGGCCCAGGTATCAAACCTTGAATCAAGGATTGGAGTATATGAAGCACCACCAAGGCCAGATTCCCCACCTGAGCTACCAGCTGAGGAAGAAACTGTCACAATCCCGGTGGAGGAAACGTTTGAAGAGGCATATGAGCCACAACCCATCCCAGGCGGACGTGTCACGGCCGAAGGCTAGATGACTTACGAACTCCTGACCCCCGCGTGGATGAAGACAATTGAGGAAATTGGGACTACACACTCAGCTAGAGTAGAGGCACAATTACATGCCATGGCGATGATAGAAGAAAGAATTTTACAGTCTCCATTCTTTGCTCATTTGGCCCCGCGACGATACATATCTGGGCATGAGCTACAGTATAAACTGTATTTTATGTTAATGGCTGAATACCAGTTAGCCATTGAGAAAGAGACAGTTCAGAAACCATCGCATGCAACTCAATTCGAGGAGGACGATCTACCACTCGATGCGCAGCAAGGAGAGATCTATCAACCAGAGTGGCGAAAAGATTTACTACAGAAGTATCCAGAAATGATGAGTACATGGGTAAAGGCACCTTTGCACTTAAAGTACAACCCATGTTGGGGACCAGTACCACGACGCCACTCCTGGACGGCCTTTGCTATTAAGGTACAAAACAATAAGCAGTGCCAGGACTGGTTGAATTACCCCTATTTTAAGCCACCCATTGAGTTACCAATTGTAGGCTACATGATGGCTACAATTCGCCATTGGCTCCCTCGACTAAAGCATATGGGTGATATAGCAGCGCATATGACTGTCAAAATCTTTGACATGATGCAAATGATTTTTAAAGTCTTCCGACGCATCAAGGCACCTCATGTAAACACCCCAGGCTTTGAGCATGGCAATTTCGACCTGGTATATGATATGAGTACAACGCCATCGCTACGGGTGTGTTATGCCTGGCATTGCAGAATAAAGTACCTACCGGCGTGCTACAAGCAGACGTTCGAAGAGATGTTCACAACCGGCTTCTGGGAATACCATTCCGAGGTATTCATAAGCAGGCCTACACATTTATTACAATTATTTGCCTGTGAACGAATGGTTTATTCCACACACTATCAGCTCCCGCCACCGGAAGAACCGCAACCAATCGACTGGGAGAAACTCGAGGCCGACCTGGCTCGAGGCATTCGTATCTCCGAGCACACCCTTGCTCAAGACCTCCTACAGAATTATATCCGGTAGACCTCACAACAAGGTTCTGTCAAGGACGACAGAAGCGAGAGGGAGGGGGGTGTTGGAAGCAGCCAAAGGCATAGAAGACGCGGAAGCATGTAACGACAGAGTAGGGAGCCAGTGGAATCTTTTTTCAAAGAATCATGTTTTAGAAATACTTTTCGAAAACCTCCAACAGTGGTTTTTATCACTATTGTAACATATGTAACATAGAAAAACCCTTTTCTTAATTTCTAGCTCCATTTTGTGCAAGCCGAGGAGTCCTCGAGCTTGAGGAGCTTAGGTAGAACAAGCGTATCAATTTTTGTTATTTTTAGACACCGTTTACCCTTCCAAATAGCATCTAGGACCTAATTTTTGACTATGCCGGTCACTAGATGTGAACCGGTCAAAACTAGTCTAGAAACTATAAAAAGAGCTAGAGAGCTCATTTTTGAAGTTAGTTAGTGTTAGCTTGTTTGAGGTTAGAGTTCTTTTGAGCTTGTAATAGTGTTCTTGAGCAATAGAGTTAATTTCTCACCTTCCATTGTGTCTTGCTTGTCTCTTCGTAGTGTGTATGTATGTGTGTGTGCATTTCTATGCTTCTCACCTTCACTCTCACTTCATCTCACATTCACGATCTTCATATCACTCCTATCTCTTCCGCGGATTGACATTAAGGAGG
The DNA here is from genome assembly GCA_020310875.1 of Ceratopteris richardii. Lineage (NCBI taxonomy): Eukaryota > Viridiplantae > Streptophyta > Polypodiopsida > Polypodiales > Pteridaceae > Ceratopteris > Ceratopteris richardii. The sequence continues at coordinate 10,865,370 of CM035422.1, forward strand.
TGGAGCTTCTTAACGTGGTTCTCACCATTGTGCTAGAGCAACATATGTATATGTGTATGCACATGCTATATGTGTGTATGTATGTGTATGTATTCTAATTTTTTTTTCTGTTTGAGATTAAAAATAACAAGAGATATTGTATGATGGAAAAGAAATAAGAGGAGACCTTACATACCACCTGAGATGTGGCAGTTTTTTTCATAGACAGTTACGTCTTCATGAGTCATTTCCTCAGCAGAAGGTACACAAATTAATAGTTTATATTTATAAGTCCCATATGTTTTATTAATGTTTTACATTTAATTTATGTATTTATTTTCTATTCAAATAAACAAGCTACTGCAAAGAAGAGAGTTGAGTCAGGCCACACATCTCACTTATGCCAAATGGGCCATCATGGTTTTGTACTTACATTTGTAAGTATGTGTGTTATTATAAGTATATTTTTTATTTTAGTTAAAATGCAAGAGACTTATCTTTTTTATTTGTTTCAATGCAGCAAAAGGATTATGGTCGATATCCTACGAAACATGAGATCGAGTATGCTACACATTTTGGATATCGGCATTTGAGTGAGTATATGCGAGATTATCCAGATGCATTTGTGAGTATTATTAAATTTCATGTAATTATTTTATTTTTATGGATGTTTTGTATGTTTTACTTATTTATGTTTGTTATATGTAATACAGGAGTATTATGGAGAGGCACATATGGATGAGGTGGAGAGACAAACATAGGAGGGATGATCTCGATCGTCAGAGAGTGCTCCCACTGCTACCCATGATGCCACTACATATACATCAGATCATGTGAATGATCGTGATGATGAGGATGAGGATGATGATGATGATGATTTGGATGTGTGTATGGTATTAAGTAATAAAATGTCTTGTTCTATTGATGTTTATTATTTTTTATATTTAGCATGTGTTTTATTACATTAATTATATAACTCATTCATATTTATGTGTGCTTGTGTGTGTATAAAATGTATTTATGCACATGTAGGTATATATCTATATTTGTGTAAGTATGTCTATATGCATGTATATGTATGTATATATGTATATATATGTGCATGTATGTATATGCATATGTATATGTGTATATGCATGTATCTGCATGTGCATGTGTAAGTGTATGTGCGTATGTATGTCATGTGCATGTGTATGTGTATATATGTATGTATGTGCATGTATATATGTAAGTGTATGTGTATATGCGTGTATGTGCATGTACATGTGTGCATATGTATCTATGTGCATGTGTATGTGTGTATATGTATGTATGTGCATGTGTATGTGTGTGTATGAACATATGTGTGTGTACATATGTGCATGTATATGTGTGTATGTGTGTGTATTTGAATGCATGTACATATGGATATGTGTATATGCATGTATGTACATGTGCATGTGTAAGTGTATATGCATATGTATGTGTATGTGCATGTGCATGTGCATGTGTATGTGTGTGTATATGTATGTATGTGCATGTGCATGTGTAAGTGTATATGCATATGTATGTGTATGTGCATGTGCATGTGTATGTGTGTGTATATGTATGTATGTGCATGTATATGTGTAAGTATATGTGTGTATGTGCATGTATATGTGTATATGTATGTATGTGGATGTGTGTGTATATTTGCATATGTGTGTGTCCGTATGTGTATATATGTGTATGTGTGCGTATATGCACGTATGTGCATATGTATGTATATTCATATAAACATATACAAATCTATGTATATGAATGTCTATATGTATGAAACATGCATGTGCATGTGGATGCATTTCCATTTGCATCCATGTGTATATGTATGCATGTGAATGTGCATGCAAGTGGATGTGCATATACATGTATTTAAGTATGTGTTAATGTGTGTATGTGTATGTATATATGCAATAATGCATGCATGCAAGTCCTTTTATATGTGTACAAAAGTGTTTGTGCATATGCATGTGTATGTGTGTGTATATGTGTATGTGTGTGTGTATATGTGTATTGTTGGTGCATGACAATCATCAATTGAAGGATTATGAAGAAATGAAGTCAAGGAATCAAGAGAAAATAAATTCAGAAGGTTGAAGGAAGGACATATTCAGAAATCCAAAGATGTGTACACATATGTACATTAGCTGACTTATACTTTTGTTTAGTCATACACTTGTATATATTCATCTATAAATATGTTGGAAATGTCGGGGCAAATAGAGCAGAAGAAGAATAGTGAGTAGGAAGAGAGAAAGGAGTAGTAGAGAGTGTCATTAGACACATGAAGAGTGAGTGAATTGTCTATCCTCACTTAGATGTAATTTTTTCTGAGAAATCGAAAAATCTTGCGCCCGATATTTTGTTGTCTGCTCCTTCTGTGTCTAATCTTTTGAGAAATCCTTTTGCACATATCTAAGTCCATAGTTAATCTATCTATGGCTAGAATTTGAGAGGTTAATTGTAATCAGACTGAGAGAATTTTGTTTAGGAACATTCATATGTAAGAATGTTCAAAGAGTCGTGAAAACTGGCGCAGATTTCATCTTCAGAGAAATGGTCATTGCTCAGTCCACAGTGTAAAGTTTTACACAAGTGAGGGCTCAAAATCTAAGTTGGAAGGTAAGCCATCTATGGCTAAAAGATCTTGATCAAACGGGATTTACTTTAGGAGAACCAGTGTTAAGAAGTTACAGGTGTCAAAGTCGCCATTGCAGAGAAGCTGTTTCAGACATAGGTAAAGTGTTTCACACATTTCTCAGTGTGTACTGAATCATTTTGAGAAATTTAACTTGGTAAAGTTGCGCAATCTCAAGGCGAAGTATTGTACAAAGTTTTGTCAAAAACTTTACAGAATTGGTTAGTCAATGAGTGATTAATCTGCAGCAGACTTTTTCAGAAAAGTGATTTCTTCACAGTTAGTCAAATCTTGGTATTGTGTGAATATATTTTCAAAGTTATGAGGAGTCTAAAGTTATTCTTGGTCTAGAGGTGGTCTAATACCAAGGATAGCTTGTTCTTTTGGAGATTAACACTCTCCATCAGTGGTATCAGAGCAGGTTGTGTCAAAATTAAAGTGAAGAAGACTCCGACTACTGCAAAAATTCAAATCTTTACATCTTGAAGATGCAGAAGGATAAAGGTTGAAGAAAACTTGAAGGTAGACTCATTCAAGCTATCAAAGGATCAGAAGAATCGAGATTCAAAGTCAAGGTACATTTATTTCCTGTAAAGGTTAAAGTTTTGAGACTACAGGTGAAGTAAGGATGGGAGATAGTCTCCAAATTGAAAAGTTGGATAGAGAGAACTATCCAGCTTGGTCTATGAGGATGGAAGCTCATCTTATGAGCAAAGATCTGATAGGATATATCACAGGAGATGAAGAAAAGCCAGAATTCAGAGATCCTAGTGTTCCAACTAGAGAGGAGCTTGCAGACTTGAAGAATTGGATGAAGAAGGATGCTCAAGCAAGGAGCATAATCTACATGGCAGTCAATGATTATTTGCTTCCTCACATTAGAGGGCTTGAAAGTGCATGTGACATTTGGAATGCTTTGGAGGAGCATTTTCAAAACACAACCAAATCAAGGAAGGCTTCACTATGGGCAGAATTTACTACCTTCAAGAAGAAGGCATCACAATCAATTTCCGATTATGTGACAAAGATGAAGGATATTGCAGATTCTCTAGGTGCAGTGGATGAAGATATTGAAGAAGACAAATTGGTAAGACAAATACTCACAGGGCTAAGAGGAGATGAGAAGTGGAAGCCTTTCATTTTATCCACAGAACTTTCACTAGATCACTTTACTCCTGATTTGAATCAATTGTTAGGTCATATGCCAACTTTTGAGAATGATGTCAAAGGAGATGTTGATAAGAGTGCAGGTCATGCAATGTACTCCAAAGATAAGAAGAAAGCTAACAAAGGAAAGCAACAATCAGGTGAAGAAGAAGGTACTTCAAACCAAGCAAATTTCATGAGAGGCAAAGGAAATGGCAGAAGTAGAGGAAGAGGCAGAAACAACAAGGATAACACAAGAGCTTGTTGGATATGTGGTAAGACCAATCATCTCTCTCATGATTGTTGGCATAATAATCAGAATAATGGCAACTATCAAAACTTTAATCAAAGAGCAAGAGGTGGTAGATTTCAGAGAGGAAATTTCAGAGGTAGAGGTGGTAGGAATTCTTTTGGAAGAGGTGGAGGAAGAAACTTCCAAGACCAATCCTACAATAACACCTATTACAACTATGCATCAGATCAGAAGGAGGATTCAACTCTCATTATGAATACATGTGAAACCTCACATGAGGATATGAGAGTATTCTATATTGATTCAGGATGTAGTAATCATTTGAGTGGAAATATTGCTTTGATGACTGACCTAGATCATAATGCAATTAATCATACAGTTCAGACAGGTGATAATACAAAGCATAAGGTAAAGTCAATTGGTTCAGTCAAAGCTAAGGATGGGAGTACTCTTCTGAGTAAGGTTCTTTATGTTCCCACAATTCCAAAGAATTTGATCAGTGTAGGTCAAATTGTGGAAAAAGGATATGAGGTAAGGTTTACAAATGATGGAGTTTATGTTGAAGACCCTAGTCAAGGGTATAAACAGGTTGTTACAGGAAAGAAAGAAGGAAGGCTCTTCACATTGAAGGTACAAGGAAATGTTGGACATGCTATGTTCACATATGGAGAGCAGAAGGTGTCAGAATTAGATCTTTGGCATAAAAGACTTGGACACTTTAATGAAAGAGGTATCAAAGATATGATCAATAATGATTCAGTGCTTGGATTGCCTAACATTGCAGGTCAACATATGACATACAGATGTGAGGCATGTCAATTAGGTAAGGCTCATAAGCAATCCTATTCCAAGCATGGGTTTATGTATTCAGAAAGACTTGAATTGGTGCATACAGATGTGTGGGGTCCTTCAAAGGACTTTAGTATAAATGGTTCAAGATATTATGTCATTTATGTTGATGATGCTACCAGGTGGATCACAATTTATGTGATTAAGGAAAAGTCAGAAGTGTTTAATACATTTAAACACTATCATGCTTATGCAGAAAGGATTACAGGTCAGAGATTGAAGAGACTAAGATCAGATGGAGGGGGAGAGTATTTTTCAAATGAATTCAATGATTACTTGTGGAATGCAGGTATAAAGAGAGAAGTTACTTGCAGGTATTCTCCTCAACAAAATGGAGTAGCAGAAAGAAGAAATAGGACTCTTGTTGAGTTTGCAAGGTCCATGATGAAAGAGAAGAATTGCCCAAATTATTTGTGGGCAGAGGCTGTAAATACAGCTACTTATTTGGTTAATAGATTGCCTTGTAAAGCTTTGCAGGGTATGACACCATATGAAGCTTGGTGGGGCAAGAAACCTACCTTGGATCATTGCAGAATATTTGGATGTTTGGCATATGCATATGTGCCATCTCAATTGAGACATAAGTTGGAGCCTAAGGCAGAAAAGTATGTATTCATTGGTTATGATGATAAACAAATGGGATACAGGTTGTGGAATCCATCCACAAAGCAATTCATTGTGTCTAAGGATGTTACATTTGATGAGCAAGGTACTTGGTATGCAGGTAAATATGATGTACATACAGATAATGAAGAAGTGGTAGACCAAAGAAAAGGCAAAGCAAAGATTCAATTACTTGATGAAAGTGAGAACAATGAAGTACAGGTTGAAGTTGAAGAGAGGCCAAGGTTTGATCCAGAATGTGATGAACCAGAGACTTCAAGAAGTGCAGAAGTTAGGAGGTCAACTAGGCACAAATGGCAACCTACAAGGTATAGCTATGACACCTCATTCTTGACTACTAAAGACTATGCTTATTTGGTAAAAACAGATGAAGATCCATCTACATATGATGAAGCCAAAGGCAAGAGAAATTGGGAAGAAGCCATGCAAGAGGAGTATGATGCTTTGATAGAGAATCAGACTTGGGATCTGGTTCCTAAACCTAATAGTCAGAAAATTATTGGATGTAAGTGGGTTTATAAAACCAAAAGATTTGCAGATGGAAGTGTGTCTAGATACAAAGCTAGACTTGTTGTGAAAGGGTATGCACAAACATATGGAGTGGACTATGATGAGACATATAGTCCTGTGGCAAAAATGACAACCATCAGAACTCTCATAGCAATTGCTGCTTGCAAAGGTTGGAAGTTGTCTCAACTAGATGTTAAAAATGCTTTTTTGAATGGTTATATTTCAGATGAAGTGTACATGGAGCAACCAGATGGGTTCAAAGACCAAGTAAGTCCAAATTATGTGTGTAAGCTCAAGAGAGCTTTGTATGGACTAAAGCAAGCCCCAAGGGCATGGAATTATAGGCTTGTAAAATTCTTGAATGATCTTGGATTTCAAGCATCAAAGGCAGATAGTAGCTTGCTAGTCAAAGCAAGTGAAGATGGATTCATTTATGTTTGTATTTATGTTGGTGACATAATACTTACAGGAACAGATGATAAAGGTATACAAATGATCAAGAAGCAGATGGAGAAAGAGTTCAAAATCAGTGATTTAGGGAACCTATCATTCTTCTTGGGAATGGAGATTTCTTATACTCAACATGGAGTATATGTAACCCAAGAAAGGTATCTTAAGAATTTGCTAACTAAGTTTAAAATGGAAGATTGCAGGGTTGCACCTACACCTTTGGAAGTGAACCATAAATTGTCTAGGTTTGGAGGAGAAGAGTTCAGAGATATGAAACTTTATCAAAGTTTAGTTGGTAGCTTGATTTATGCTACATTGACAAGGCCTGATTTATCATATGCAGTTGGTGTGCTTTCACAATTTATGCATTGTCCTAGAAAGGAACATTGGATTGCAGGACAAAGAGTACTTAGGTATATCAAGGGTACACTCAGAGAAGGGTTGTACTATGGATTTACTTCTGATACAAGAGTGAAGATATATAGTGATGCAGATTGGGCAGGTAATGTGGATGATAGAAGATCAACACATGGATACTTGTGCTATGTAGGAGACAAATTGGTTTCATGGTGTTCTAAGAAGCAACATACAGTTGCATTATCATCTACAGAAGCAGAATATAAAGGTATGGTGGAAGCTGCAAAGGAGGTAATATGGCTAAAGACACTCATGAAGGTGTTTGATGTGATTCAAAGTACTCCTATTGTTTGTGGAGATAATATGAGTTCTCTATATTTGGCAGCTAACCCTGTGTTTCATGCTAGAACTAAGCATATTGAAATACAGTATCATTTTCTAAGAGAGAAGGTCATTGAGAAGGAGATTGAAGTCATACACACTCCTACAAAAGATCAACTTGCAGATATGATGACAAAAAGTCTAGATGGACCAAAGTTACAAAGATTCAAGGATATGGCAGGAATCAAGAAGATAGAGAAGAACCTCAATTAATGATTGAGGGGGAGCTGTTGGTGCATGACAATCATCAATTGAAGGATTATGAAGAAATGAAGTCAAGGAATCAAGAGAAGAATAAATTCAGAAGGTTGAAGGAAGGACATATTCAGAAATCCAAAGATGTGTACACATATGTACATTAGCTGACTTATACTTTTGTTTAGTCATACACTTGTATATATTCATCTATAAATATGTTGGAAATGTCGGGGCAAATAGAGCAGAAGAAGAATAGTGAGTAGGAAGAGAGAAAGGAGTAGTAGAGAGTGTCATTAGACACATGAAGAGTGAGTGAATTGTCTATCCTCACTTAGATGTAATTTTTTCTGAGAAATCGAAAAATCTTGCGCCCGATATTTTGTTGTCTGCTCCTTCTGTGTCTAATCTTTTGAGAAATCCTTTTGCACATATCTAAGTCCATAGTTAATCTATCTATGGCTAGAATTTGAGAGGTTAATTGTAATCAGACTGAGAGAATTTTGTTTAGGAACATTCATATGTAAGAATGTTCAAAGAGTCGTGAAAACTGGCGCAGATTTCATCTTCAGAGAAATGGTCATTGCTCAGTCCACAGTGTAAAGTTTTACACAAGTGAGGGCTCAAAATCTAAGTTGGAAGGTAAGCCATCTATGGCTAAAAGATCTTGATCAAACGGGATTTACTTTAGGAGAACCAGTGTTAAGAAGTTACAGGTGTCAAAGTCGCCATTGCAAAGAAGCTGTTTCAGACATAGGTAAAGTGTTTCACACATTTCTCAATGTGTACTGAATCATTTTGAGAAATTTAACTTGGTAAAGTTGCGCAATCTCAAGGCGAAGTATTGTACAAAGTTTTGTCAAAAACTTTACAGAATTGGTTAGTCAATGAGTGATTAATCTGCAGCAGACTTTTTCAGAAAAGTGATTTCTTCACAGTTAGGCAAATCTTGGTATTGTGTGAATATATTTTCAAAGTTATGAGGAGTCTAAAGTTATTCTTGGTCTAGAGGTGGTCTAATACCAAGGATAGCTTGTTCTTTTGGAGATTAACACTCTCCATCAGTGGTATCAGAGCAGGTTGTGTCAAAATTAAAGTGAAGAAGACTCCGACTACTGCAAAAATTCAAATCTTTACATCTTGAAGATGCAGAAGGATAAAGGTTGAAGAAAACTTGAAGGTAGACTCATTCAAGCTATCAAAGGATCAGAAGAATCGAGATTCAAAGTCAAGGTACATTTATTTCCTGTAAAGGTTAAAGTTTTGAGACTACAGGTGAAGTAAGGATGGGAGATAGTCTCCAAATTGAAAAGTTGGATAGAGAGAACTATCCAGCTTGGTCTATGAGGATGGAAGCTCATCTTATGAGCAAAGATCTGATAGGATATATCACAGGAGATGAAGAAAAGCCAGAATTCAGAGATCCTAGTGTTCCAACTAGAGAGGAGCTTGCAGACTTGAAGAATTGGATGAAGAAGGATGCTCAAGCAAGGAGCATAATCTACATGGCAGTCAATGATTATTTGCTTCCTCACATTAGAGGGCTTGAAAGTGCATGTGACATTTGGAATGCTTTGGAGGAGCATTTTCAAAACACAACCAAATCAAGGAAGGCTTCACTATGGGCAGAATTTACTACCTTCAAGAAGAAGGCATCACAATCAATTTCTGATTATGTGACAAAGATGAAGGATATTGCAGATTCTCTAGGTGCAGTGGATGAAGATATTGAAGAAGACAAATTGGTAAGACAAATACTCACAGGGCTAAGAGGAGATGAGAAGTGGAAGCCTTTCATTTTATCCACAGAACTTTCACTAGATCACTTTACTCCTGATTTGAATCAATTGTTAGGTCATATGCTAACTTTTGAGAAGGGCCAACAACTGCAAACCTAGACAAGAGTTACCCTAGAGCAGATGTAGCAATTGAATGGACAAAAATGTGCATGAAAATGGTAGAGCTAGCTTAGGCTATGCTCGAGACCAGTCAATCGTTCAATCAGAGCAACTTTGTCAAACCGGATTTGCATTTCCAGGGCTTACTAGAAAGATTACAACAGTTGGGAAACAAACAACAGGTTTCTTTACCTCCACAGGCTCAACCAGTTGCTGAAAGAGTAAGCTCACCACTAATGAAAGCTTACATTCCTAATTTCGTGCATGAGAGCACACCTCTTTCAATTCAATAGTACTCTTAGGAGTTCTTACGGGAAATACAAGAGGAGAAATGGGCGAAGGAGAAGACCCTCCTATTCTTGAAATTGATGATCTTCACGATAAATTTCCCCAAGACATTCCATCTATTTATGGAGACCAAGTAGAGCAAAAAGAAGATGAAAGATTAGATTTTGAATCTAATTCCTTGCAAGAGTTGCCACAATTCACAAGCCCATGGGAATCTAAATCTCTTCAGATCAGAGCTCCTACAATACTGGTAAGAAATGAAGACTCAGTGGTTCCAAGGAACACTGATGTTGTAAAGAACACTAAGGTTCAGTGTCATCTCACTGTAGAAGAGCTGCTCAAAGCAAAACCTGAGCTATGGAATCATGTGAAGGATCAGGTTCCAGAACTTGATTCCAAAATGCCAAAAGCAGGCTCTAAGAAAAAAGTTCTAGTGATACCTCTCGATAAAATAGGAGACATGAGTGAAGGTGAAGAAGGTAATACTTATATTCCGATCACCTATCAAGGTTACACAACCAAAGCAATCATAGATTCAGGTGTTTGTGTTGTTATTGCGACCACCTCCTTGTGGAAGCAATGGGGCAAACCCACATTAAGACCAACTAGAACGAAGCTTCAAATGGCAGACGGCCATGTTGAAAGACCTCTAGGATTGCTCGAAGGGATAACTTTAACCACTTGTGGTGTAGATTTTGAACACACATTTTCTATATGTGACTTTGAGAAAAATTATGTCTATGAGATGATCTTAGGAAGACCCTTCCTACGATAATTGCAAATAGTACAAGATTGGGGAACCAACATCTTGTACTTACAACACTTAGGGGTTACAACCAAGGTCAATTTGAAGGATTACACCTTTAGAGATCTACCACCCCTAGTGGAATCCTATCCACAAAGCGAAAGAAGATTCTATCTCCGTGCATTCTGGAAGTTCATCTGAACCATCATGGATGCATGAAGATACTCACTTGTGGATGTGCAAGGTTGCAGAGGAAGAGGAAAGATGCCTAAAAGTGAGAGAAGAAGGAAGTTCTTAAGGAGAAAGACCAATTCAAGACCCAGCCTATACACCTATGATATTTCCAGATGAGGAATTTGAGCCTCGTGGTTGGGCAGAGATCCTGGCCACCATGGACATTGCTATCAATGAAGAACAATGGACACCTCATTGTGATGAGGAGGGTTATGATATTTCAGTGTTCATGTGTCAGCCCTTGTTGGAAGAATGTGACCCTAGTGATGCCATAGAAGAAGAAGAAAATGATGACGATCTAGAGTCCATTGTAATGGATAGTTGCTTTAATTCAGAAAAGCACTATCCAGAAGATGTATGAGTATTTAACCTACAAGAAGAAGAACCTCTCACAAGCATTAAAAGTATAAATTCAAAGGATGGAAGTGAAGGAGGTCAAAAGAAAAAGAAGAGAAAAGCAATGAAATAAGAAAAGGAGGAATCATTGTTTGAAGTACCAAAAAATTTCAAGAAATACGAACTAGAAGACCGAAAAATTTTAGTACAAATACCTAAAAGAGAGGCCATCATAGGAGAAGCGTATGAAAATAAAGAAAAGACCAAAAAGTTTGTTGTGACCATTGAAGGGAATGAAGAGGATGTACTTACATAGGAGATGACCTAAGTGCAAAAGAAGAAGCAGAGCTTGTAGCTCTATTGAGGGAATATAGGGACGTGTTTGCGTGGCACTATAGAGACTTGAAGGGAGTAGATCCAAAAATTTGCTCTCATATGATCCCCATGACCGCTGATGCCAAACCCACCAAACAAAAGACCTACACATATAATGACACATGCAACTAAAATAAAAGAAGAAATTGACAAACTGATTGAAGATGGATTTAGCTATGAGATTGAGCATATTGAATGGGTTTCCCCCATTGTAGTGGTTCCCAAGAAGCATGGAAAGTTACGAGTATGTATTAACCTTAAAAAAGTTAATGCTGCTATGATTAGAGATAGCTATCCGCTTCCAATCACTGAACATCTTTTGGAGCGTGTTGCAGGCAAGGAAGTTTATAGCTTTCTTGATGGATTTTTAGGTTACAAGGTAGCCATTGCCCCAGAAGATCAACACAAAACAGCTTTTGCCACAGAATGGGGAATCTTTGCACTCCCTGTGATGCCATTTGGGCTCACCAATGCAGCTACAACATTCCAAAGGCTCATGTGTCATGTCTTCAAAGAGTTCTTGTGAAAGAACTTAGAAGTATATGTGGACGATTTATGTGCTCATTCTCAAGTAAGAAGATACCACATCCCTGAGCTCACACAAATCTTTAACAAGTGTATAGAATATCGAGTGTGTCTGAACCTAGAGAAGTGTGTGTTCATGGTATGTCAAGGTAAGATCTTAGGTCATATTGTTTCGAAGAATGGAATATCAACATATGAGGACAGAGTAAGAGCCATAGCAGAGCTACCGAGGCCAAGGAACGTTAAGAAGATACAAGTCTTTATGGGCCATTGTGGATATTATCGTAGGTTTATCCACATGTATGCAATCATCGCTAAACCTCTTTATGGTTTGTTGACAAATTTTGAGTGGAATAACGAATGCGAGAATTCCTTCAATGAGCTAAAGAGACATTTGTGCACAACACCAATTCTAACCACTTCTGATTGGAATAAATCATTCCATGTCCACGTGGATGCATCCAATCATGCAATAGGATGTGTGCTCACACAATCCACAGGTGAAGGAAATTTAGATTTGCCTATAGCACATGCTAGTAGAAAGCTCAACACAGGTGAACGAAGCTACACAAAAACTGAAAGAGAAGGCTTAGGCATGGTATATGCTATGAAGAATTTTAGACACTATCTATTGGCCAACAAGTTCAAGTTTTTCACTGATCATCAAGCTTTATTATATTTGGTCAATAAACCTTGCAATACAGGACGCTTAGTAAGATGGTTTCTCTTACTAATGGAATATGACTTTGAAGTGGTTGTTCGGAAAGGTAGAACCCACCTCAGGGCAGACCATCTTTCTTGCATCACATCAGGTGAGTCACCACAAGGAGTGTCTGATGCTTATCGGTTCAATTTAGAAGTTGTTCCTAAATGGGGAAATAAGTTGGTACTGGTCTTGACCTTCGGACTCACAAAGAAGAACGTAAAAACAAACAAAGAAGAAATTGCAAAAGCACAAAAATATCACATATTGGCAGGAAGCCTGTACAAACAAGATACAAATGGTGTATAAGCTTGTTGTGTCGACGATGATGAACATAGTAGTTGGTTGCAACAAGCTCCTGGAAGAAGTACATACAAGGGGACTACAACCTACGAGGGCTAGCAAAGAAAAAATGAAGAATGAGTCAACTGACTACCCTACATGTGGAAGATGGACAACTCTTGTTGGTACATGATGGACGCTACCTCTCCAAGAACTACATGGAACAACCACTACAACATGGGTCTGTCAGGGACGACAGACTCTAGAGGGGGGGAGTGTTGACATTCAAGGTCAAGTAGAAGCATGGAAGTGCATCAAGGAAGTGGACACACAAGAAGAAGGAGCATGTAGGGAGCTCCAAGAAGCACATGTCAAATTTTTAGAAGAAACCCCTATAAAAATAGTGATTTTGATCACTAAAAACCATTGTAAATACCATTTTCCATTTTGTTCACTCCATTTTGTTCAAGTCGAGGCATGCTCAAGCTTGAGGAGTATTAGAACTATCATCCTACCAATTTTCATAATTTTTAGACTCTGTTTAAGCCCCCAAATAAGCCCTAGAACCTATTTTTTAACTAGGCCGGACACTAGGTCTGGACAGGGCCAAAACCACTCAAACAAAACTATAAAAAGGGCTAGAGAGCTCATTTTTGAGGTAGCTTGTTGTAGATTTGAGCTTTCTAAGAGATTTCTTTTGTAATCGAAGCTTTCCATTGTTCCACTCTTTGCTCTTACCTTGTGTGTGTGTGTATGTGTGTGCATGCTTGTGTGCTTTCACTCATGCACTTGTGCCACCACTTGCTCATAGTCTTCATACTAGTCCTCACGTCTCCGCGGATTGACATTTATGAGGTGAAGCTCCTCAGGTTGGTACTTGTCATTGTGTTAGAGTGACAATATGTTTGTGTATGTGCATGTATATATGTGTATATGTGTAAACGTGCATCTTCATGTATAAGTGTATATGTGGATATCAATATATGTGAGCATGCTAATCAATGAAAGTAACACAATTCAAATGATATACAAAGAATGGAAATTGTACTAACAATAGTTAGCCATATTTTTTGCTATGTTAACTTCTTGAATAACCTACAATAAAGAGAGAGCAAGAGAGAGAGAGAGATAACTCAAAGAGAGAAAGAGGTAGAAAGGAGAGAAACAGAGAGAGAGAGACAATAAGATAGAGATCAGACAAAACAACAATTCAGCAAGTGACTATTTTAGCTCGTAAGCGTAGCGCAATTGTGAACGTTGGAGAGCTCTTTGATCAGATGCGTATAGATGCCGATTGAAGAGCCTCCAATGTTTTTATTTTTTTTGTCAAAACATCATCGTGTAACTGATGGTAAAGCATCGTAAATACCTCTCTAGATAGCATCACATAAGCAAGGCTAACTACCGTCCTTTACGCAATGCAAATTATCATCACTTATGGGATGCTTTTTATGTCGTCGCTTTAGCGACACTCAATGTAACTGTCGCAATGCCCATCGCTCCACACATTGATAAGAACATCAAAGTTTTCATTGTTTAACTAATGTTCCACACTCAACACTTTTTGCGAAGCTTTATGCAATTATATAGCGATGAAATTGTGTTGCATTAATCAATGCTATGCACCCATACTCCTTGTAGTGCAAAAAGCTGAACATTCATTGTCAAAGAAGTACAAAGAACACTCTTCTTGATGTTTTTGGACCTCTGTGAAGAGAACTATGCATGAAAGGCCTCCAAAATGGCTCCAAAAATCACCCCAAAAATGCTTCAAAAATAGGATCTAGAAGTAAAGAATGAAGCTTTGAGGGACCAAAACATGTTTAAGGTAATGTTAACATTAGTCTTCTCTCTTCTTCAAACACCACAAGAGTGTATCTTAGTGGCAATAGATTGCCACTGTTAAGCGAGCTCTGTGGGGAACAGTACGGGATGGGTGACCTCTCAAGAAGTACCGAGAACCTCTATCTTTGTTGATCATTGATGTCCTCCCTCACATGCAGCCAATGGTGCCAGTGGTGACTTCAACGACTCGGATGAAAAGGTATGCCAAGATCTATGCATTGGTCACCACCTTAGTCGTAAGCCTTGGAGAAAGCCTTGGGTGGGTGGGTAGATGCTTGCTTTGCTCCCACAAAAGGAACAAATCTTTTGCATCAAAATGCTATGATACCAGTGAAGTATTTCAATGGCAATGCACCATAATGCATTCTCCTTCTAAAGAGCTCCAAGAAAATATCCTTGGAGTAGAAAACCAAGCTTCGGGTGCCACACATGTGTTGGAGTTAGACGTCTATGGAAGCATGCAAACAACACAAGGAAGAAGAAGAAGCTTGGAGCACAACACACAATACTAAATGTATTACCACTACAATGTACAAAGATAAGTAACCCATTAGGGCAATAAGTGTACATACAAGCAAGGGGAAAAAACCTCCTAAAGAGGGAAAAAAATGTCGCGGTCATCCTAGAGTGTTCATGCACATCACTACCTAAATATATCAAGAAATCCCCCCTGGGAATGATGTGGAGAACAAGGAGCTGGCATGGATGTATAAGGAAGTTCCAAGCTATGTGGAATCAATCCACAAAAGGAAGCAAGCCCAAAGCTTTGCGGAAAGCTTCAAACTTCTCCCTAGGTAGAGCCTTCATAAAAAGGTTTGCAATGTTCTCTTGTGTGGGAAAATATGCCAAGCTGATCTCTCCAGTAGAGAGCCTCTCCGTGACATAATTATAATGCATCTCAATGTGCTTAGTGCAAGCATGGAACATAGGGTTCCTCATAACTGCCAATGTGCTCTGATTGTTAATGAAGATGGTGGTGATAGAAGACTGAACAACACCCAAATTAACCATAAGGCATCTGAGCCACACACACTCAACAATTGCTGTGAAAGTTGCCCTATACTCAGCCTCACAGTTGGAAGTGGCCACGGTAGGCTGCTTCTTGCTCAACCAAGATATACATGAGCTACGAAGCATGAAGCAAAAGCCACTAGTGAACACACGAGTGTCATAGCAACCAACCCAATCACTAACAGAAAAAGCATGCAAATCTGATGGTAGTGATCCCCCTTGGGATAAAACAATCCAAGTAGCTGGGTACCACTCAAGTAGCGAAAGATGCACTTAACCACCTACCAATGCTTGACACTTGGGCAATGCATAAACCTGCTCATCTCTGAGATAGCAAAATAAATATATGGCCGAGTAATGCATAAGCAATCAAGCATCCAATAGCCTGCTGATAGAGAACAACATCCAATGCATCTCCCACATCATGAGGACTCAATCGTAAACATGTCTCCATAGGAGTGGCGATAGGCTTACAGTTTTCAAGGCCAAAACACTGCAATAATGTGTCAATATATTTCATTTGACAGAAAGCCATTCCACCATCAACTTACATAAATGGAATGCCCAAATAGTGATGCAAATGCCCCGAATCAGACATCTCAAATGAGGCATGCAAAGCAGCCTTGAAATCAGCAATATGTGTGTCATGAGGACCAGAGAGCAACATGTCATCAACATATACCACAATGATAAGAAGCACATCATTAGCACGCTTAACATATAAGGTGCTTTCAGTTGGATTGTTCTAAAAACCATGTGGAATTAGATAGGCATGTACCTTTTCATACCAAGCACGTGGTGCTTGATTTAAACCATATAATGCCTTCTTTAACCTGCACACCTCGTTTTCATGCCCTTTTTGCACAAAGCTATGGGGCTGAAAAACATACACTTCTTCATGCAATTCACCACTCAAAAATGATGTTTTAATGTCCAACTAGTGTACATTCCAATCATGATGAGTTGCAAGTTCACAGATGCTATGAATATTAGTCATTTGGCAAGTGAGAGCAAAGGTTTCATCAAAATCAATGCCTCTTTCTTGCGCATAACCCTTTGCAAAAAGCCTAGCCTTATACCTATCAACTATTCAATCACGTTTACACTTTAGCTTATATACCCACTTAGTGCCAATGGCTTTGTGCCAGGAGGCAATTCACATAAAGACCATGTACCATTTTTCATGATAGCATCATATTGAGATTGCATTGCAGCCATCCAATGTTGTGAATTTTGTGCATCATCAAACAAAATAGGTTCAGTCTCATCACAAAGACTAGAGGCAACCATAGCATAGCACTCTGATGCAAAAGAGGCACTATGAGAGCCTGAAGGAGTACGACATGAAAAAGGTGCATCTAATTTGCTATCACACAAAGTCTGGACCAACCATTTTGGCATAGTTTTTGCCTGCTCAATATCAGCTCTCTCATCAACAAGTGCATCATGTAAATCTGCATCAGAAATGGAATGGTCTGCATCATCACATGAAACCTACAAAGGCTGAGAAGTTGCCTCATTAGGACCAGTACTAGACTATCCACCTATAAAAAGAGGCAACAAAGTATCAGACATGTCTTTGGAGCTAATAGATGTCTCCTTAGTACATGAAAGTAAGGGCTAAATAGCATCTTCCACAAAAACAACATCACGGTTAATGAGAATGCATTTGTTCTATGGGTGATATACGCGATAGCCTTTGCTTTCAAAATTATACCCAACAAAAATACATTTTACTACTTTATCATCCATTTTTCTGCGATGTTGTTTAGGCACTAATGCATATGCCTAACAACAAAAAACACACAGATGAGCAACAGATGGCTTGCAACCATGTCAAGCCTCATATGGAGTGATAGACTATAGCGCTTTAGGGGGACACCTGTTAAGTACAAGTGCTGCACACATGACAGCTGCAAGCCAAAAACTATGTGGTAAAGCCTAACTCTTGACCATACACCTCGCCATATCCATGAGTGAACTATTCTTTCATTCAACAACCCCATTCTATTGAGATGTATACGGCACTATACACTCATGTTTTATCCCATGTTCAGCTAGAGATGCACTAAAGTCAGAAGACATATATTCCTCCCCTCGATCAAAATGGAGGGTGCCCATTTGAGATTTTCAAACAAAACTAGAAACTGTTTGAAGCACATGAAAACTTTAGACTTTGCCTTCAATGGATATACCCATGCATGTTGGTGCAAAGTCCAAGCCCACACATTTGGCTTGAGGTTCATGAAGATATGAAGTTCCATGGAAACCATTGCTAGTGGAAATTTATTCCTTTACTTTTGTAAAAGTCATTTTGACTTGAGAATATTTGTAATCACTTACCAAGAAAACTCGTGGATTTATTAGTTAGGAAAGTAACTAATACATTGAGGGAATATCTCCTAGAATGAAAGATCACTTTTAGAGAGAGCCAAAAGTGAATTCAAATTCAAATTTGAATGGAACAATTATAAAATGTCACTTGAAAAAGTCGCATTTAGAGTAGTCACTTCTCGACCTCTCCATTGTCATTTTTTGTATGTGTGTAAGGCCTACATTGTAGCCTACATTATTCTCCATCATAAGGCTATGATTGCCAAGCCTATGATCTTGTACAACATTGTTCATTAATACATTATATCTACATTGTTCATCTATGATCTCTCTGTTATAGTCATTTCTAATTGTCAACTTGTGCTGCTCATATCTCACTCATTTCTCCACCAAATTCAATTATCTATAGCTTGTTGGAATCAGCTAAAAGATACAAATTTTTGAAGCAAATCCATTTAGTCAATTTGGAGAAATGCGCATCAAAGCACTCACTGGTCAAACTCTCTAGAGGTCCTAAAAAATCGAGGGTAATGATTTATTTGCTAAATTGATTTCTTTGTGTATAGTGGATCATTTCAAGTGATTCCACTTGTAATCATTAGCTTACTAAGTTAATTAGATACCTCTAAAAGGAATTTTTCCAATTCCTACTGTACTGGTAGCACTGAGCATTACAAGCATACGATGTATGATAAAAAATAGAAGGTTTTCATTGAGTCCTCTATTTGGAAGTAGTCTATTTTGATTCAATCTTTTCATACATCATTTCCAAACTACATAGGCACTCTTATGGTACCATTTGAAAGATAAGAGGGTCCACATATCAACTCTGAAGTCATAAGGGGCTAGTACTAAGCAGGATTTGGTAGTACCTACTCATCACTTGAACTCTCCATCCATCTATCCCAACAGTGGTATCAGAGAAAAGCTAAGGTAAAATGGGAGATGGTTTTCCTTCTTTCATTGATAAATTGGACAAGAAAAACTATCAAGCATGGTCTCTAAGGATGAAGACATACTTACAAGGAAGGAGCCTCTATGGATACATCTTAGGAGATGAGGAGATGCCCATATTCAGAAGAAAAGGATAACCTACAAGGGAAGAACATGAAAGACTCAACACATGGTGTGCCAAGGATGCATTAGCAAGATCTTACTTACTCAACTCAATCTCTGATTTTCTTCTTCCACATATTAGGAACTGTAAGACATCCCAAGAGACTTGGGAAACATTGTCCTCTTATTTCTCTTCCAACACAAGGGCTAGGAAGAATCAATTGTGGATTGAATTCACAACTCAAAGAAAGTAACCTAAGCAAGCTATCTCAGAGTATGTGACCAAAGTTAAAGATGTAGCAAATCAGTTGGCAAGAATAGGAGAAGAAATTGAAGAAGAGCAGATTGTAAGGCAAGTAATCAATGGTATTAAAGCTGATGACAAATGGGAGAGCTTCACAACTACCATGGATCTATACATGGACATGCAGATTCCAGACCTTACCACACTCATGGGGCAACTATTTACCCATGAAGCCAAGCTCAACAAGAATGGAGATTCATCAAGAGGTAATAGCTCTTCTAGCCTATACACTGATAAGAATAATTCTAAAGAGAAAGGCAAAAACAAGAAGGTATAAGATGAATGTTTGTTCTTAACCTTTGGAGTTGTCCTCTCCAATCATTTAGCATAAAGAATCAACAATACATCTTATTTTTGTCAATCCTAGAAGTATACAAGAGACCACAGCCCCTTTTAGATGATAGAATCCAAGAAATAAGAGAAAAATGGCTGGATTTCTGAGAAATAGTGAAAATGAAGAGGAATTTCTAGGGTTTGGATTATCTTGAGCAAATCTCCATCATTTTCCACAATCTTGGTGTCTAAAACATGTTATTTTCTCAGCAGAATACAATCATAAAGTCAAAACTAAAAAATGATACCTGCAACCTTCAGATGAGACAATCACGATTCTGTGAAAACAGATGATTTTCATCTCCAGCACCATTCTTCATCAATTTATCACTCAACATGTCAGTAATCAACTCTCTTCATACACATTCATCAAGAACACACAATAGAAGCTCACAAATCTCCATGGATACACATAGAATAGACTCAAAAAATCAAAGAAATCACACAAAAGGAAGAAACACAATTTTCTGCAGGAAACTTCTCTCTTCACTTGGATAGCATCAATTACAAATAACCAACCCTCTCATAATAGATGAAATTGTCTTTTATACATTTTCAAGTGTCCCTTTTCACACTTGAATTTTGGTCCTTTCCTCTTTTATTCTAAAAATATGCTATCTAGGAGTTTCCAAAAATTCTAGAAAAATTACATAGGATTCTACTCTACATAAGGAAGACTCTTCCTTATTTTTACATCAGTTGCATAAATATTTTTACAAGTTTTTGGCATTTTATAATTATTTTCAATCAAAAGTACTTCAAAAAATTACTTCTTCCAACATTCTTCCCCTCCTAGACCTTTTGGCTCCTAACAAAAGACATTCCTGCTCATATACGCTTAATGCTCCCTTTATTTCTTCTTTCTCTGATAAACTTGTGACAATAGGTCATGGCTTCTCCTTTCAGTAACATTCAAGTTGTTTACCATCTCAAACAATGCTTTCCTCCACTGCATAGCAGCCTCCGGTTTATCAATCACATCCTTTTTCAAGTATTCTGTGTAGGCAGCTTCATATGCAGTGAGTCGAGACTTTGTGACTACAGACAAGTTTCCAAATATCTCTGATTCCCTTTCAAAGAACCCATAATCAAATGCATCTTCAAAAGTTTGGAGATAATGGCTGCCCAAAAATATTATTCTGCTATAATAAGCCATCAGACATATCCTGTCAGGTGTTTCACTGAGATCAAATAATAAGGCATCAGTAGGAGAATTGAAGCCAATGTAATTTAGAATTCTGACATCTGTATCTGTGTAAGTCTTTATACATGCCAAAATGAGTCTCATTACTCTGATTAGTAAAATACATGCTGGGTCATTAACATCCTTGTATGTGGCTAAGACAAATTCAGTTGTATCCACCATATACTTTTTTGTAGGCCATGTTCCTGCCTTTGGTCCTGCTATCTTTGGAAAGTTCAACCATTTGAATGGAATTTGTCCTTTTTTCCTTCTTTCCCAGAAAACTGTCCACTCTCTTCTCCTTGCTACTGGGCAGTATGCTAGATTAATCTTCAGCTAAATAGGTGCTTCCTTCCATATTTTTCTGCACTCCTTATTTGCATCCAACCACCTATTCCTCCATTTGGGATTAGCTTTTTCAAATAGCTCCTTTGTCACATTGATATCTTCCTCATATTCTAAATATTTGTTTGGAGGTAATCCCACCCTTGCCAATTGATAGTTTTTAATACTTTCCATAATCATGCACAAGGGTATGCCTAGTCCATCTGCAGCCCAATGATGTTGATAAGGATTTATCCCTTTATTTAAAGCAAATGTAACAATCTGGTCCTCATATTCATCATGCATTTTTCTAATGAAATCCATTCTGGATTCTCTGTTTGTCAAAAGTTTCTGGACAAATTACTCTGAATACTCATCTTCTGATCGTTTATTTTCTGGTTCACTGCCATGTTGAGTTCTGTTATCATTTCCTACTTCATAATCTTCTGTATGTGTAGTCTCTATCTGTTCTTCATCCTGAGCTTGTGGCTTTTCCAGCTTTTTCTGTAGCTCTTCTATGGTTATCATCAAACTTCTATTTTTAGATGCCCATATCTCTCTTTTTGCTATCCAATTACTTCTTTCCTTTTCTATGCTTGACTGCCAATCACTCCTTTCTTTCTCTATGTCCATATGTAATTTGTTGTAACCCCTCATTGAGGTAGCAGCATGTGTTCTAGCCTGTTTCTCCAGCTCCTTGGCTTCTTTCAACTTTGTTTGCAATCTCATAATTTCTTTGTGCAAATCTTCCTTCTCTTCTTGTGTCATCTGAACAATTTTGCTTTCTTCCTTCAACTGGCCTTCTTCCATTAATAGTTTGTTGATCTCCTCATTTGCTTTGACCATGATTTGATATGAACTTTGTAAAGTTCTGTATCTGCCTTCAATTTTCTTTAACTCCATCTCCAGTTTACTACTCTGCTCTGTTTGTTTTGCACACTTCTCTTCAAGACATTGGATTTTATTTTGTTGTTGTACCTCTAATTCCTCCAAAGCAATTATCCTATATGTTAATTCCTCATTTTTCTCATTTACAATCCTCAATTGTTCTGTCAATTGTTCTTTTTCCTTCTTGTGCTCCTTAATGATACTACTGCCTTTTTCAAACTCAGATTCAACTACCATACGTGATATAATCATGTTTCTGCTAGATGGTCTGAATTGCTCTATGTTGCTCATAATGATCTTGCAAGCCGATCTTATATTTTTAGGTATCATTTCCAACCCAACCTCTATTTCCATTTGTTTGACTTCTATCTGCTTATTTTCTTTACACTCATTCTCCTCTTCATCTTCTTCCTCATACTCTAGGACCTGAGTCTTTTGTTCTTCAAGACTTTTATCTGCTTCCATTTTTTCTTGATCTGCAACCTCTTCTTCGTCTTCCAATATCTGATCATCCTTATTCTCCTATTCTGATATATCTTTAGTTGTCTTTGTTTCTTCTACCTTCTTGTTTTCCATCACTTGTTGTTCCTCTTCAAAGAATTGTCTTTCTTTTACTTGTACTTCTTCTTCCTGAATTATGGTTGAATTAGTTTCCTCAGCAAGTTTTGTCTGATCATTACTTGTCTGCTCTTTCTGTCCCTCCTCTTGCTCATCTATATCCATGAGATCTAAGCCTTCCTCTTGTCCTTGATCTTCTGTAGTTGTGAATTCTTCATTATGATTCAAATCATTCAGGATGTCTTTTATGCTTTGGTTGATCTCTTTCTCTGTAATCCCCTCTTCTACTTCTTGAGCATTCTCTTTTTCTACTATTTCCTCTTATGTTTCCTTGACTTGAGCTGTATCTTTTTGTTTATTAGCTGGACTGCATAACTGAACTCCCTTTTCTTCTTCTACTTTTCCTTCATGCACTTTGAAATTGATTTGTTGTGAAGGTTTTGTCCATATTGACTTTAATCCTGAATCTATTAATCCAGAGCTGAACTCCTTTCTTACTTCACTCTCCTCTTCCCTCATCACTGCTTTTCCTTTTAGTAATCTTCTCTCTTCTTCAGGACTAACCTACTTTACTACTTCTGGGACTTGCTTTTCTTGAAGCTTCCTTGTCAAGTCTTCTGGTATTTTTTGTTTTTCAGTGGCCTATATTATCACATTAGGTGTACTAGGTACTGAAAAATTCAAACTTTTTAACAAGAAATTTTCAATATCGCTTTCAGAGTCTGAAGAGAATTGTGAAGAGCCTGCTATGCCTGATTTTTCCAGTTTTGATTATTCTACCACAGTAGATTCCTTTTGGTTCCCTTCTTCTACCATTACTTCTTCAGTTCCCATCATTGGTATAGGTTCTGCTACTGATTTTCCTTTACTTTTCTTGGTTAGCTTCTTCTTTGGTACCGATTTCTTCTGAACCTTCTTCTTTGCTACAACTGTATTTCTTGTTTCTGGAGGTCCTTGTAGTTCTTTGAAGTATGCTAATAGTTCCACTTCCTTTTTGACAAATACTTCCTCTGTCTCAGCTGCCATCATCTGATCATGCAGTTCTTCATAATGTTCTACTTCCTCTTGAACCCAATCTGTTGCTTTGCAAGAATAATCCTCCAACATCTTTTGATATTGTGCTTCATATACTGCCCTTTTATTATTACCTTGAGTCAGATAAGTATATAACTGCTGTTTACTGGTCTAAGGTGGATGAGGGTCATTAGAAGATTGAACCTGCTTTTGAGCAGCTTCATGCTCTTCCTTAGTTGCTTCTTCCTGCTCCAATTCAACTTTTCTTGGATCCAATATTCTTTTCTTCACAGGAATAACTTCCTCAGATATTCCCTTCCTTTTCCTTTCTGCTCCCCTCATGCTGGTTTGACCTTCTGATTCTCTTACAGATATCTTCCTGGATGGACTTTTGATTCCTGCCATCAAATTTTTGAAATATTGGGCTCTTGGAGCTAACTTCAACTGATCCTCCATTCCAAGTACATGATATATAATCTTGGTTAAAAATTGGGCTCCATTCATATACTTTTTCTGCTCCCATTGTTTAGCTGATTCTTTCAATTGCTCATGTATATATGGTGATACATCCATTATTCCAAAGGGCTTAGTTCTGTCCTTATTGTTAAACATAATCAGTGTTACTGGTTTGTGCGGTGTGGTATATCTCGGTAGTTTTGGGAAACAGAAATATTGCAAAAACATTGTGATGGCATATTCCTCAATTTCTCTTCCCTTGAAATCAGGAAATTTAGAATATCCTATATATGTTTCTTTATTCTTCTTGACAAAGTTGTTATCCAACTTAGTTCCCATTGGATAAAACTATAAAGCTACCCTGATATGCTCCGCTTTTATGGTGATATTCACCTCTTGGTTTTCTTTGTCCTTAACTTTACATCGGAAATATGCCTCATTGCCCTTCCCAAGTTTGAACAAGCTGTTCATTACCTGTGCCACTCTTTCAAAGTCTATAAAAAATATAGGTTCCTCCAGCAACTTGTGTAATCCTACTGCTTTCCACCTTTTGTAGTTAACTGCACTTTTCTGGAATTTGTAAAACTCTTGACACAGCATAGTGTACTTATAACCTCCAACTCCCACTGTAAATATATGCTGGCCAATAATTCCTAGAGTTTCCTTGAGTTCCTTGACTATCTTTTCTGCTTCTAGAATCTGTAGCTCCTCATCAGATTCTAATTCTACTGTCTCCATTGTTGCTTCATTGTCTAAGAACCAATGTCCTCTAGATAGGTTGACTGAGTCTGCTTTGAACTCATGGATTAGTAGTTCCTTCGAATTCATCATTCTGGAGGAAATATAACATCACACAAAAAAGAAAAAACTCCACCCACATGAGTCACAAGAAATCAAGAATGATATTTATTTTGAGATGAAATGAAAGAAGAATGAAAATAAACTTTCAATTAAATTCTAACTTCTTTAGAAGAACTCAATTAAAGTGATCATTACATGTGTAGCAAGATGTCTAGTGCACTCCCCTCTTCTGACAGCTCTTATCCAAGAAGAAGATGTTTAGAAGAAAAAATGAAAATAAAAATAAAAAATAAGAATAAAAAATCATAAAAAATCATAAAAAATAGAATGGAAAATACAAAATAATAAATAGAAACCTGCTACCCTTCTACCTATATCTTGCTTTGTGCTATATAACTTATAAAAGGAAAAATAGATAATTTTTCTCTTTCTATTTCTTTTCCCTTTTTTTCTTTTGTTGTTTTCTTTAATAATTTCTTCTATTTCTTTTCTCTTTTTTTCTTTTGTTCTCTCTCTCTTTTTTTTTTATAATAATTTCTTCTATTTCTTTTCTTCCCCTCCTAATTCTCTTCTGAGAAAAAGGATAATGTAAAATATTTTGTCCTAATTCCCAATATATTATGATTTTCTTTTTTATCACATTTTGATCTGTTTCTGAAACAATTCTAAATCGAGATCAAATATAGATGGTCTTTTTCCATTGAATCAACTCTGATTTTTTTACCCAATAATATTTAACCCTAATTGCCCCTATCTCAGGAAAAAATCCATCTCCTTTTGATAAGCAGTTTTTAGAATATTTTGGCCTCCATATCCATTTTGTCCTCGGATTTTGTTTTGATGAACAGGCCTTGGGTATGCTTTGTTTCCATATCCTTCTTGTTCTAATGCTTTGATGCTTCAGATTGTGCCATAATTTCCACCTTGCTCCTGTGTCTCCACCCTCCTTTCCCCTTTCAATTTTTTGCAGGTTTTGATTAAATGAAGCTTGATCATTTAGTTTTTGTATTGGTAATGTCTATGTGTCTTCCAATGAGAAAGTAAATCCTTCCATGTCTAGGTCATGAACATCCTGTTGAACTTCCTGTTCTTCATTACTCAATAAAAATATTAAAAACCTTTTGTCATTTATTGTCAATTTAAGCTTCATTTTTTCAAAATTCAAAATTACTTTACCTTGTTTGAGCCATGGTTGTCCCAAAATCAATTTCTCAGTCATCAAATGATCTGGCCATTCTTCACAATCTGTTTTCATATATTCTTTATTGAACTTAACTTCAATAGAAGGTGAAGATAGACTCTATATTATTTGTCCTTCCAAGGTTTTGATAAAGGTTTTACTTTTAGTCTTCTTTAGGTTAAACTTATTCAACAATGCTGAACTGATAAAATTTACCTGTGCACCTGAGTCTATCAAAACTTTAATTTTTTCCTTCTGAAAATGCATTGTTATAACAAGCAAATGTTCTTTTTCTTTTAGAGATGTTTCACACAAACAGACTTCCCTATGATCTTTGGTTTTTCTTATCCTTTCCTTTGCTTCCTGTTGAGCCTCTTTTCTAATGTTTTCCTCTTCTTTCTTCCTGTTTTGAGCTTGTTGTAATCTTCTCCATTCAGAAGCAGTTAATG
The DNA here is from genome assembly GCA_020310875.1 of Ceratopteris richardii. Taxonomy (NCBI): domain Eukaryota; kingdom Viridiplantae; phylum Streptophyta; class Polypodiopsida; order Polypodiales; family Pteridaceae; genus Ceratopteris; species Ceratopteris richardii. The sequence continues at coordinate 10,891,892 of CM035422.1, forward strand.
GAAGATCATATCTTTTAACTCTACATCCACTTATAAAATTTGGCATGATCTCTCCATCTATGTTAGCTAGTTGGATAGCTCCACTGTTACTTATTTGATGTATAATATAAGGCCCATGTCCTTTTCTTTGAAGTTTCTTCTGATGTTCCTTGACTGTGTATGCCAGAACTAGATCTCCTTCTTGTAGATCTTTTTCTTTTATGTGAACATCATGATAAGCTTTTTGCCTTTTCTTGTCCGCATATATACTCTTAATTTCTTGGAGTCTAGAAGCTCCTAGTTTTTCCAATTCTATTACTCTCTTAGATAATTCATGTCCAGTCCAATTGTAGTGACTACCCACTTTTAATGTTGGAATGAGGAATTCCATAGGTAGAACTGCATTTTGTCCATATACTAGATTGAATGGTGTGTTTCCTATTGCCATTTTATAAGCCACTCTATAAGCCCATAGAACATGATTAAGTTGTAGATCCCAGTCATTCCTGTTTGTGTTTTTTAATTTTGACAGTACAGTACAAAGTACTTTATTAATACTTTTTGCTAACCCATTGGCTTGTGGGTGATATGGGGCTGACTTTCCATGACTAATCAGGAAATATTCAGTTATGTTTTCTATGATTTGGTTTAAAAAATGGGTCCCCCTATCACTTACCAATTCAATTGGAAGTCCGAATCTCGTGATGATATTCTCAAATCTGGCAGTAGTATGAGCATTATTTCTTTTTGTGGCTTTGGCCTCAGCCCATTTTGTCAGGTAATCTGTAGCCACTATTATGTATTCAACATGTGATTGTCTTGCTGGAGGATGTATAGGTCTAATGAAATCTAACCCCCATTTACTAAAGGCTCTTGTTGAAATCAATGGAACTAATGGCATATTGTCTCTTTTATTTGGTTGACTCACCCTCTGACAAATGTCACATCTTTTTACATATGTTCTTGCATCAGGAAATAGGGTTGGCCACCAAAAGCCAGAATATAATATAAATTTAGCCGTTCTGTCACTTGAGAAATGTCCTCCTACCACTCCAGAATGTGCCATTTCCAACATTTCCAAATATTTATCCTGAGGAACACAAATTCTTAAATATCCATCCATCCCTCTCTTATATAATTGTTCTCCTATCAATTGATATTCTTCAGAGATTACTTGTAGATTTTTTGAATCTGCACCAGCTATTACTTGTTTTCCTTTCTTCTTCCTTTTCAACTCCTTAATAATATTTTCACTCCAATCTGGATTTTTTTGAAACCAATATAGAGTTATAAATTCTGAATCTTGCAATGATTGACACTCCCAGCAGTTAGCAATGTATTTTGTTACATCTTGAATCTTTTTAGGCCAATGTACCCCCATCCTATTGAGATTACTTAGGGTGACTACTCTAGAAGCATGAGAAAAAGGGTTCCAACAATGAGCTCTTTTCAGATATTCATGTTGCTCTTCTTCAGGAGTACAATATTCCAATATGCCTGTATAATTGAGGTGATACAAGTGCCCAGCTAGCAGCATAAAGTTCCTGCTTTGTAATACTAAGTGTGTGTTGTTTCCAATTGTTCTGCAAGGTCCCATGGTTAACAAAGGTATTAAAGTCATGGCTCACTCAGGAACACTTTCTACTTTGAACAAATATGTATGTGGAAGGTCATCATCGAAAGGTGAACTGGGTTCTTTAGACTGGATTCTAGACAAATGATCTGCTCTCAAATGTGCTTTTCCTTGTCTGACTACCACCTCAAACTCAAACTCCATTAGTAAAAGAAACCATCTGACTATTCTACCAGTGTGACAAGGTTTATTTACTAAATATAGTAAAGCTTGATGGTCCACAAAGAACTTAAACTTGTTGTCCAAAAGGTAATGTCTATATTTTTTCACAGCAAATATCATTCCCAACCCTTCCCTCTCAGTGGTTGTGTAATTTTTCTCTGCTAAATTCAGTTGCCTACTAGCATAAGCCACTGGAGAATCTAACTTGCTTCCTTCTATTGGTTGTGCTAACACACATCCCAAAGCATAATTTGAAGCATCCACATGGACATGAAAAATTTTATCCCATTGAGGTGTTTTCAGAATTGGGGCTGTTACCAAACAAGTTTTTAGAGTTTCAAAAGCTTGGTCACACTCCTTGGTCCACTCAAACTTTGTAATTACGGCATATAAAGGTTTAGCTATGTCAGCAAACTTGTGTACAAATTTTCTATAATACCCACAATGCCCCATGAAAGTTTGAAGTTCCTTTTCATTTGTTGGTCTTGGAAGTTCTACTATGGCCTTTATTTTCTTCTCATAAGTTGAAATTCCATTTTTAGAGACTATGTGACCTAACATTCTTCCTTGTCTTACAAAGAATACACACTTTTCTGGATTTAAACATACTTTGTATGTTCTGCATTTCTTGAATATATTCTCTAAATCTTGCAAGTGATCCTATCTTTTTAATGAAAAAGTGCACAGATCATCCACATATATTTCCAATTACATCTCTCAGGAACTCTTTGAAGATATGACACATCAATCTTTGAAAAGTTTCTGGGGCATTAGTTAACCCAAAGGGCATAACCCTAAAAGCAAAAATTCCCCATTTTGTGGAAAAGGCAGTTTTATGTTGGTCTTCGAATGCTATAGGTACCTGATTGTATCCTGAAAAACCATCTAAAAAACTATAAACCTCCTTTCCTGCAACCCTTTCTAGAAGATGGTATGTTATAGGCAATGGGTAACTATCTCTTATTGTTGTTGCATTCACCTTCTTCAAGTTAATGCATACCCTAAGTTTCCCATTCTTCTTTGGTACCACAACTATAGGAGATATCCATTATGTATACTCAATCTCATAGATGAAATTGGCAGCCAGCAACTTGTCAATTTCTTCCTTTATTTTAGCAGAGTATTTATCATTGAATGTGTAATGTCTCTGTTTTCTAGGTTTTGCATCAGGTGTAATAGGAATCTTATGCTCACAGATTTTAGGATCAATACCTTTCAAATCCTTGTAGCTATAAGCAAACACATCCTTATAGTTTCTGGCCAAATTTCTTAATGCCTCCTCTTCTTGGTTTGTCATGTCATCAGCTACTATAGTATGTCTTTCTTCCCCTTCTTCCTGGATGATCATGACCTTTTTAGTTTGTTCCTGATTATCATAAGCCTCCCCTTTTTTCTTTTCTCTCTTTGGTTTCATCTTTAGAAGTAATCTGTCTTCTACTTCATAAGTCTTGAAATTTGTTGGTACATCAAACTGTTGGTCTTTGTCTGTCATTTTCTCATTCTTTTCATCCTCTTGGTCTTTTTCTATTTCCTTGTGTTTGTTTTTCTTGTATTTGCCTGAGATTTTATCTTTTATTGCATCTTCAGCTTTTACTTCTTCCAAATATTGTGTTTTCCCATCTTTCAATATCATTTCTTTTTCATGGTCCTCTTCTGTTTCTGATACCTTTATCATTTGTATTCCTATGTGGAAAACATCATATCCTTCTTCATTTTGAAATTCCACTCCTACATACTCATCACTGGCCAGATCCATGGTAGCCAAAATTTGGTTCCACCCATAGGGCTCAAATTCTTCATCTTTGAATTTTTGTGGTACATAGCTCTCATCTTGTAATTTTCTTCCTTCTACACAATCTTCTCTTCTCAATCTTCTTTTTCTATTTGTGAGGTTTCTTATCATATTGCACTTCCATATTGATGATTCAGTTTCATTCTGGTCTTCCCTCTCTGATTCTTCACTTAATTCATGATTTTGATGTATTTTATACCATTCTTGAGGAGATATGTCACAATAATGCCCATTTCTTAGATTCACTCTCGTTTTCCTTCCTTTGCTTTGAAGATATAGGCAATCATTACCCCAGTATTGCACAATTTGCATTTGTCTCATAAATGGCCTTCCTAGGATAATTTCATATGAAGTGGATTGTGGGAATTCAACTATGGCAAAGGTATGTTCTATTTCTATACCACATATGTCCACAATCACTTTTTCCCGAATTCCTAGGGGTTTTTCTATGTGTCCATCTGCAAGTTGCAATCTCATTTTGGTGGGTATTAATTCATTTTTTCTCCATTTTTTCCCAAGTTTGTTTAGTCATGATGGCCACTCCTGATCCACTATCCAGAATAGCTTTGGCATGGTTTTTACCAAATTGTATTTTTAGGGTTGAGTTTCCCTCTTCTCCTTCACAATATCCTCCTATATTATCAATGGGAATGTACCATAATTCCTCCAATTCCTGCAGCTGTGGATGAAGATTTTCAGGTATTGTTTCCCATTTTTTATTTTGTTTTGTAAATGAGGATTCTATTTTACCAATTCCTCCATTGTGCTATGGTATAAGATTGTACATTGTTTATCTATATTTACATGGAATGTAATTTGTGGGTTATCATCTTCTTGATTAATATTTCCCCTTGTTCTTGTTGCCTCAGATTCCCCAACTGTTGTTTGAGAATCGTCTGATTTCCCCAATTTAAGTTGTGCTTCCTTTATGATTTGTTTACACTTTTGCATCCTTTCATGTTTTAAGTCTGGTATAGGATAAGCCATTACATGATCTGTAGGACTTGGTCCCTCTTGAATTCTTCCCTTGTATGCTTTTATCAAGGTATCTAGACTTTGTGAATTTCTTATCTCTGACTGGGTTTGTGTCTTTTGAGAGGAAGTACTGTTTGACTGTTCCCTATTCTCCTCTTCCAAGTTTTTACCCATTCTTTTTTTCCTTTCCCATTTCCCTTTTTGTCTATTTTTCTTCACCTTTGAAATTGAACCTTCATTTTGTTCCTTATTTGTTTCTTGTTGTTTAGCTTGTGCCCTTGTTATAGCATTTACATTCACTTGGTCAATGTCACTCAATTCTTCTTGCTCCATGATGTTGACTGTTTTCAGTGGTATGTTATTAGATGTGTTTTGTTGTTTTTGAGGATTTCTTGGACAATCCTTTATTAAATGTTCCCTGCCACAATCCTTACAATAAGCTCCCTCTATTCTTAATGTAGGAGGTTGTGGACAGTCTCTAATGAAATGTTCTCCCCCACATCTATAACAAGTTATCTTTTGTCCCCCTTTGAACTGAGGTTTTTGATTGGACATATAATTATTGGTTATATACATGAATGTGGCTGTATCCATCTCAATTCTCCCATTTCCCAAATCTAGGGCTTGTAGTTCTAGTTCTCTCAGTTCATATCCTTCCCATTCTTCCTAATATCCTTCATTCCATTGATAATCTTCCTTGTATGGTGATCTTATTCTTGAGTTTCCCTCCTCTGTTGGTGTGTATTTAACTGGTACCACATTTGTTGGTAATGGAGGTTGTTGCCCAAGTACAGGTCTTGGTTGCTCAATATATCCAGATTCTCTTTGACTTGCATAATCTCTCTCCTTAATGGGTTGTTTATTGTAGAAACATTCCTCTCTGGTATGATTTGTCCATTTTCTCTCTAGTGTACAATATTTGAGTGTTTTTCTATCTTGCAAATGTTGTGGTTTTTTATATGGACATTGTTGTACCAAATGATTTTCTCCATAATTATAGCATTTTTTATTTGTTGTTATCTTGGTATTTATCAAATTGGTTTTAGTGCTGACTTCTAGGGCTTTAGCAATGGCTTGAGCCAATTCTTTTGCTGGTGGAATTTTATCTTCATTTGTTCTACGTTGATCAAATGCTAACAGGTCTTGGCCTCTATTATCTTCCAAATCTATCGCCTCTTTCACACATGCTCCTAGGTCAGGGCATCTCCTATTATACACTAGGGTTCTTAATTGGGCACTTCTTAATCCTTCTATGAATAGGGATACCCGTCTTGACATGGAAGGTACTTCCTCTCTAGGACATTTGTTAATGTACTGCTTGAATCTCCTAGCTGCCTCTCTGACATTTTCATCTTTTTGCTGTTTAAAGCTATATATCAATGTAGATGTGCTATGTTTTATTTCAGTCTTTGAGAATTCCCCAATGAAGGCTTCTAGGAAGGATTCAATATCTAGATACATTTCCTTTCTCAAGGGAATGAACCAAGATAATGCACGTCCTGTTAGGGTTAGACCAAATGCTTCAAATTGAACTTTGTAATCCTCTACTTCTTCAACTCTAATTAATTGCCTAAATGCTGCAGCATGAGCATGAGGATCAGAATATCCTTCATATTGATTTTTCATGCACTTGACTACTTGGTAGGGTCTAAGCATTCTACCTTGATTTTGCCAATGATTTCTTCTTTTTAAAGGAAAATCATTAAATTCTTCTGGTTCCTTTTCAAAAGGATTTGGGAAAGTATGTGTTCTCCTACCCTATTGTTGTTCACCATTATTGTGAATTTCATGTGGTCTTGGCAAGTCTGATTGCCCTAGGTTCTGTTCCCAAGGTCTCTTATCTGCACATTGCCCTAGGTCATTAGAATTTTCTGGGTCTTGTGAGAAGATGTATACACATCCCTGCTTATCCTCATATCTACCATCTTTGAATTGAGCTACTGGTGTTATATTCAAGGGAACTTCTAAGTTTCTCAATCTAATGAGAAACTTATGCATTCCATCTTGATATACATAGGTTCCAAACCTATTTGTATACATGTATTTGAGGATGTTTCTATAGTCCCCAGTTTCAGGAGATTCATTTATTTCATTTAAATTTTCCATATTGATTTCTTGCCCTAAATCTCTTTCTTGCGATTCCCCTAACACTGGTTCTACTTCCTTCCTTCCCAGTTCTTGCTTGGAATGTGAGTACAATTTATTACCAGACCTAAGGATCATTCAATTAATCTTACAATTTTGTGGTGAGAATCGTGATTTTCACGATTTTCTGGTGAGAATCGTGTTTTTCACGATTTTGTGAAGAGAATCGTGATTTTCACGATTCTGTGGTGAAAATCATGTTTCTCACGATTCTAAGGTGGAAATCATGTTTCTCAGGATTTTGTGGTGAGAGTCGTGTTTTTCACGATTTTTTGGTGAGAATTGTGATTTTCACGATTTTCTAGTGAGAATCGTGTTTTTCACGATTCTGTGAAGAGAATCGTGATTTTCATGATTCTGTGGTGAAAATCGTGTTTCTCACGATTTTGTGGTGAAAATCATGATTTTCACGATTTTCAGGTGAGAATCGTGTTTTTGATTCTGTGAAGAGAATCGTGATTTTCATGATTCTGTGGTGAAAATCGTGTTTCTCACGATTTTGTGGTGAGAATCGTGATTTTCACGATTTTCAGGTGAGAATCGTGTTCTTCACGATTCTGTGAAGAGAATCGTGATTTTCACGATTCTGTGGTGAAAATCGTGATTCTCACGATTTTGTTCCCAGACAATCGTGATTGCTCACAATCGTAAAAAACAAGATTTTCTTATGAAAATCGTGCTGTGGGAATCGCAATTTTGTGCTCTCATTCAGAGAATCGCGATTTTGTGTTTGACTACAGAATCGCGATTCTGATCAGTTTTTGGAAAAATTTTGAAGGTATTGATTTTCAAAGTTTTGTTTCTATAATAGAATCGCCTTAACTATTTTTCAACATGCAATGAAAGAGTTTACTCAAATTAATATTTTTTTCCACAAAAAATTCAAAAATTCAGAACATCGCGATTCCGTGTTTTTGGTTATTTTGTGCTTAATGGTCATGTAAATTTAAAGAAATACAAAGAAATTGTATTGAGGACTCCTTACCTTGCATGCTTGATTCCAGAAGTCTCCAAGACTTATATCTGCAGACAATCGCGATCCTGATCCTGCTCTCTCTCCCTCTCTCTCTCACTCAAAATGAGTTTTTTCTGAGATTTCAGAGTTTTACAGTGTCCTCACAATCGCGATACTGTGCAATTTCCTCCGTTTTTTTCACTTTTTTACTTATCCAATTTTATTCTTCAACAGTTTTATGATTTTGATCTTCACTTCCTAACTTTTCATCATTAGTCACTTCCATCATAATACTTGGAGAAAATCACAATTTTGTACTTGTTTTCCACTTCTCCTTCCTGATACTCAATCCTCACTGAGTTTTTGGAATTTGACTTCCTTCACTTATTCAATCTTGATGAAATCTCTTACAATTAACTGTCTCAAAGCCCAATCTGCTTAAAATTCCAAAAATTTTCCTCTTACAGAAAATCGCGATTTTGTGTAGAGAATCGCATTTTTTCTGTACTTCCTGTTTTTTGCAATTTTAAGTCTTCTTTTCTCTTGTTTCCCTTCAATACTCTTTACCAATTCCAATTCAGCTGTCACCTGCAATTTTACATTTTTAACAAAAAATTATTCAGAGAATCGCGATCCTATGAAGAGAATCGTGTTTTTTCTAATTTTCCAATTTTTTGGCAATTTTTTGCTTTCCTTTCACTTGGTCTCTTTTACTCTTGTCAACAAAACTTCAGTCCAACTTCCTAAGGAGAAAAGAAATTTGTTTGATTGTTTTAATGAATTTTATGAAATTTTTTAGTATTTTGCCCTAAATTAAGGTAAACACTTCACTTAGGGTTTCTTGTTTGGTGATCTATTGATCCTGTGTTCCTTGATTGGTTATACTCTCTTATGCTTTGGCTATGAAAACAGTTCATGAGCAAAACTTCCCAAAGAAAAAGGTGCTAAGAAATGCAAATATCAATTTTTGCAAAGATAAACTCAAACATTTTTCTTTTCAAGATGCAATTCAGTTTTTTCTCAAGATTATTACTTTGACTTGGCTACAAATGGATCTTATCTACTTGCATCTAGCTACTTTACTTGACTTTTCCTTAATGCAATCTTGTCATCTTCCCAAGATCAACAATTTTGCTTAGTACTTGATCAAAAAGCACTCTACAAATGCAAGAATAGACACATTTTACCTTATCATCAGCTTTCTTGATTCAGTTTTTCACACACCTCCACTTTACTTCCAAAAAATGATATAATCAACTATCAAATTGCAAAAATTTCAACACTTCTTATTTTCAAGAGATTATCTATTGCTTTCTTTCCCCAAAAGACAAACAAAGAAATCCACCTTTTCATGTTTACATTTCTTGATTAAAGAGTATTACCTTTTCAAATGAAGCTTTTGATATACTCCCTGGCAACGGCGCCAAAAAATGTTTGTTGTTAACCTTTGGAGTTGTCCTCTCCAATCATTTAGCATAAAGAATCAACAATGCATCTTATTTTTGTTAATCTTGGAAGTATACAAGAGACCACAGCCCCTTCTAGATGATAGAATCCAAGAAATAAGAGAAAAATGGCTGGATTTCTGAGAAATAGTGAAAATGAAGAGGAATTTCTAGGGTTTGGATTATCTTGAGCAAATCTCCATCATTTTCCACAATCTTGGTGTCTAAAACATGTTATTTTCTCAGCAGAATACTGTATCATAAAGTCAAAACTAAAAAATGATACCTGCAACCTTCATACGAGACAATCGTGATTCTGTGAAAACAGACAATTTTCATCTCCGACACCATTCTTCATCAATTTATCACTCAACATGTCAGTAATCAACTCTCTTCATACACATTCATCAGAAACACACAATAGAAGCTCACAAATCTCCATGGATACACATAGAATAGACTCAACAAATCAAAGAAATCACACAAAAGGAAGAAACACGATTTTCTGCAGGAAACTTCTCTCTTCACTTGGATAGCATCAATTACAAATAACCAACCCTCTCATAATAGAGGAAATTGTCTTTTATACATTTTCAAGTGTCCCTTTTCACACTTCAATTTTGGTCCTTTCCTCTTTTATTCTAAAAATATGCTATCTAGGAGTTTCCAAAAATTATAGAAAAATTACATAGGATTCTACTCTACATAAGGAAGACTCTTCCTTATTTTTACATCAGTTGCATAAATATTTTTACAAGTTTTTGGCATTTTATAATTATTTTCCATCAAAAGTACTTCAAAAAATTACTTCTTCCAACAATGAAGGAACTATCTCCCAAGCAAACTATGTTGGAGGAGGTAGATCATCAAGAGGAAGGGGCAGAGGAGGTAAGCAAGGTAGGGGGATACCTTATAACTCGTCACCATGCAACATTTGTGGTTCATCAAATCATACTAAAGATGAGAGTTTTAGGAACTTCAAGAACTAGAGAGGTAGAGGTTATCAAAGAGATGGATATACAGAATCAAGAGGCAGATTCAATCACCACCAAGGATACAACAACAAATACAACAAAAACTACAATAGAAACTACCAAGGAGGATAAAAATCCAGGAAGGATTACAACAACTACAGAGAGGAGCAAGAAGACTCTCTTCTGATCATGAATATGACTTCAAAACCAGGTATAAATGATGACCATCTATTCTACATTGACTCAGGATGCTCAAACCATGTGGCAGGCAATGTAACTCTACTCTCTGACCTTGAGGAACCAAAGGGTAAGCATCAGGTACAAACAGGTGATGACACCAAGAACTCACTGATTAAAGTTGGAAATGTTAAGACCTCTGACGAGAACAAAAATATGTTGAGTAGGGTTCTATTTGTACCAACTATTACCAAGAATTTGATGAGTGTTGGACAGATTATGGAAAAATGTTTACAGGTTAGATTCAACCAATATGCAGCATTTGTGGAGGATCCTAAGCATGGGTTCAAGAGAATTTCCAAAGGAGAAAAGACAGGTAGACTTTTCACTTTTGAACTTGAGGATACAAGGAACATTGCACTTTACATTTATAGAGATCAAACATTATCAGAGCTGGAAATTTGGCATAAAAGAGTAGGGCATATAGGTGAAAGAACCTTGAAACAAATATGCAGAGATCAATGTGTGCTTGGTATACCTAATGCATCCAAGAAACACATGATTTATAAGTCTGGTGCTTGTCAGTTTGGAAAGTCTCATAGGTTACCCTTCTCAAGGAAAGGCTACATGCATGAGGACTACCTAGAACTTGTTCATACAGATGTATGGGGACCAAGCAAGGATCCCTCAATCTCTGGATCAAGGTATTATGTATCTTTCATTGATGATTACAGTAGGTGGACTGTATTGTACTTTATGAAGCACAAAGATGAAGTATTCAGTTTCTTTAAAAAGTATCTTGCACTTGTTGAGAATCAAACAGGGAGACATCTAAAAAGGCTAAGGTCAGATGGAGGAGGTGAGTACTTCTCAAATCATTTTAATGCATTCTTGAAGGACAGAGGAATCAAGAGAGAAATTACGACAAGGTGTACCCCTGAGCAAAATGGGGTAGTAGAAAGAAGAAATAGATTGATTGTTGAGACAGCTAGATCAATGTTAAATGAGAAAAAATTACCTAACTACTTGTGGGTAGTGAGTGTATCTACTGCCACTTATCTTGTAAACAGGTTTCCATCCAAATCACTTGATGGGATGACCCCATATGAATCATGGCATTGTAGAAGACCTTCACTTGATCATTGCAGAATCTTTGGATGTGTAGCATATGTGCATATCCCTTCTCAGATAAGAGGTAAGCTAGAACCTATGACATAGAAGTGTATCTTCATAGGTTATGATCTAAATCAGAAAGGATACAGGTTCTACAATCCTTCAAACAAGGGATTCATGGTCATTAGAGATGTTGTCTTTGATGAAAATGATTCTTGGTTTTATAGAGAATGCAGAAAGGTAAAATTACCTTATGACTTGGAAGCGGAGTTTCCAAGCCTTATTAAGGAGGAGCCTACTCAGAAGAAGGACACCAATTCAGATGATGAGGACATCATCAACCTTGAAGAGTTCAAAGCATGGAAGTCCAAAGGCAAACTCAAGATGAAGAAATTGGAAGATCTACCTGAATCTTCCAACCAAGCAATTAGGAGATCACAAAGGGAGAGCAAGAAGCCAATCAAATATGGGTATGACACCTCTCTTGTTACTAAGCACTCTATTTATCTTGCAAAAGATTTTTCAATTGAAGAACCAGCATCATATGAGGAAGCAAAGGCCAAGATAGAATGGAAAGAAGCTACGGATGAGAAGATTGAAGCACTCAAGGAAAATGATACTTGGGAACTAGTACCAAAGAAGGAGTCTATGAAGGTAATTGGTTCAAGATGGATCTATAAGATAGAAAGAGATTCTGATGGGTCAATAAGTAGGTACAAAGCTAGACTTGTGGCTAAGGTTTTTGCACAAACCCAAGGTATTGATTATGAAGAAACCTTCTCACCTGTGGCCAAAATTCCAACCATTAGGGTATTGGTAAGTGTGGCTACATCAAAGATTTGGAACATGTATCAGTTAGATGTAAAAAATGCATTTCTAAATGGCTGGATTTCAGAGGAGGTGTACATGTCACAACCTCCTGGCTATGCGGACCCAACCAGGATAACATATGTATGCAAATTGAATAAATCTCTTTATGGATTGAAACAGGCACCTAGGGCATGGAACCATAGGTTGACCACATACCTTTAGGATCAAGGTTTTGTGATGAGTAAAGTAGATACATCTCTATTCATCAAGAGAAGTAATTCAGAGGTAATATACCTATGTGTATATGTTGATGATATCATACTTATAGGTAATGATGCTAATGGCATCAAACAGATCAAGAAATAGATGATGAAGGAGTTCAAAATAAGTGACCTTGGATCACTAAAATACTTTGTTGGACTTGAGTTAGTCTATACTAACTCTGGAATTTACATTACTCATATATAGGATATGTTGAAGAAATTTCATTTGCAAGATGCCAAAGTTGTAAGTATTCCAATGGAGGTAAACCTAAAATTAAGTGCTCATGAAGGTGATGTACTTGAGGACATTGCAGGATATCAAAGCATAGTGGGATGTTTGAACTATGCTACCTTGACAAGGATTGAAATTGCTTATGGAGTGAGTGTGCTAAGTCAGTTCATGCATAAACCTAGGGCACCTAACTTGGAGGTTGCCCAAGGATCTTGAAGTACCTTAAGGGTACTCAACATCATGGTTTGTATTTCCCTTATACCTCAGACTTCGACATGAAGATTTATTCAGATGCAGATTGGGTAGGATGCAAAGATGATAGGAGGAGTACCTCAGGATACTTATCATTTGCAGGTGATAAGCCAATATCATGGTCATCAAAGAAGCAACCTACTGTTGCTTTATCTTCTGCAGAGGCAGAGTATAGAGGATTGGCCAACGACACTCAAGAGGCCATATGGATCAGATTATTGTACACAGATTTAGGGTTGCATACTACATCTCCAATGATTCTTGGAGATAATACCAACTCACTACACCTTGCAGCTAATCCTATTTATCATGCAAGGATCAAGCATATAGAGGTCCATTATCATTATGTGAGAGAGAAGTTATTAAGCAAGGAGATTCAGTTGACATATGTGTCAACAAATATGTAATGTGTAGATTTATTGACTAAAGCATTAGATGGTACAAAACTTTGCAGGTTCAAACCATTGATTGGATTGTAGGATATTCATGAAGATTGAAGATGAAGACCAAGCCTAAATGTTTGGCTTGAGGGGGAGATGTTGGTGCAAAGTCCAAGCCCACACATTTGGCTTGAGGTTCATGAAGATATGTAGTTCCATGGAAACCATTGCTAGTGGAAATTTATTCCTTTACTTTTGTAAAAGTCATTTTGACTTGAGAATATTTGTAATCACCTACCAAGAAAACTCTTGGATTTGTTAATTAGGAAAGTAACTACTACATTGAGGGAATATCTCCTAGAATGAAGGATCACTTTTAGAGAGAGCCAAAAGTGAATTCAAATTCAAATTTGAATGGAACACTTATAAAATGTCACTTCAAAAAGTTGCGGCTAGAGTAGTCACTTCCCGAGCTCTCTGTTAGAAGAAGTATTTTTTGAAGTATTTTTGATGGAAAATAATTGTGAAATGCCAAAAACTTGTAAAACTATTTATGCAAATGATGTAAAAATAAGGAAGAGTCTTCCTTATGGAGAGTAGAATCATATGTATTTTTTCTAGAATTTTTGGAAACTCCTAGATAGCATATTTTTAGATCAGAAGAGGAAAGGACCAAAATTCAAGTGTGAAAAGGGACACTTGAAAATGTATAAAAGACAATTTCCTCTACTATGAGAGGGTTGGTTATTTGTATTACATGCTATCCAAGCAAAGAGAGAGAGTTTCTTGCAGAAAATCGTGTTTCTTCCTTTTGTGTGATTTCTTTGATTTGTTGAGTCTATTCTATGTGTATCCATGGAGATTTGCAAGCTTCTATTGTGTATTTCTGATGAATGTGTATGAAGAGAGTTGATTATTGATGTGTTGAGTGAGAAATAGATGAAGAATGGTCTTGTAGTATCATGAAAATCGTCTGATTTCACAGAATCGCGATAGTCTCGTTTGAAGGTTACAGGTATCATTTTGGAGTTTTGACTTTATGATTATGTTCTGCTAAGAAAATAACATGCTTTTGACACCAAGATTATTGAAAATGATGGAGTATTGCTCAACATAATCCAAACCCTAGAAATTCTTCTTCATTGTTATTATTTCTCAGAAATCCAGCCAATTTTCTCTTATTTCTTGGATTCTATCATCTAGAAGGGGCTGTGGTCTCATGTATACTTCCAGGATTGACAAAAATAAGATGTATTGTTGATTCTTTATTTTAAATGATTGGAGAGGACAACTCCAAAGGTCTACAACAAACATTTTTTGGCGCCGTTGCCGGGGAGTATAGCAAAAGCTTCATTGAAGTTGGACCTTGCTGGATCTTCTATTGATGATGGTATTGAACACATTGAAAAGGTAATACTCTTTAATCAAGAAATGGAAACATGAAATGGTAGATTTTTTTTTGTTGTTTGTCTTTTGGGAAAAGAAAACAATAGATATCGTTTGAGAATAAGAAGTGTTGAAATTCTTGCAAATTGATAGTTGCTCTTATCATTTTTTGGAAGTAAAGTGCAGGTGCGTGAAAAGTTGAATCAAGAAAGCTGAAGATAAGGTAAAATGTGTCTATTCTTTCAATTGTAGAGTGCTTTTTGACCAAGTACCAAGCAAAATTGTTGATCTTGGGAAGATGACATGATTGCATTGAGAAAAGTCAAGTAAAGTAGCTAAATGCAAGTAGATAGGATCCATTTGTTAATCAAGTGAAAACAATAATCTTGAGAAAAAGTTTATTTGCATCTTGAAAACAAAAATGTTTGAGTTTATCTTTGCAAAAATCGACATTTTCACTTCTTAGCACATTTTTCTTTGGGCAGTTTTTCTCATGAACTGTTTTGATAGCAAAAGCATAAAGGAGTATGACCAATCAAGAAACACAGGATCAACAGATCACTAAACAAGAAACCCTAAGTGAAGTGTTTACCTTGATTTAAGGCAAAATACTAAAAAAATTCATAAAATTCATGAAAACACTTAAACAAATTTCTTTTTTCCTTAGAAAGTTGGACTTAAGTGTTGTTGTTAAGACTAAAGGAGGTCAAGTGGAAGGAAAGCCAAAAATTTCTAAAAAATTGGAAAATCAGAAAAATACGATTCTCTTCACAAGATCGTGATTTTCTGGATTATTCTTTGTTAATGATGTAAACATTGCAGGTGACAGCTGATTTGGAGTGGAAAGAATTTGGAAGAGTTGAAAGAAGAAAGAAGACCCAAAATTGCAAAAAACAGGAAGTACATGAATCATACGATTCTCTGCATAAAATCGCGATTTTCTGTAAGAGAAAATTTTTTGGAATTTTGAGCATATTTGGGTTTTGAGATAGGTAATTGTAAGAGATTTCATTAAGTTGAGTAAGTGAAGGAAGTCGAATTTCAAAAATCAGTGAGGATTGAGTATCAAGTGGGAAAAGTGGAAAAGAAGTACAAAATCACGATTTTCACCAGTGGGATAATGGGAGTGATTAATGATGAAAAATTAGGAATTGAGGATTAAAACCATAAAATTTTTGAAGAATAAAATTGGATAAGAAAAAGTGAAAATTTTGAGGAAATAGTACAGGATCGCGATTGTGTGAACACTATAAAACCCTGGAATCTCAGAAAAAACTCATTTGAGTGAGGAAGAGAGGGAGTGAGAGCAAGAACAGGATCGCGATCGTCTGCAACTATAAAGTTTTGGAGATTTTTGGATCAAGCAAGCAAGGTAAGGAGTTCTCAAAACATTTTTTTTGTATTTCTTTAAACTTACATGATGATCAAAGCACAAAAAAACACAAAATAGCCAAAAACACAGAATCGTGATGGTCTGAATTTTTTGAGTTTTCTGTGGAAAAAATAATAATATTAAGTAAATTCGTTTATTGCATGTTAAAAAATAACTAAGGTGATTCTATTGAAGAAACAAAAATTTGAAAATCAATACCTTAAAAATTTTCAAAATCTGAACAAAATCGCAATTTTGTAGTCAAACATAAAATCACGATTCTCTGAAACAAAGCACAAAATCGTGATTCCCAGAGCACGATTTTCATAAGAGAATCATGTTTCTAACGATTGTGAGCAATCATGATCGTCTGAGAACAAAATCGTGAAAAACACAATTCTCTTCATAGAATCCTGAAAAATACGATTCTCTTCACAGAATTGTGAAAAACACGATTCTCTTCACAGAATCCTGAAAAATACGATTCTCTTCACAAAATCGTGAAAAACACGATTCTCTTCACAGAATCGTGAAAAACACGATTTTCTTCACAGAATCGTGAAAAACACGATTCTCTTCATAGAATCGTGAAAAACACGATTCTCTTCATAGAATCGTGAAAAATATGATTCTCTTCACAGAATCGTGAAAAACACGATTCTCTTCACACGATTTTCTTCACAGAATCGTGAAAAACACGATTCTCTTCACAGAATCGTGAAAAATATGATTCTCTTCATAGAATCATGAAAAATACGATTCTCTTCACAGAATCGTGAAAAACACGATTCTCTTCACAAAATCGTGGAAAAAACAGGATTCTCTCACAAGATCGTGAAAAACACAATTCTCTTCATAGAATCGTGGAAAACACGATTCTTTCCACAAAATTGTGAAATTAATTGAATGATCCTTAGGTCTGGTAATAAATTACACTCACATTCCAAGCAAGAACTGGGAAGGAGGGAAATAGAGCCAGTGGTAGGGGAATTGCAAGAAAGAGATTTAGGGCAAGGAATCAACATGGAAAATTTAAATGAAACAAATGAATCCTCTGAAACTGCGGACTATAGAAACATCCTCAAATACATGTATACAAATAGGTTTGGAACCTATGTATATCAGGATGGAATGCATAAGTTTCTCATTAGATTGAGAAACTTAGAAGTTCCCCTAAACATAACACCATGTTGGCATACAAGTCAGATGAAGAGCATACTAGCGCAACGGAGGAGTCATGCACAATACCGCAACAAGGCCCAATCATTTTTTCCATGGACCATTTACAACTCAAGTGATTTTAATCACTACACAAACATTGTAAATTCTGTTTTTGGTAGAATAGACTCCATTTTGTGCAAGCCGAGGAGTCCTCGAGCTTGAGGAGTATTAGAACTAGCTACATATCAATTTTCATAATTTTTAGACTCTCTTTGAGCCCTCAAATAGGCTCTAGAACCTAATTTTTAACTAGGCCGAACACTAGGTCTGGACAAGACCAAAGCTAGTTAGAAAACTATAAAAAGAGCTAGAGAGCTCATTTTTGGGGGTTAGATTGTTTGTGAATTGAGCTTATGTAAGAGGCTTTTTGACTAATGCAAAGAACTCCATTGTTCCTCTCCTTGTTCTTGCCTTGTGTGCACGTGTGTGTGTATGTGTGTGCATGCTTGTGTGCTTCTCACTCACACACTTGTGCCTTCACTTGCTCATAGTCTTCATACTAGTCCTCACGTCTCCACGGATTGACAATTATGAGGTGAATCTTCTCATGTTGGTACTCATCATTGTGCTAGAGTGACACCAAATTTGGCGCCGTTGCCGGGGAGAGAGCTTTGAGGACGAGCGTGTGATGGTAAGACATCGAGTTGAGACATTGGAGTTATAGGTAATATCCTTCCTTTTCTTTATTTTTCTTCATTTTTTCCTTACTTTCGCATCACCATCATCACCATCATCATCCCCACCATCTCCCACCTCCATCCCCATCTCCACAAAAAATTTCAGTTTTTTGGTCATATTACACTCCCCACCTCATTTCCCTCATTTCATTGTGAGAGAGAGCTTGCATGCTATCTGTTTTTGGTGTGTTTTTGAGCTTTTGTTGCAGGAACTAGCTGTACCACCTTCTCCAGCAGTGTGCGCAGGTACGACAGACTCTGCACAGGTCCCGGGACGACGACCTCTGTCTGTCGCGAGAGACAGAAAAACTTAATATTTTGTGAATGCGTGTTTGGCACGGTAACCTACACCATTAGAGCACTCCAAATCACTAGAAGTTTCTCAAAAATTTGCGTTTTTTCAGTCTATCGCGACAGACACCATCTATCGCGACAGACACCGTCTATCGCGACAGACCCATCTATCGCGACAGACACCGTCTATCGCGACAAACACCGTCTATTGCGAGAGACACTGTCTATCGTGACAGACCCGGTCTATCCCGACAGACACCGTCTATCGCGACAGACCCGTCTATCGCGACAGACCCATCTATCGCGACAGACATCGTCTATCGCGACAGACACCGTCTATCGCGACAGACAGACATTTTCGGCAAAAATTAAGGGGTAAATTTTTTGGAAATTTAGGCTAAATTTTGGGCATATTTGCACTCTCAAGTACTCACACACTTGCAAAGGCCTTAGAAAATGCATTAAAACTCCTGAAAGGTTCTGTTTGTCTGTTTAACCCCCTAAACCCTAAATGGTCATAACTTTTTCATACGAAATCCATTTTTTGAGCTCTAGGGCTTGTCGGAAAGCTCGTGGCATATACTACGCGCCCTCAACTATTTTTTATAAGAATAATGCGTTGATTTTGAGATAGGATATTTGGAAGTTGACACACTGTGGGGTAGGAACACCAAGGGAGCTCTAGAGGAAATTTTTAGCAATACAAAAGGAGGAACAAGGGTCATTAAAAAAGTGTCTGAAATAAATTTTTTGTCAATTGAAGGATCAAATTGAAGCTAAACTTGGGATTCTTACAGGATCATCGAGAGCTCTTGGAGAAAGCAAAGTAAGTGCCAGGGCGAACAAGCTTGGGAACGTGCTTCCCGGGTAGACCAGCATCGCCAGGAGGAGCGACTTGAGGTTGGAACATCACTTAACCCCCTCAGTCTATTCTTAGCATAGGCTAAGTGCGAGTAGTTGTTCTGATTGACTAGGGGTACGATAGGAACACTCAAGTTTGAAGAGCCCTTAATTTCTCAAGTGCAAGGGTAGGCTAAATTGTAGTCAAGGGATAACTTAAAGGAAAAGAACTTAAACTAAGCGGACGCAGAACATCAAGTACGACCCACGAAAGTGCTCCTGATGACGCTTAATTAAAAACAAGAAAACACATCCAAAGGAACTTAAAAGGAACAAGTGACTGGTACCAAAGAATCAGCAACGTACAAAGGGCATATGAACCTTAGGTCAGGTAGACACCTAGGGAGAGACAGACAAAGTCTTAGATCTTCAGAGGCTAGTGTCAATGATACTGCGAGGTCTTGGGCCCCGCAGTTGAGCCATCATTCGTATTACCCTAGTTCTGAGACTAGCGAGTCTGAGATGTCCCACGGTATGGAGAGACATACAGGAAGTTCTGGGGTGCCATATTTACATAGGGTGGAAGGCCCTTACAAGATGCAACTCGAGTACCTTAGGACCAACCGATTAGGTGCTAGCATCTATGAGGACGGCCTAGGAAGAGCGGTGGTCCAGATTAAAAACCCTGACCAATCCATTGGACTAGAGCGCCCAGCTGTCAAGTTTGAAAATGGAGCATACTTGGACAAGGAAGGGACAATATATGTA
Source organism: Ceratopteris richardii (assembly GCA_020310875.1). Lineage (NCBI taxonomy): Eukaryota > Viridiplantae > Streptophyta > Polypodiopsida > Polypodiales > Pteridaceae > Ceratopteris > Ceratopteris richardii. Next base: position 10,911,737 of record CM035422.1, read on the forward strand.
GTCACCAGTCATCCCGATAGGACAGATGAATTTGGGAATGTGGTCTCGCAAACGGACTTAGGTGACCTAGAGCAAGGAAACATGGGCGAAGAACCTAGAACCCCCCGAGGCAAATCTGTTCTCACGAGGATTATCACACCAGAGTGGATTCCCCAAGATAATAAAAGCATAGATCTCCTCTTGAACCGAGAGACGGATGAAGCCTTTTGGAGATATAGACCTAGTCAGCCGAGTGAGGTAGGAACAATCATGATATATGAGTTCAAAGATCCTGATATTCCAGGAAGAGTGACCTACTTAGATCACTCTTCAGAGAGGATCTTTGGGGTTACAGAAAATGATAGGCATGCTTACACTTGGAAAGGAGAATTTATTTTCCCCCAACCAAGATCGAATGTGTCCTTTGGTCGCCAAGGAGCTGGAACATCTCAAGCTCAGGAGACTCAAAGAGAAAGGAGTCGAGAGAGACCTGAGGTAAGCTTTGCCAAATCTTGGGGAAGAGAAAGAACGAGAATGGAAACGAATAGAGGGGAACCTGAGGGACATAGAGCCCCAGGGAACCGAAGAAATGCCAATGATTTCCCTTTGCCAAGACCAAGAGAGCACACGAGGACCTTGAGACCGACCCAACTAGTTAAGTCCATGAAAAACTACTTCGATGGCACTGGAGATCCCTACGATCATGTAGCTGAGTTTAAGCAAGTCTTGAGAGCTGAACAAGTTGAAGACCTGTTCACGCAGTACAATGCCTTTGGTTTAACCCTTAGGAACACTGCCCTGACATGGTTTCAACCACTAAATGAGAGGCACTTTAGAAGCATAGATCAACTTTTAGAGGCATTCATTATCGAATTCTCTAAAAGTGGCATAAGGCATAATACTTCCTCATTGATATACAACTTCAAGCAGACCCCGCAAGAGACTGTGAGACTTGCAGGAAGAAGATTTAGGCAATATCTTGAGCGATGTCCTGGTCTTGAGTTACCCACAGCCGCTAAGCAAGTGGCTTTATTCTTGGATGGATTGCTAAGTACCAAATTGAGATCATATGTGTACTTGAAGGACCCCCGGACTATAGAAGAATGTGTATGCATGTGCATCGATATTGAGGATAACCTAGGGGAGGAGTTAGAGCTATCCAAAATCTACAAAGATTCAGATAGTACCTCTAGCCTCTCTTCCTCATAATCCACATCAATTGAGGAACTTGCGGAAAAAGTAGCTCAAAAACTAGGTGTCTCTAGTAAACAAATTCCTAGATTTGCCCCAGTAAAGAGGTGTTATACTTGCGGTGGTGACCATATGGCAAACGCATGTCCCATCACGGCTCAACCCCAAGTGAATCCTAGCAGCCAATATTGCACCATAGAGCGAAGGTACACAAATCACTCAGCACAGGACTGCCCATACAATAAGCAAGCGGTAAGGCAAACCTACCCTCAGCCATACCCTCAACAAGGCAGATACCTGAGTCAATATTCACCACAACAGTATATTAGGCCTCAGCAAAATTACCAACCGCAATATCAGGCCCAACTGAGACCCCAGCCAGTGCTAGCACAGCAACCACCTGCTCCTACTAATGTGATTCCGGTCAAGTATGCTGCTGCAGAAGAAAACCTGAATAGAGCAATAGTCCCAGTAACACCATTAATCTCAGAAAGTGACCCCAGTGACCATAGTTTTGATTCTACACATGTTGATAGTCCCCAGGCTTACTACATGCAGTCTCCTGAACATGGTGAGTCTTACTACAGTGAGGAACCGAGTGAACCTATTTGGGAGACAGAGTATGCGAATGTCATGTACATGAACCCCAACCCTAGACCTCAACCTAGGCAGGTAAGACCTCCATTTCCTAGAGGGCCATGCTATAGATGTCAGGGAGATCATCTCATTCGTGATTGTCCCTTGCCTCCACCGACACAACCCCAGTCAGTGACAATCCAGGGCTATTGCCAGGAGTGTGGAAAGAAGCATCTCTTACGAGACTGCCCAAAAAATCCTAATAATATGCCAAAAATCACTCCTATCAATGTGATTGGCTTAGTGGTAGACTCCATAGGAAGTGTGACTTCCACAGCCCCGGTACAAGTCATCACGAGAGCCTAGACACTTAAGCAAAACCAAGACTTAGGCCAGGAAAAGAATGCGGAGGTTAGTGAGACTGAGAGCTAGAATAAGAAGAGGACAAGAGCTTGGAGAGATAGCCGTGAACGTATGAAAAGGCAATGGGCAAGAAAGATGAGCGAACTTGAAGAAAGCCTACGAGAAACCAAAGCCAAAATCATAGAAATCACATCTCAAACGCACTCTCACGCATCCCCGCCACTACCATCCCCTTCACCCTCCATTCCTCCACCCACCAATCCACCACACGTAACCCAATCACCACCCCGAGTAGGATCAGTCTTAGCCGATCCCACTCCTAAAGATCTAGACATGATGCTTAAAGCATATCAAGCCAGAGTTCAAGAAGGGCCCAATGTAACAGATCTTGAGAAATGTTACCCTAGAGCCGATCTAGAGATAGAGCGAACAAAGCTTTGTGCTAAAATGGTCGAATTGGCGCAAGCCATGTTTGAAGCCAGTCGTTTGTTCAAAGGCTCTAACCCCATGAGAACACCATTGCACTTTGATGGTCTATTGGATAGATTGGAGGGGTTACTTGCAAAGTCTGGAAAAGGAGCCACCTCCCAGGCTAAGGAGAGGGCAAGTGATAGAATAAGCATTCCTCCTAAGGAAGCTTATGTGCCTAACTCCACTGAACCAGACACCTCTTCTTCTATGAATCAATACACACCAGAATTCTTGCGAGAGATTCAAGAAGAGAAATGGGCTAAAGAGAGTGAAGTTCCTCCTCCCATTGAACTTGTGGATGACACACACGATCAATTCCCACAAGACCTTCCTTCCATTTATGGAGAGCAGGAGAGTGCCCAATCTCAAGAAAGATTAGACTTCGAGTCTAATTCTTTACAGGAACTACCCCATTTCACAGGCCCATGGGAAGCAAAGTCCACTTGTATGAGAGCACCTACAGTCATGGTAAGAAACGAAGATTCAGTCATACCTAGGAACACGGAGGTAGTGAAGAACACCAAAGTGCAGTGCAATCTCACTTTGGAAGAGCTGCTCAAGGTTAGACCAGAAGTGTGGAAACATGTAGCCAATCAAGTGCCCGAAGTAGCAAAACCACATTCCTAGGTAGGGTCTCAAAGAACAGTGCCAGAAATACCATTGGATAAGATAGGAGACATGAGTGAAGGAGAAGAAGGAAATACCTACCTCCCAGTTACCCATCAGGGATACAAAACCAAAGGAATTTTGGACTCAGGTGCAGGAGTTGCAATTGCTACCACTTCCTTATGGAAACGTTGGGGCAAGCCAGCACTCAGGCCAACAAGAATGAAATTGCAGATGGCCGATGGTCATATTGAGAGGCCCTTAGGATTGCTAGAAGGAATAACTCTCACTACATGTGGTGTTGAGTTCGAGCATACTTTTGCTATATGTGACTTTAGCAAAAACCAAGCCTACGAGATGATTTTGGGGAGACCATTTATGCGGCAGTTGCAAGTGGTACATGATTGGGGAACCAATTCCTTGTATTTGCAGCACTTAGGTGTTACAACCAAAGTCAATCTCAAGGATTACTTTCATAGAGATGTCCCTCCTATCCAATGGAACCCCATCCATAGAGCCAAAGATGATACAGAATCGGTGCATTCCCTAGGATCAGGATCCTCATGGATGCATGAAGACACTCACTTATGGATGTGTAAGGTAGCAGTAGAAGAAGAGAAGAGAGAAAAAGACAGGGAGGTAGGTGCAAAAGAAACCCATAGATCAATCCAAGACCCAGCCTATGCACCTGTAGTTTTTCCAGACGAAGAATTTGAACCTCACGGCTGGGCAAAAATTCTAGCAACAATGGATGTAGCCATCAATGAAGAACAATGGACACCTCATTGTGATGAGGATGGCTATGACATTTCAGTCTTCTCCATAGAGCCGATAATGGGAGAGGTAGTTTTAGAAGAGTGTGAACCTAGCCCTAATGCATTTGAGGATGCGAGTGACTCCGATCTAGAGTCAATCATTATGGACCCACCTTTTGCATCAGATGAAGAATACTTCTATGAAGTAGAATTTCAACCCCAGAAGCACGGAGAGCTTACAAAGGATGTAAGGCTAGCCACACATGTAACCCCTAAGGAAGAAGGAAAGAAAAGAAAGAAGAGAGAAGTCACACCAGAAGAGGAAGAATCTTTGTTTGAGGTCCCGGAAAATTTTAAGAAGTATGAGATAGATGACAGGAGAGTCATGATTAGAATGCCTAAACGAGAGGCGCAATCGGGAGAGGCCTATGATAACAAAGAAACCACCAAGAAAATAGTGGTAGCCATAGAAGAAGGAGAAGAGAGGTGCACTTACATAGGACATGACCTCACTAAGGAAGAAGAGCATGAGCTGATAGTCTTGCTAAGAGAATATAGAGATGTATTCGCTTGGAGTTACAAGGATTTGAAACGAGTGGACCCGGACATATGCTCACATACGATTCCCATGACCACAGAGGCCAGACCCTCAAAACAAAAGCCATACACATACAATGACAACTATGCTGCCAAGATCAAAGAAGAGATAGACCGCTTGGTTGAAGCTGGATTTATCTATGAAATTGAGCACACTGAATGGGTATCCCCCATTGTAGTGGTGCCCAAGAAGAACGGCAAATTACGAGTATGCATTAGCTTGAAGAAGGTTAACGCAGCCACGATCAGGGATAATTACCCGCTTCCTATCACTGAGCATCTATTAGAAAGGGTGGCAGGCAAGGAAGTGTACAACTTCCTAGATGGGTTCTCTGGCTACAATCAGGTGGCCATTGCACTAGAAGATCAGCATAAAACGGCTTTTGCCACAGAGTGGGGCATATTCGCTTTTAGGGTAATGCCATTCGGGCTTACCAATGCTCCCGCAACCTTCCAGAGATTGATGTGCCATGTGTTTAAAGAGTTCCTGAGAAAGAATTTGGAAGTCTATGTTGATGATCTATGTGCTCATTCCAACATTAGACAAGCACATATACCTGAACTCAGGCAAATCTTTGACAAATGCAGAGAATATCAAGTCTGCTTGAACCCAGAAAAATGTGTTTTCATGGTCAGGCAAGGCAAGATTTTAGGACACATAGTGTCAAAGAACGGCATCTCCACTGACAAAGAGAAGGTGAGGGCTATTGCAGAACTACCTAGGCCAAAGAATGTCAAGGAAGTGCAAGCTTTCATGGGGCATTGTGGTTATTACCGACGTTTCATTCACATGTATGCCATCATTGCAAAGCCTCTGTACGGACTTCTGACAAACTTTGAGTGGACTGAGGAATGTGAGAATTCCTTCAATGAGCTTAAACGGCGATTATGTTCAGCACCAATCTTAACCACACCAGATTGGAATAAGCCTTTCCATGTTCATGTGGATGCATCCAATTATGCCATTGGATGTGTGCTTGCACAACCTACTGGTGAAGGTAATATGGATCTTCCAATTGCCTATGCAAGTAGACAGTTGAATGCAGCTGAGCGAAACTATACCACTACCGAAGGAGGGCATGGTGTATGCGGTTAAAAAGTTTAGACATTATTTGCTTGCAAATAAGTTTAAATTTTTTACTGATCATCAAGCTCTACTATACTTGGTAAACAAGCCATGCAACACAGGTAGGTTGGTGAGATGGTTCCTCTTACTAATGGAATATGACTTTGAGGTAGTGGTGAGAAAAGGCAAGACTCATTTGAGAGCAGATCATCTCTCTAGGCTCACATCCGGAGAAGCCCCACAAGGAGTACCAGATGATCTTCCTGATGCTTACTTGTTTAATTTGGAACTAATACCTCAATGGGCTAAGCCATTAGTGCCAGTATTGACATACGGGCCTAACCACCTAGTAATAAACACTCAAGGTAGAGAGGTAGTAAAAGCCCAGAAGTACCATATCATGGCAGGAAGCATGTACAAACAGACAGATCAAGGGATCTTGGCTTGTTGTGTAGAAGAGGACGAGTACACTAAATGGTTGCATTTAGCACATGTAGGTGCATTAGAGCAACACTACTCAAAGCAACGAACCTTACAGACACTAAGGAGACTCGGAGTGCATTGGCCAACTATGGAGGCTGATGTCCAAAAGTTGTGCAAGGAATGCCCAATCTGCTGCACTAAACCATCTGTGGAACATGCCACTCTTTATCGAGTGTCCATAGTGCCAGATTGGAGTGAACCTCTAGTATCCTTCTTAAGGACGAAAACATTCCCTCCAGACATGACTCTGGCTAGGCAAAGGAGTTTAGAAGAAGAAGCCCAGGATTATTCACTCATTGGTGATAATCTATACAAGCGTGGTAAAGATGGTTACCTGAGACTATGTGTCCATGAGAGTGAATATCTCAAAATCTTGGATACTGCTCACCAAGGTGTAGCAGGGGGACACTTTGGACCAGATCGGGTAATCAAGGCAATACTTTTTGCGGGCTTTTGGTGGCCAATCCTTCACATGGATGCACATACCTATGTGAAACGGTGTGATGTTTGTCAAAGAACTCAGTACCCTATACGCAAGGATGAGATGCCACTGAAGCCTATGATGGGCGGACGTGCGTTCTCTAAATGGGGAATAGACTTTGTTGGTCCTATTAATCCCCCAGCTAAGGGTTCACATGCTGAATATATCATCGTGGCCACATACTATCTAACCAAGTGGGTAGAAGCGAAAGCTACTACAAAAAATGATGCTCAAACAACAGCAAAGTTCTTATGTGAAAATGTATTCACGAGGTACGGATTGCCAATAGAGTTGGTGAGTGATAGAGGCACATACTTCTTGAATGAAGTCATAGAAAACCTTCTCCAAGAATTCTTGGTGATACATAAGAAATCGGCCCCCTATCATCCACAAGCTAATGGCCAGGCTGAGAGCACTAATAAGATCTTATGCAATGTGCTGACTAAACTAGTGAACAATAAATGCTCTGATTGGGACAAACAGCTAGACCATGTTGTTTGGGCATACCGGGTTGCCTATAAAACGGTACTCCAAGCCACCCCCTTTTCAGATGGTATTTGGCCAAAATGTTGTGCTACCTCTGGACTTTTTGATACCTACATTGAAGGTAGCACAAGAGCATGACTGGACAGGCCATGAACTCTCCTCTCAAATCTTTGATCTTGAACGTCTAGGCGAAACACGATTGAGAGCTGCAGCAGGAATCTATGCAGCGAAGAAGAGGCAAAAGGCATATTTTGATACACATGTGAAGGATAAAGGCTTGAAAGCAGGCGACCTCGTCCTAGTCTACACATTGAAGCAGCATGCACGGAAATTAGAGAAAAGAGGTTACGGGCCAATGATTAGCAATAGAATCTCCACAAGTGGCGTAGTTACATAAGTGGATGCAGAGTCAAGTTATATCAGGAACCCCTCACTGAAGAGATGCTAAATCGACTCAAGACTGCCAAGAAACGTAAAGAAGAAGAGAAACGAATTAGAGAAGAAGCACAGGCAGAAGCTTTAGAACGCATCCGACGAATGAAGTTGAGGAGACAAGGCAGAGACCCGCCTATGCTTGACACTCAAGAATCTGTAGGCTATCCTATGGCCATGTGCGAGACTTCAGGTGGGCATTCCCATAGAATAATCGATCGACGGCCTTTTGTAACCCTAGGAGTAGGACAAGGAAAGGGTGCAAAGACTGTAAGAGCTTTGATTGACTTAGGTGCATCCACTAGTGCTGTGAAGTTGTCTTACTGTCAGGAATTGAAATTCACTGTCCATCCTATAGAAGCATATCTCATAGGATTGGGAGGTGTGGAAACCCCTTGCATGGGCGAGGTGGATCTTCCCATCTCCATTCAAGACGAAGTGATGACAGTCAAAGTACTAGTGTGTCAAGATGAGGACCTCACTGAGCCTCTTGTCTTGGGTCAGGACTGGATCTATGATCATGCAGTCAACCTCAACCTAAGAAGTGGAATTCTTCAAGTATGGGTAGATCATAGCCGAATTACAGTTGAATTGGAAAGTGAGGCACTCAAGGAACTAGGCAAGGCACAAACTCCTGGTCCTTCCAGGGGCGCACATGAAGTTGACAATGCTATTTTTGTCCAAAACTGTATGATGCAGAAAGAGGCTTGTCTCAACAACAGGGCCAGGGACAGGACGGAAATCCCTTCTTTTCCAAAGACCAGAAGGTTGCAACAACCAACGGCAGATCAAATACAGAAGAAGCAGAACACTACCGATACTGGATGCCAAAAAAAGGAGCAAAGCAGATTGTTTCAGCCATGGAAACAAGTATGGAGGCGAAAAGGCGAATACCCTGTTCAGACCAAGCCGACCCCACGGCCAAAACCTCTTATTAGTAGTCAACAACACAACACTAATAAGAAGTCCTTCATTAATTCTTCTGCGAAAGTGAAGTCTATTTGGGTACCCAAGAAGTCAATGAAGGCCAGCCCACAATCACGACAAATTTGGGTGCCTAAGGCTTGCTTGCGGGCTCAAATAGCTACACCAAGGCCGCAACCGGTACAACATGTCTCACTCACTCGAACATCTGAGGCCCAGTCTTACACATCACGCACGGACACATATTCTTCCATGAGCACTAGTAGAATCACTTGTAAATGGGTCCGTAAAAAGCCTCATCTTCAAGCAAATACCCCTATCAAACTCTTCAGAGTCTCCACAAAATCAAGATCAAAGCCCATCCACTGCATTTGGCAACCTAAAACTTGTAATAAACCCCCGGACCCCAGTTGTAAATCCATGCCCACCTACTAACTACGTCACTCTCACACTACATCATTCCACTTAGTTCTTAGGTCCAACCAATTCCTAACTACACACACAAGCACCGAGCACTTATTAACCTACTAATCCCTCCCGAACCTCATGATAATGTTGTATTGGGGACAAAAACGGTTCTAACTTGTCCTTTACAATGTTAACACATGTTTCTATATTCTCATAGAATCAAGAGGCAAGAAGTAACATGGCAGAAGCGACAGGTCCAAGCTCACAAGTAGGAATACTTACTGCAGGAATCGATGTGGATAGTCTACCTGTGGATGTGCCACCAACTGAACGACCTGTGGAGCTACAACACCTTCAGCAGATCCCGGTACCGGATCCACCCACAGGGATCATAGAAAGAGTCCATGCCAATTCTCATTGGTTCAATGGCATGACAGGTCCATTAGGAGAGGCCAAGTATATATGGGAGTCTAAGTGCGAGTATGACAGATCATGGGTTCGATTCTAATTTTTCTCCAAGGAGTTGAGGCTCTACAGAACACCGAGGATCTCCAGACCATATGGCAACGTGCAGGGCTAGCAGAGTACTTTGAAGCACCACTACCTAAACCAGATCTCCTCCGATGCTATTATTTGGTCTCCACATTACAAGCTAATGAAGAAAAGGACAAACCAGGATCATTTGTTCTTCCTTCCTTGCTGGGCAACAACGAGTTAAAGAGGTTTGAACTTACCGTGGAGTTGGTGAGCTCTGCTTTGAATATGCACGACACACATGTACCTTCTGAGAAGGATGCACTCGTTCCTACTAACATGAAGGATAGGAAACTACTGAAGCTTAAAGACATGGCAGCACTCACACCAAACGTGTCCATCCCTCTCCGTATGTGCATGCAACATTTTGCTTTCCCCGGCCAAGACCGCTTCACACAACCACACAAAAGAATCTGGTTCACTCTCTACTTAGCAGAGACAGGTGCGTTACCAATTAAGCTGCCTGTATGGATTATAGATCAATTGTATGAAGCAAATAAAAGGTCTTCTAGGAAATTAGTGGTGAACAGTTGCTGTGCAATCACACGCATTATTTACCGGTGCCTAGCATACGATGTTCCCATTGAACGTGCATTAACTGGGGCACAATTACAAATGTTTAAGAAGCTCAAGACGTCCACACATCAATCCAAGCGCATGAGGGGTGCGATCCCTTGTGTCCAGACAAGGGAAGTTCTGACTACTCCTGAAGTATCGCCACGGGGGGAGGCCACTGTACCTCCCTTTACCATTAGGATACCCAGGTCTGGATCTGAAACTACGACACAAGCTGCCCCTTCAGCTCCTCCTGCTCCATCTGAATTTGAATTTGCTACAACTGGAGATGCTGAAGGAATGGATCCCCAGGACTTCGAAGCATTCTTACAAAGTACACAACTCTCTGATGTAGAGTTTTATTCAGATGCAGAAGAACAAGGCACATCTTCACAAAGAAGAAGAAAATCTACAGACGGCCACCATGTACATTGGAGTGACGCTCAGCAAGGTCAACAACAAGGACACCTAGAAGAAGAAGGAGCATATGAAGAGGAGACCACTGAAGCCCCAGCCTATACAGCAGAACTCTGAAGGCTGTATCAAATTATGGAACGAGTGCGATCGCAACAACTGCTCACCAAACAGAGCAGTAGAGTACTCATGACTCAGCTGTTGGAAGAAGAAGGAGTTGACTCAGAATATAGTGAAGGTCTCTTATTGATGGCAGAAACATATGGGGTAGTAGAAGCAGTGCGGACCGCCATTAGGAGGTCTCCAGTTCAATATGATCCACGAAGATTCCAGACACGACCACGCTCAGGTAAGAATATCCAGATCCCCATTACAACGGCAGAAGGGCCAATTATTACATCCGAACCCATCGGGACAACCTCCCAAGCAACAGAAACTGCTAGCCAAGAGCACCCAGTCACCCATGAGGAATCCACCGAGCCACTACCACCCACACCCCCACCATCGCCTCCTAGAGCAGAAACCGTGGAAATCACCTCGACCACTCAACCCACCGAACCAACCTTCATCTTCCGTACTCCCATCTCTAGTTCAACCCTATTCTCCACCTCTGATAACCCAATCTATGAAGCAACCCCCATCACTACACAATCCACCGAATCGCTCATAGAGCCTGCCCTAGGACAACCATCCCCCATGCCCTCAACCATAGGTCATCCTGATCCTAGATCCATATTCATGGGTTTCCCTGCTACCACACAACCCTTCATGCCCTCCTCAACTCTACAACCTCAACCCCCAACCTCCATCTCTCCACTTCTCCAATCCCTCCATAACTTCCTTGCTAGAACTTTTCAACCCAAGTCTCAACCATTCCCTTTATTTTCAGCTCCCCACCCCACTTCTCATCTATTCACCACTTTCACAAACACACCACCTACCATTCCAATGTATATGGTAGACCCCACACTCGCACCCACTCCTGAAAGTATGGACATTTCACCACCCACGGCACCTCCCCCTCCCCCCACGCTTCCACCTCCTCCCATTCCCCCTCCACCAATTTCACCCACACATATGTCTTCAATAGACACATCATTCACTCTTCCCCTTCCCCAATTCCCTTCCCATGCATCTTCCATTGTAAACACCACCCCCTCATCTATAGGCAATGCATTGGATACCATGCTAGCTTGTATATCAAACTTAAGGACAGATTACAATCAGCTCCAGCAACAGAATGAATGCCTGCAAGAGCACTCGGAGACACTACAACACCGCCTTGCTGCACTAGAGGAGGAAAATGCTCGCCTCCACACACAATTCCAAACTCTCCAAGAGGCTCATATCATATTGGAGGTACAATTACAGAACACAGATCAGGAAGCAATACAAGTGGTAGAAGGTCATCTACGGACACAGCTGGAACGCAATTCAAAGCTTCAGCAAAATATGGCCCTACTCAAGCGACATCTTGCTGCCCCTCATGAAGAGAATCGACGCCTGTAATTACAAAATCAGGAAAACCTAGAAGCAGCTATCGAAAGCACACCCGGGGCACCCATCAGCCCATCAAAGTTTCAAGCAGTGACCCCCGACAATATCAAGATCATATTGGAAGACTATGCCATGCTGCTTGAAGCACATGACCTGCTATCAGAGGAACTGGGTCAATTGAAGCAGAAACACCAAAAAGAAATAACAGCAGCCTCTCAAACCACCTCCTCCGCGGCTTCACTTCTCACAGACGCAGAGGCCTTAAAAGATCTCTAGAAACAGGTCACCGAATTGCAAGCACATCTACTACAATATGAGAGACCACCTTCCCCTCCAGAGGCTCCCACCGACGAAGAAGTAGTACAAATTCCTGTGGAACAAACATTTGAAGAAGAATACGACCCACAACCCTTCCCAGGAGGCAAACAAACGGAAGAAGCTCAGGACACATTCGAAGCACCACGGCCTCCATGGCTACGTCAAGTGGAGGAAATCGGGAGTTCTCACGAAGAGCGCACAGTAGTGCAAAATCAGGCCATGAGGGTCATAGAGGAAACTGTGCTACAATCTGCTTACTTCAAGAACCTGTCATCGAGACGCCTTATCCTCTCATCTGAACTCCAATAAAGGCCTTATTATATTATCCTGGCTGATTATAATGCAGAAATACAGAGAGTCACGGGTAAGATTCCTACCTTTGCTACCCAATTTCAACCCGAAGACCTTCCTCCAGAGGTGCAAAAAGGCAAAATTCATCAACCCACCTGGCGGCAGAAACTTCTAGAGACATATCCAGAAATGCTACGCACATGGAACAACGCGCCTTTACATCTCCTATACAATCCATGCTACGATCCAGTTCCACGTCGCAGGTCTTGGAAGGCATTCAATATCAAAGTGCAGAACAACACGCAATGCAAGGAATGGCTAAACTACCCGTACATTGCGCCACCACAGGGACCACCGCCGGTAGCGTACATGATGGGAACAATTCAACATTGGCTGCCGCGAGTGAAGCCCATGCCAGATGTGACAGCTCAAATGATGCTTAAGATTTTAGATATGATGCAGGTAGTCCTGAAAACCTTTAAAAATGCAGCCGCACCACAGGTACGTCTATCGGGGTTTACCAATGGAAATTATGATCTGGTGTATGACATGAGCACCACCCCCAGTATTCGTGTGGCTTACGCATGGCATGCACGCATCAAATACCTCCCTGCATGTTACAAAGAGACCTTCGAAGAAATATTCAGATCAGGTTTCTGGGAGTATCACTCGGAGGTCTTCGCACCGAAGCCAACACACCTGCTCCATCTCTTTGCTTGTGAACAAGCAATGTACTCTGAGTACTACACCACACCGCAACCAGAGGTCCCTGGCGCAATAAATTGGGATGCATTGGAAGCTGATCTACCAAAAGGCTTAAGGATAGGAGAACACGAACTTGCCACCAATGTCATCCAATACTATATCGACCACCCGATAGAACAGAGGTTTGTTAGGGGCGACAAACGCTAGGAAGGGGGGAATGTTGGCATACAAGTAAGATGAAGAGCATACTAGCGCAACGGAGGAGTCATGCACAATACGACAACAAGGCCCAATCATTTGTTCCATGGACCATTTACAACTCAAGTGATTTTAATCACTACACAAACATTGTAAATTCCATTTTTGGTAGAATAGACTCCATTTTGTGCAAGCCGAGGAGTCCTCGAGCTTGATGAGTATTAGAACTAGCTACATATCAATTTTCATAATTTTTAGACTCTCTTTGAGCCCTCAAATAGGCTCTAGAACCTAATTTTTAACTAGGCCGGACACTAGGTCTGGACAAGACCAAAGCTAGTTAGAAAACTATAAAAAGAGCTAGAGAGCTCATTTTTGGGGGTTAGATTGTTTGTGAATTGAGCTTATGTAAGAGGCTTTTTGACTAATGCAAAGAAATCCATTGTTCCTCTCCTTGTTCTTGCCTTGTGTGCGCGTGTGTGTGTATGTGTGTGCATGCTTGTGTGCTTCTCACTCACACACTTGTGCCTTCACTTGCTCATAGTCTTCATACTAGTCCTCACGTCTCCACGGATTGACAATTATGAGGTGAATCTTCTCATGTTGGTACTCACCATTGTGCTAGAGTGACACACCAGTAGCACAATTTAAGGATGGTAGATATGAGGATAGGTAGGGATGTGTAGACATCTTCTCACAAGACCCAGAAAATTCTAATGACCTAGGGCAATGTGCAGACAAGAGACCTTGAGAACAAAACCTAGGGCAATCAGACTTGCCAAGACCACATGAAATTCACAATAATGGTGAACAACAACAAGGTAGGAGAACACATACTTCCACAAATCCTTTTGAAAAGGAACCAGAAGGATTTAATGATTTTCCTTTGAGAAGAAGACATCATTGGCAAAATCAGGGCAGAATGCTTAGACCCTATCAAGTAGCCAAATGCATGAAAAATCAATATGAAGGATATTCTGATCCTCATGCTCATGCTGCAGAATTCAGACAACTAACCCTAACAGGACCTGCATTATCTTGGTTCATTCCCTTTAGAAAGGAAATGTATCTATATATTGAATCCTTCCTAGACTCCTTTATTGGGGAATTCTCAAAAACTGGAATAAAACATAGCACAGCTACATTGATACATAGCTTTAAATAGCAAAAAGATGAAAATGTCAGAGAGGCAGCTAGGAGATTCAAGCAGTACATTGACAGATGTCCAAGAGAAGAAGTATCTTCCATGGCAAGACAAGTATCCCTATTCATAGAAGGATTAAGAAGTGCCCAATTAAGAACCCTGGTATATTATAGGAGATGCCCTGACCTAGGAGCATCTGTGAAAGAGGCAATAGATTTGGAAGACAATAGAGGACAAGACCTGCTAGCATTTGATCAACCTAGAACAAATGAAGATAAAATTCCACCAGCAGAAGAATTGGCACAAGCCATTGCTAAAGCCCTAGAAGTAAGCACCAAAACCAATTGGATAAACACCAAGATAACTACAAATAAAGAATGCTATAATTGTGGAGAAAATCATTTGGTACAACAATGTCCATATAAAAAACCACCACATTTGCAAGATAGGAAAACACTCAAATACTATACACTAGAGAGAAAATGGACAAATCATACCAGAGAAGAATGCTTCTACAATAAAAAACCCATTAAGGAGAGAGATTATGCAAGTCAAAGAGAATCTGGATATATTGAGCAACCAAGACCTGTACTTGGGCAACAACCTCCACTACCAACAAACATGGTACCAGTTAAATACACACCAATAGAGGAGGGAAACTTAAGAATAAGATCACCTTACAAGGAAGATTATCAATGGAATGAAAGATATCAGGAAGAGTGGGAAGGATATGAGTTGAGAGAACCAGAACTACAAGCCCTAGATTTGGGAAATGGGAGAATTGAGATGGATACAGCCACATTCATGTATATAACCAATCATTATATGTCCAATAAAAAACCTTAGTTCAAAGGTAGCCAAAAGATAACTTGTTATAGATGTGGGGGAGAACATTTCATTAGAGACTGTCCACAACCTCCTACATTAAGGATAGAAGGAGCTTATTGCAAGGATTGTGGCAGGGATCATTTAATAAAGGATTGTCCAAAAAATCCTCAAAAACAACAAAACACATCTAATAACATACCATTGAAAACAGTCAACATCATGGAGCAAGAAGAAGTGACAGTGACCAAGTAAATGTAAATGCTATAACAAGGGCACAAGCTAAACAACAAAAAACAACTAAAGAACAAAATAAAGGTCCAGTTTCAAAGGTGAGGAAAAACAGACAAAAAGGGAAATGGGAAAGGAAAAAAAGAATGGTTAAAAGTTTGGAAGAAGAGAATATGGAACAGTCAAACAGTAGTCCTCATCAAAAGACACAAAACCAGTCAGAGATAAGAAATTCAGAGAGTCTACACACCTTGATAAAAGCATACAAGGGAAGAATTCAAGAGGGACCAAATCCTACAGACCATGTAATGGCTTATCCTATGCCAGATATAGAACATGAAAGGATGGAAAAATGCAAACAAATCATACAAGAAGCACAACTCAAATTGGGGGAATTAAACAATTCTCAAACAACAGTTGGGGAGTCAAAGGCAACAAGAATAAGAGAAACAATTAATCAAGAAGATAACCCACAAATTACATTCCAGGTAAACATAGATAATCAATGTACATTCTTATACCACACCACATTGGAGGAATTGGTAAAATAGAATCCTCACTTACAATACAAAATGGAAAAATGGGAAGCAATACCAGAAAATCTTGATTCACAGCCACAAGAATTGGAGGAATTATGGTACATTCCTATTGATAAGATAGGAGGATATTGTGAAGGAGAAGAAGGAAACTGAACCTTGAGAATACAATTTGGTACAAATCATGCTCAAGCCATATTGGATAGTGGATCAGGTGTGGCTATCATAACTAAACAAACATGGGAAAGATGGGGAAAGAGTGAATTGATACCCACTAAGATGAGATTGCAATTGGTGGATGGACACATAGAAAAACCTCTAGGAATATGGGAAAAGGTGATTGTGGACATATGTGGAATAGAAATAGAGCATACTTTTGCCATAGTTGAATTTCCACAATCCACGTCATATGAAATTATCCTAGGAAGACCATTTATGAGACAAATGCAAATTGTGCAAGATTGGGGTAATGATTGTCTATACCTTCAGAGCAAAGGAAGGATAACCAGAGTGAATCTAAGAAATGGTCATTAATGTGACATATCCCCTCAAGAATGGTTCAAAATACATCAAAATCAAGAATTAAGTGAAGAATCAGAGTTGGAAGATCAGAATGAAACTGAATCATCAATATGGAAGTGCAATGTGATAAGAAACCTTATAAATGGAAAAAGAAGATTAAGAAGAGAAGATTGTGTAGAAAGGAGAAAATTACAAGATGAGAGCTATATACCCCAAAAATTCAAAGATGAAGAATTTGAGCCTTATGGTTAGAACCAGATTTTGGCTACTATGGATCTAGCCAGTGATGAGTATGTAGGAGTGGAATTTCAAAATGAAGAAGGGTATGATGTTTTTCACATTGGAATATAAATGATAAGGGTATCAAAAACAGAAGAGGACCAAGAAAAAGAAATGATATTGAAAAAAGGGAAAACACAATATTTGGAAGAAGTAAAAGCTGAAGATGCAATAAAAGATAAAATCTCAGGCAAATATAAAAAAAACAAACACAAGGAAATTGAAAAACACCAAGAGGATAAAAAAATGAGAAAATGACAAACAAAGATCAACAGTTTGATGTACCATCAAACTTCAAGACTTACGAAGTAGAAGAAAGACTACTTCTAAAAATGAAACCAAAGAGAGAAAAGAAAAAAGGAGAGGCATATGATAATGAGGAACAAACTAAGAAGGTTATGATCACTCAGGAAGAGGGGGAAGAAAGACATATTGTGATAACTGATGACATGACAAATCAAGAAGAGGAGGCATTAAGAAATTTGGCCAAAAATTATAGGGATGTGTTTGCTTACAGTTATAAGGATTTGAAAGGAATTGATCCTAAAATCTGTGAGCATAAGATTCCTATTACACCTGATGCAAAGCCAAGCAAACAAAGACATTACACATTCAATGATAAATACTCTGCTAAAATAAAGGAAGAAATTGACAAGCTACTAGCTGCCAATTTCATCTATGAGATTGAGTATACAGAATGGATATCTCCTATAGTTGTAGTACCAAAAAAGAATGTGAAACTTAGGGTATGCATTAACTTGAAAAAGGTGAATGCAACAACTATAAGGGATAGCTATCCATTGCCTATAACAGACCATCTTCTAGAAAGAGTTGCAAGGAAGGAGGTATATAATTTTTTGGATGGTTTTTCAGGATACAATCAGGTACCCATAGCATTAGAGGACCAACATAAAACGGCCTTTTCCACAAAATGGGGAATTTATGCTTTTAGGGTTATGCCCTTTGGGTTAACTAATGCCCCAGCAACTTTTCAAAGATTGATGTGTCATATCTTCAAAGAATTCCTTAGGAATGTAATGGAAATTTATGTAGATGATATGTGTACTTTTTCATTAAAAAGACAGGATCATTTGAAAGATTTAGAAAACATATTCAGGAAATGCAGAACATACAGAGTATGTTTAAATCCAGAAAAGTGTGTATTCTTTGTAAGACAAGGAAGAATGTTAGGTCACATAATCTCCAAAAGTGGAATTTCAACTTATGAGAAAAAAATAAAGGCCATATTAGAACTTCCAAGTTCAACAAATGTAAAGGAACTTCAAACTTTCATGGGACATTGCGGATATTATAGAAAATTTGTACACAAGTTGCTGACATTGCAAAACCTTTGTATGCCTTAATCACAAAATTTGAGTGGACCAAAGAGTGTGACCAAGCTTTTGAGACTCTAAAAACTTGTTTGGTAACAGCACCAATTCTGAAAACACCCCAGTGGGATAAAATTTTTCATGTCCATGTGGATGCTTCAAATTATGCTTTGGGATGTGTGTTAGCACAACCAATAGAAGGGAGCAAATTAGATTTTCCAGTTGCTTATGCTAGTAGGCAACTGAATTCAGCAGAGAAAAATTACACAACCACTGAAAGGGAAGGGTTGGGAATGATATTTGCTATGAAAAAATATAGACATTACCTTTTGGCCAACAAGTTTAAGTTTTTTGTGGATCACCAAGCTTTACTTTATTTAGTAAACAAACCTTGTCACACTGGTAGAATAGTCAGATGGTTTCTTTTACTGATGGAGTTTGAGTTTGAAGTGGTGGTAAGACAAGGAAAAACACATTTGAGAGCAGATCATTTGTCTAGAATCCAGGCTAAAGAATCAAGTTCACCTTTAGATGATGACTTGCCAGATACATATCTATTCAAAGTAGAAAGTGTTCCTGAGTGGGCCATGCCCTTAATACCTTTGCTAACCATGGGACCTTGTAGAACAGTTGGAAACAACACACATTTAGTATTACAAAGCAGGAACTTTATGTTGCTAGCTAGGCACTTGTATCACCTCAACCATACAGGCATATTGGAATATTGTACTCCAGAAGAGGAGCAACAAGAATATCTGAAAAGAGCTCATTGTTGGAACCCTTGTACTCATGCTTCCAGAATAGTCACCCTAAGTAATCTCAATAGGATGGGGGTACATTGGCCTAATAAGATTCAAGATGTAACAAAATATATTGCTAACTGCTTGGAATGCCAATCCTTGCAAAAATCAGAACTTATAACTCTATATTGGTTTCAGAAAAGTCCAGAATGGAGTGACAACATCATTGAGGAATTGAAAAGGAAGAAGAAAGGAAAACAAGTAAGAGATAGTGTAGACTCAAAAAATCTACAAATGATCTCTGAAGAATATCAACTGATAGGAGAACAATTGTATAAGAGAGGGATGGATGGATATTTAAGAATTTGTGTTCCTGAAAAAAGATATCTCGAAATGTTGGAAATGACACATTCTGGAGTGGCAAGAGGACATTTTTCAAGTGACAGAACTGCTAAACTCATATTATATTCTGGCTTTTAGTGGCCAACCCTATTTCCTGATGCGAGAACATATGTGAAAAGATGTGATATTTGTCAGAGGGTGAGTCAACCAAATAAAAGAGACAATATGCCATTAGTTCCAGTAATTTCAGCCAGAGCATTTAGTAAATGGGGGTTGGATTTCATTGGACCCATACATCCTCCAGCAAGACAATCCCATGCTGAATACATACTAGTAGCTACAGATTACCTGACAAAATGGGCTGAGGCCAAAGCTACAAAAAGAAATGATGCTCACACTACTGCTAGATTTCTCTATGAAAATATCATCACCAAATTTTACTTCCAATTGAATTAGTAAGTGATAGGGGGACTCATTTTTTGAACCAAATCATAGAAAACATAACTGAATATTTCATGATTAGTCATAGAAAGTCAGCCCCATATCACCCACAAGCCAATGGGTTAGCAGAAAGTACTAATAAAGCACTTTGTACTGTATTGTCAAAATTAGTAAACACAAACAGGAATGATTGGGATTTACAACTTAATCATGTCCTATGGGCCTATAGAGTGGCATACAAAACTGCATTAGGAACCACACCATTCAATTTGGTATATGGACAAAATGCAGTTCTGCCCTTAGAATTCCATATTCCAACACTGAAGGTGGGTAGTCAATACAACCGGACATGAATTGTCTGAGAGAGTAATAGAATTGGAAAAACTGGGAGCTTCTAGAATCCAAGCAATCATGAGCATCTATGCAGACAATAAAAGACAAAAAGCTTATCATGATGTTCATATTAAAGAAAAAGATCTACAAGAAGGAGATCTAGTTCTGGCATATACAATAAAGGAACATCAGAAGAAATTTTAGAAAAAAGGACATGGGCCTTATATTATACATCAGATCAATAACAGTGGATCTATCCAACTAGCTAACATAGATGGAGAAATCATCCCAAACTTCATAAGTGGATGCAGAGTTAAAAGGTATGACTTTCCATTAACTGCTTCTGAATGGAGAAGATTACACCAAACTCAAAATAGGAAAAAAGAAGAGGAAAACATTAGAAAAGAGGCTCAACAGGAGGCAAAGGAAAGGATAAGAAAAACCAAAAACCTTAGAGAAGTCCTTCTGTGTGAAACACCTTTAAAACAAAAAGAACATTTGCCTGTGATAACTATGGATTGTCAAGATGAAAAAATCAGGGTTTTAATAGATTCAAGTGCACAAGTGAATTTGATTAGTTTAGCTTTGTTGAATAAATTTAACCTAAAAAGGACTAAAAGCAAAACCTTTATCAAAACCTTGGAAGGACAAATGATACAAAGCATGTCTTCACCTTCTCATAAAGTTAAGTTCAATACAGAATATATGAAAATAGATTGTGAAGAATGGCCAGATCACTTGATGACTGAAAAATTGATTTTGGGAAAACTATGGTTAAGGCAAGGTAGAGTAATATTGGATTTTGAAAAAATGAAGCTCAAATTAACAGTAAATGACAAAAGGTTTTTAATACTCTTGTGGAGTACTGAAAAACAAGAAGATCAACAGGAGCTTCATGATTCAGAGTTGGAAGGATTTACTTTCTCATTAAAAGACACATAGACATTATCAATACAATTACTAAAGGATCAAGCTTCATTTAATCAAAACCAGCAACAAATTGAAGAAGCAAAAGAGGGTGAAGAGATAGAAGCAAGGTGGCAATTAGGGTATAATCAGAAGTATCAGGACATCAAAACAGGAAGGATGTGGAAACAAATTACACACAAGGCCTGCTCATCAAAACAAATTCCCTGAACAAAATGGATATGGAAGCCAAAAAAATTCATCCACAGCTCATCAAATGAAGACGGGTGTATTCTGAGAATAGGATCAGCAAAGATTAAATATTATTGGGTAAAAAAATCAGAACTGATTCAATGGAAAAGGACATGAGTATCTGAGATGCAGTTAGGATCTTGGATAAGAAAATCAGAGTGTCACATAGAAGAAATTTTGACATTTTTTGAAAAAAAATGATGACAAATTGTTCTACCTTATCCTTTTTCTGAGAAAAGAAATAGGAGGGGAAGAAAGGAAGTTGAAAGGAAATATTTAAAAAAAAAAGAGAGGGAAATTATTAAAAAAAAGTGAAAAAGAGAAAGAAAAGAAAAAAGAGAAATATTAAAGAAAAACAAGAGAGAGAAATTATTAAAAAAAAAAGAGAAAAAGAGAAAGAAAAGAAAAAAGAGAAAAAATTATTCATTTCTTCTTTTATAAGTTATAGAGCACAAAGCAAGATATAGGTAGAAGTGTAGCAAGTTGCTATTTTTCTTATTATTTTTATTTTTTATATATTTTATTTCTTTAATTTAACTCAATTTCTTTCAACTATTTATAGTTTTCAAATCTTTCCTTTCTTTATAAGAAGCTGTCAGAAGGGAAGAGGGCACTAGACATCTTGCCACACAAGTAATGATCACTTAGTTGAGTTTTTTGAGGAAGTCAAGATTTAATTGAGATTTTATTTTTATTTTTCTTCCATTTTCATCTCAAAACAAATATCATTCTTGATTTCCTGTGACTCATGTGGGTGGAGTTTTTTCTTTTTTTGTATTATATATTACATTTTCTCCAGAATGGTGAATTCAAAGGAACTACCAATCCATGAGTTCAAAGCAGACTCAGTCACTCTGTCTAGAGGACATTGGTTCTTAGACAATGAAGCAACAATGGAGATAGTAGAATTAGAATCTGATGAAGAGCATGAGATTCCAGAAGCAGAAAAGATAGTCAAGGAACTCAAGGAAACTCTAGGTATTATTGGCCAACACATATTTACAGTGGGAGTTGGAGATTACAAGTACACTATGCTGTGTTAGGAGTTTACAAATTCCAGAAAAGTGCAGTCAATTACAAGAGATGGAAAGTAGTGGGATTACACAAGCTGCTGGATGAACCTATATTTTTCATAGATTTTGAAAGAGTGGCACAGGTAATGAACAGCTTGTTAGAAGTTGGGAAGGGCAATGAGGCATATTTCCGGTGTAAAGTCAAGGACAAAGAAAACCAGGAGGTGAATATCACTATAAAAGCAGAGCATATCAGCGCAGCCCTTCAGTTTTATCCAATCGAAACTAAGTTGGATAACATCTTTGTTAAGAAGAATAAAGAAACATATACAGGATATTCTAAATTTCCTGATTTCAAAGGAAGAGAAATTGAGGAATATGCCATCAGAATGTTTTTGCAATATTTCTGTTTCCCAAAACTGCCAAGATACACCATGCCACATAAACTAGTAACACTGATTATGTTCAACAATAAGGACATAACTAAGCCTTTTGGAGTGATGGATGTAACACCATATATACATGAGCAATTGAAGGAAGCAGCTAAACACTAGGAGCAGAAGAAGTATATGAATGGAGCTCAATTTTTAACAAGGATTATATATCATGTTCTAGGGATGGAGGATCAATTACAATTGGCTCAAGCAGCCCAATATTTTAGAAATTTGATGGCAGGAATCAAAAGTCCTTCAAGGAAGATATCTGTAAGAGAATCAGAAGGCCAATCAACATGAGGGGAGCAGAAAGGAAAAGAAAAGGAATTTCAGAAGAAGTTGTTCCTGTAAAGAAAAGGAGATTGGATCCAAGAACAATTGAATTGGAGCAGGTAGAAGCAACTAAGGAAGAGCATGAAGCTGCTCAGAAGCAAATGCAATCTTCAAATGATCCTCATCCACCTCAGACAAGCAAAGAGCAGTTGTATACCTACTTGACTCAAGGTAATAATAAAAGGGCAGTATATGAAGCCCAATATCAAAAGATGTTGGAGGACTACTCTTGCAAAGCAACAGATTGGATTCAAGAGGAAGTAGAACACTATGAAGAACTGCATGATCAGATGATGGCAGCTGAGACAGAGGAAGTGTTTGTCAAAAAGGAAGTGGAACTGTTAGCATATTTCAAAGAGCTACAAGGACCTCCTGAAACAAGAACTACAGTTGTAGTAAAGAAGAAGGTTCAGAAGAAACCTGTACAGAAGAAGAAGTTAACCAAGAAAAGTAAAGGAAAATCAATAGCAGAACCTGTATTAATGATGGAAACAGAAGAAGTGATAGTAAAAGAAAGGAACCAGAAGGAATCTACTGCTGTAGAAGAGTCAAAACTGGAAAATCAGGAATAGCAGGCTCTTCACAATTCTCTTTAGACTCTGAAAGTGATATTGAAAACTTTTTGTTAAAAAGTTTGAATTTCTCAGTACCTAGTACACCTAATGTGATAACACGGGCCACTGAAAAACATAAAACACCAGAAGACTTGAGAGAGAAGCCCCAACGAAAGCAAGTTCAAGAGGAAGCAGCAAAGCAGGTTAGCCTTGAAGAAGAGAGAAGATTACTAAAAGGAAAAGCAGTGATGATGGAAGAGGAGAGTGAAGAAAGAAAGGAATTCAGGAAAAGCAGAGATAGCAAAAGGAGTTCAGTTATGTAGTCCAGCCAAAAAACAAAAGGATACAGATCAAATCAAGGAAATAGAAGAGGAAATAGTGGAAAAAGAGAATACTCAAGAAGTAGAAGAAGGAATTACAGAGAAAGAGATCAGTCAAAGCATAGAAGACATACTATATGACTTGAATCATAATGAAGAATTTACAATTACAAAAGATCAAGAACAAGAGGAAGAGTTGGATCTCATGGATATAGATGAGCAAGAAGAAGGACAGAAAGAGCAGATAAGTAATGATCAGATAAAGCTTACTGAGGAAACTGATTCAGCCATAATTCAGGAAGAGGTAGTACAAGTAAAGGAAAGACATCTCTTTGAAGAAAAACAACAAGAAGCGGAGAACAAGAAGGCAGAAGGAACAAAGACAATCAAAGATATATCAGGACATGAGAATAAGGATGATCAGATATTGGAAAATGAGGAAGATGTTGTAGACCAAGAAAAGATGGAAGCATATAAGAGCCATGAAGAACAAAAGACTCAGGTTATAGATTATGAGGAAAAAGATGAAGAAGAGAATGAGTGTAAAGAAAACAAGCAAATAGAAGTCAAACAAATGGAAATAGAAGTGGGGTTGGAAAGGATACCTAAAAATATAAGATCTGCTTGCAAGATTATTATGAGCAACCTAGAGCAATTCAGACCAACAAGTAGAAACATGATTATATCAGGTATGGTAGCAGAATCTGAGTTTGAAAAAGGCAGTAGTATCATTAAGGAGCACAAGAAAGGAAAAGAGCAATTGGCAGAACAATTGAGGATTGTAAAGGAGAAAAATGAGGAATTAACACATAGGATAATTTCTTTGGAGGAATTAGAGGTACAACAACAAAATAAAATCCAATATCTTGAAGAGAAGTGTGTAAAACAGACCGAGCATAGTAGTAAAATGGAGATGGAGTTGAGAAAAATTGAAGGGAGATACAGAACCTTGCAGAACTCATATCAAATTATGGCTAAGGCAAATGAGGAAATAAACAAATTATTAATGGAAGAAGGCTAGTTGAAGGAAGAGATCAAGACTATTCAGGTGACGCAAGAGGAGAAAGAAGATTTGCACAAAGAAATCATGAGATTGCAAACAGAACTGAAAGAAGCCAAGGAGTTGGAAAAACAAGCTAGTATACATGTTTCTACCTCAATGAGGGGGTACAATAAGCTACATATGGATATTGAAAAAGAGAGAAGTGATTGGCAGAAGAGTATAGAAAAGGAAAGAAATGAGTGGAAAGCAGAAAGAGAGATGTGGACGTAGGAGATGATGACAGAAACCAACATGGTGATGAACAGGAAAACAAAGCACCGGAAGAAGAATACTCAGAAGAGTTTGTTCAGAAACTTCTGACAGACAGAGAATCCAGAATAGAATTCATTAGAAAAATTCATGATGAATATGAGGAACAAATTGTTAATTTTGCTTTAAATAAAGGAATAAATCCATATCAACACCATTGGGCTGCAGATGGCTTAGGAATACCCTTGTGCATGATCATGGAAAGTATTAAAAACTATCAGTTGGCAAGGGTAGGATTACCTCCGAACAAGTATTTAGAATATGAAGAAGATATCAATGTGACAAAGGAGCTATTTGAAAAAGCTAATCCCAAATGGAGGAATAGGTGGTTGGATGCTAATAAGGAGTGCAAAAAAATATGGAAGGAAGCACCTATTCAGCTGAAGATCAATCCAGCATACTGCCCAGTAGCAAGGAGGAGGGAGTGGACAGTCTTTTGGGAAAGAAGGAAAGAAGGACAGATTCCATCCAATTGGTTGAATTTTCCAAAGATAGCAAGACCGAAGGCAAGAACATGGCCTACAAAGAAGTATATGGTGGACACAGCTGAATCTATCATAGCCACATACAAACATGTTAATGCCCCAGCATGTATTTTACTAATCAGAGTAATGAGACTCATATTAGCATGTATAGAGACCTTTACAGATACAGATGTTAGAGTTCTCAATTACATTGGCTTCAATTCATCGACTGATGCTTTAATTTTTGATCTCAGTGAAACAGCTGACAGGATATGTTTGATGGCTTATTATAGCAGAATAATATTTTTGGGCAGCCATTATCTCCAGATTTTTGAAGATGCATTTGATTATGGGTTTTTTGAAAGGGAATTGGAAATATTTGGAAATTTGTTAGTTGTAACAAAATCTCGACTCACTGCTTATGAAGCTGCATACACAGAGTACTTGAAAAAAGATGTAACTAATAAACCTGAGGCTGCTGTGCAATGGAGAAAAGCACTATTTGAGATGGTGAATAACCTGAATGTTACAGAAAGAAAAAGCCATGACCTACTGTCACAAGTGTATCAGAGAAAAAAGAAGTGAAGGCAGCATTTATGAATTATCAGTAAGAATGTCTTTTGTCAGGAGCCAAAAGGTCTAGGAGGGGAAGAATGTTAGAAGAAGTATTTTTTGAGGTATTTTTTATGGAAAATAATTGTGAAATGCCAAAAACTTGTAAAAATATTTATGCAAATGATGTAAAAATAAGGAAGAGTCTTCCTTATGGAGAGTAGAATCATATGTATTTTTTCTAGAATTTTTGGAAACTCCTAGATAGCATATTTTTAGATCAGAAGAGGAAAGGACCAAAATTCAAGTGTGAAAAGGGACACTTGAAAATGTATAAAAGACAATTTTCTCTACTATGAGAGGGTTGGTTATTTGTATTACATGCTATCCAAGCAAAGAGAGAGAGTTTCCTGCAGAAATTCGTGTTTCTTCCTTTTGTGTGATTTCTTTGATTTGTTGAGTCTATTCTATGTGTATCCATGGAGATTTGCAAGCTTCTATTGTGTATTTCTAATGAATGTGTATGAAGAGAGTTGATTACTGATGTGTTGAGTGATAAATAGATGAAGAATGGTGCTGTAGATGAAAATCATCTGATTTCACAGAATCATGATTGTCTCATCTGAAGGTTACAGGTATCATTTTGGAGTTTTGACTTTATGATTATGTTCTGCTAAGAAAATAACATGCTTTTGACACCAAGATTATTGAAAATGATGGAGTATTTCTCAAGATAATCCAAACCGTAGAAATTCTTCTTCATTTTCATTATTTCTCAGAAATCCAACCAATTTTCTCTTATTTCTTGGATTCTATCATCTAGAAGGGGCTGTGGTCTCATGTATACTTCCAGGATTGACAAAAATAAGATGTATTATTGATTCTTTATGCTAAATAATTGGAGAGGACAACTCCAAAGGTCTACAACAAACACTCTCCATTGTCCTTTTTTGTATGTGTCTAAGGCCTACATTGTAGCCTACACTATTCTACATCATAAGGCTATGATTGCCAAGCCTATGATCTTGTACAACAATGTCCATTAATACATTATATCTACATTGTTCATCTATGATCTCTCTGTTATAGTCATTTCAAACTGTCAACTTGTGCTGCTCATATCTCACTCACTTCGCCACCAAATTCAATGATCTATAACTTGTTGGAATCATCTCAACGTTATCTACATGTTGAAACATTTTGAAGCAAATCCATTTAGTCAATTTGGAGAAACGTACGTCAAAGCACTCACTAATCAAACTCTATAAAGGTCCTAAAAAATCGAGGGTAATGATTTATTTGCTAAATTGATTTCTTTGTGTATAGTGGATCATTTCACGTGATTCCACTTGGTATCATTAGCTTAATAAGCTAATTAAATACCTATAAAAGGAATTTTTCCCATTCCTACTATAATGGTAGCACTAAGCATTACAAGAAATAGATGTATGATAAAAAATAGAAGGTTTTCATTTAGTCTTCTATTTGGAAGTAGTCTGTTTTGATTCAATCTTTTCATACATCATTTCCAAAGCATATAGGCACTCTTATGGTGTCATTGGAAAGCTAAAAGGGTCCACATATCAACTCTGAAGTCACAAAGCACTGGTACTAAGCAGGATTTGGGACTACCTACTCATCACTTGAAGTGTCCATCCATCTATCCCAACAATGCATGCCTGGAAAAATCATCAATGAAAGTCACGAAGTAAAGATAGTTCCCAAAAGAAGGTGTCTCCATACGACCACATACATCACTATGTACAAGCTACAATTTCTGAGTAGCCCAAAGTGAACCATCTTTTGGAAAGGAGGAATGCTGCATTTTTCCCAAAATACATCCTTCACAAACATGTTTTCCGAGTGTCTCAAGTTTGGGCAAAGAGGACACCATTTCAGATTTCTGTAGGCATAGCAAACTAGCAAAATTCAGATGACCAAAACGTGCATGCCAAAGCTTTGCATCTCACATAGCCTAAGAATCATGTACTGCACATGCCAAATCATTTACAGATCTTTCATAGTCTATGAGCTTATACAACCCATGACGTAAAATGAAAAAAGCAATAATGATGTGGCAATTTGTTTGATCATGAACTGTACATCTGTCATCAACAAATTTCACAACCAAGCCAATCTTGGCTAATGCAAAAACTGATAACAAATTTTTCTTGATCCCTAGCACAAACAAAGGATTTAACAAAGCGAAAGAACTACCATCAACAGTAGTCAATATGATCTTACCAACTGCCATAACAGGATAAGAGGAGTTGTTGGCGCATGTAACAATATTCCGTGTAGGGGAAGGCTCGTGTGAAGAGAAGAAACTGCACTGTGAGGTAATATGTTTGGTCGCGCCACTATCAAAGTACCAAATATCTGAGTCTACTGCAGGCATGCACTCTTCATGAGAAGATGGGTCAAAACTACAAATAGTAGTAAATGCCCATTCTTCATCCTCCACAAGATTAGCAGACTCTGTTTTTGGTGTAGAGGCCTCTACAACAACCATTTCGGCCCCTTTCTTCTTTGCCTCTCAAACAACCAATTTTGGATAGTTCTTAATGACATGATCAGTTGCTTTACAGTATTTGCAAAACAATTTTTGCTTTTCTGTTTTCTTCTCATCTTTATCTTCCTTCTTTGAATGTGCAGCATTTGAAGATTTTTGCTTACTAGTAGAAGAGCTTCATTTACCTTTGCCCTTTTGACTAGCCAGGAAAGCTTGATCTGCAACACACATGATGGACCTGTTCTTCCTAGACTAATCTTCTTGCAACAGAACAGAGACTAACTCCTCAAATGACAAGACATTTGGATTGCGTTTCATTATCAAACAAAGAGTAGAATCAAAACTCTAATATGAGACAGGAAGACCATTCAGAATGGTCTGCACGAGTGAGCTATCTAGTATAACTTCATCAGTAGAAATCAACTATTCTTTCAAATCCTTGATCTTTGTGAGAAAACTATCCATAGAATCACCTTCATTCATGTGATCACTCTCCAATTGTTTTCGGCGGTAAGCAACACGAGCCTCATTCTTAGCACAGTACAATGTGGTAAGTGTATCCCAAGCATCCTTAACTATTCTGCAAGAGCGAATGTGAGGAATAATGGCATGGTTGATAGACAAAGCTATCAATGTATGTGCCTGATTATCTTTGCAATCCCAACAAATTTGCTCTGCACTAGGTGCAACAAAACAAGTAGCATGAATAGGAATTTGTAGAATATCATCATCTTCGACACCATCTCCATCAATTCCAGCACTTGTATTTGCAGTACCTATAATTTCAAGTGTATCAGGACGTCTTTCAACACCCAACACAATATTCCACAGTCCTTTTGTGACCAATAGATGATGCATCATATAAGCCCACAATGGGTAATTCGTACCATCCAACTTATCCTCAACAACCAACATATGAAATACATCACTACTTTCAGCCATGGCCACTGACTAAAATACCTTGATGTAGAAAAATGACTGTATCTGAAAAAGTTGAACATAACTACCGAGACAAGTTCTACTAGACTTGTAGCAGACTTTGAGACGATAATACTAGCAGACTAAAACTGGTATATATCTTTGACACAAAAAGACAAAAAAGCCTACACAAGCACTATGATAGTGAATTCAGATGTTGTAACGAGCTTAGATCGCAATTTCGGTACATAGAGCGAAGCCTTTTCGATCTCTGAAACACCCTGAGTATGCTTACCAAATTTCGTAAGATTCTGAGACTACAATCAGAGAGACGTAGACAATGCCCTAGATGAAGCGGTGACCTGCTCTGATACAAATCATTGGAGTTAGACATGTGTTGAAGCACACAAATAGCAAAAGGAAGAAGAAGAAGAAGCTTGGAGCACAACACATAATATTGAATGTATTATGACTAGAATGTATAAAGATAAGTAGCCCGTTAGGTTAATAAGCGTGTATACAAGTTGGGGAAAAAACCTCCTAAAGAGGAAAAAACTACCCCAACTTTCCTAGAGTGTTCACGCATATCAGTACCTAAATATATCAACAACATGGTACATAGAGGCTGTAGAATACGTAAAAAAACACAGTACAGAGAGAGGACGAATATAGACTTCTTAGATGTTACAAATGTAGTCGATCTTACATTATGTGGCTGATCATGCCACTATATGTTTTATTAACAAACATATCAAAAAGTTTCCAATGGCCATTTGACCTTTCACATGGACACTAATGATAACATTCACTACAAGTAGGGATGTTGTGTTTGAAGAACACAGGTCATGGTATGATGAAGACAAACAAAAAGTAACTCCACCATATGATCTTGATTCTGATTCTCATCAATTAGGAAGCAAGCATGATACATAGATCCAAGATCCAAGAAGTGATACAAATGATGACCAAGATTAAAAGGAAAAGGATTACAAGCTATGGAAGTCAAGAGGCAAAGCAAAGATGCAAGAATGTGGAGAATTCTCCAAGCAAGCACCTAGGAGATCAACAAGGGAGAGAATACAACCAGAAAGGTATGGATATAATTCCACATTTGTTACAAAGCATTTGATCTACTTGGAAAAGGACTCAATTTTAGAGGAACCCTCAATCTATGAAGAGGCAAAGAGAAACCCTAATTGGGAAAAGGCATTGAAAGAGGAAATAGATGCATTGAAGGAGATGGACACTTGAGATTTGGTTCGAATGTCACCGAGTCAAAAGGTAAGTGGTTGTAGATCCATATATAAAGTTAAAGGAAACTCAGATGGATTAGTTTGTAGGTGCAAAGCAGGATTAGTTGCCAAAGGATGCTCACAAACTCATGGTATAGACTATGAGGAAACATTCTCACCACTTGCAAAGATGACTGCAATCAGAACATTGATAAGTGAAGTTGCTCCAAGAAATTCGAGACTCCAACTTGATGTGAAAAATGTATTCTAAAATGGTTGGATAATTGAAGAGGTATACATGTCACAACCACCAGGTTTTGAAAACCCTAATCATACATCTTATGTGTTTAGACCTAATGAATCATTTTGTGGATTGAAACAAGCTCTTAGAGCTTGGAAGTATAGGTTGGTTACATACCTTCAAGATCAAGGGTTCAAACCTAACAATTCAGATGATCTCTATTCATGAAAAGGGATCACAATGAGGTTATCTATCTATGTGTATATTGTTGGAAGAGATGGATGGATACCTCAAGGAAGTGAGGTGGTAATACCAAAACCTACTTTGTACTTGCCCTTTTTCACTTTAGAGTTGTGTTGTAGGCCCTTTTATCTTGCAAATGACACAAAAAAGGTATCTGTGTACTTTGAAATTGATGCTTCAAACAATTTGATCAAAACAGATAACTTCTCAAATAGCTAGTGATAAAAAACTTGCTATTTTGGTCTTGACACCTGCTAGATCTTTTGCTCAGTGCTCACACTACAATAGTAATTGATAAAACTCCTTTTGAGGGTATCTAATTAGCTTAGATAGCTAATGATTACAAGTAGAATCACTTAACATGATAAACCATACACTAAGAAATCAATTTAGCACTTCAAGGCTTACCCCTGACTTCTTAGGGACTGAGCAGAGAATGACCAAAGAGAACTTTCATGCAGATTTCTCCCAATTAGATGAAGCAAAAGACTTGAAATTCAGAAAGCTTAAAGTGGACTATGAGCTGGTTCCAAAAAACTATAGATCATGTAAAATAGATAAGAACTCACTAAGATA
This sequence comes from Ceratopteris richardii, assembly GCA_020310875.1. Taxonomy (NCBI): domain Eukaryota; kingdom Viridiplantae; phylum Streptophyta; class Polypodiopsida; order Polypodiales; family Pteridaceae; genus Ceratopteris; species Ceratopteris richardii. Next base: position 10,943,653 of record CM035422.1, read on the forward strand.
TGGTCATGCCAAGTTCTCTGTTCTGAGTAATCATAGGAGAGAAGTAGACAGAGATGATCCATGATGTATATGTATTATAGAACATTGTTGTAGAAGATCATTGGCAAGAAAATGATGCCGAATGATAGTGATCTAAGTGGGCTATGGTGTAAGCCACTTAGTTCTTACAAATGATCAAGGAGAAGGCACACAATGAGGCTTTTTGGCCATGCCTTTTTACCCAGCTCTTATAATGTGTTCTTTATCCAAATTTGAATTTGAATTCAAGTTTGGCTTCATCTAATAAACTGATCCTTTGATCTAGGAAATATTCTCTCATGGAACTCGTAGCTAATATGCTTCTCCTAACTCCACGAAATGTATGGACTTACAAGATTCTCTCAAGTAAAACACTTTTACAATGGTTAATGATCAACCAATTACAAGCTATGGTTCATATGATCCATCAAATGGTTGCACATGTCTTCTTCAATGGCCAGCCAAATGTGAAGGCTTGGGTATTGCACCAAGAGCTTCCCCTCAAGCCAAACATCTTGGCTTGCACTTCTTCACGAGTCGTCTTGAATATCCTGCAATCCAATCATATTTTTTAACCTGCAAAGTTTAGTACCATCAAGTGCTTTGGTTAATGAATTTGCACATTGCATATTTGTAGATACATATGCCAATTGAATCTCCTTGCTCAATAGCTTCTCTCTAACATAATGATAGTGCACTTCTATATGGTTGTTTCTTGCATGATAGATAGGATTGGTTGCTAGATGCAAAGAGCTTGTATTATCACCAAAAATCATAGGTGAAGGAGTATGAAGTCCCAAATCTGAATACAACAATCTAATCCAAATTGCTTCTTGTGTAGCATTGGCTAATCCCCTATATTCAACCTCTGTTGAAGATACAACAACAATATGTTGCTTCTTGGAAGACCATGAAATGGGCTTATCACTTGCAAAAAAAAAGATATCTAGAAGTACTCCTCCTGTCATCCTTACAACCTGCCCAATTTGCATCTGAGTAAAGCTTAATGTCCAAATCTTATGTGTATGGGAAATAATGACCTCGATTTTGAGTACCATTGAGATACTTTAAGATCTTTTTGGCAGCTTCAAAGTGAGGTGCTCTAGGTTTATGCATGAATTGACTTAAACCACTTACTCCATAAGCCATAAACACCTTAATGAGCACTCAATTTATGATTTACCTCCATAGGGGTGCCTAGCTATCTTTGAATTCTCCAAGTCGATCTTCTTCAACATGTCTTGCACATATTTCCTTTGAGTAATATAAAATCCAGAATTTGTGTATACCAATTCAAGTCCAAGAAAGTACTTGAGAAACCCTAGGTCACTAATTTTGAACTCTTGCATCATTAGGTTCTTGATCTGTTTGATGCCATTAGCATCACTACCTGTAAGTATGATTTCATCAACATACACACATAAGTATATCATTTCTAAGTTACTTCTCTTGACAAATAGAGAAGAATATGCCTTGCTCATCATGAATCCTTGATCTTGAAGGTAGGTAGTTAACCAATGATTCCATGCCCTAGGTGCCTACTTCAAACCATAAAGAGATTTGTTCAATTTGCATACATAATTTAGCTTGCTTGGGTCTTCATATCCAAGAGGTTGAGCCATGTAAACCTCCTCTCAAATCTAGCCATTGAGAAAAGCATTTTTTACATCCAATTGATACATATCCCAATTCCTAGATGTAGCCACACTTACCAATACTCTGATGGTTGCCATTTTAGCAACAGGTGAGAAAGTCTCTTCATAATCAACTCCTTGGGTTTGTGCAAAACCCTTAGCCACAAGTCTAGCTTTATACCTGTTTATGGATCCATCTACGTTGTCGTAGAGATTTACATCTCTACATATCTAGAGTCGGTTTGGTTACAGAAGAATTTCAGTTATCTTAACGTGAATACCGTCTAACATGTGATACAAAGCATTCTCTTGGTAATTAAAAGGAGGTCAATTTTTGACGAATTTGGATGAGCATGATTGGATGATAAGAGCGGATTATTGGAGACCATTGTCAAGTCAGCAGATCACTTGTTCATCATATTATATGTGTTAGCAAAAGGCATATGAAACCCATGTTTAATTGTTCCATGTGAACCTGAAATCTTTATAGTGTGAAACCATTCTTTAGAAACTAAAAGAAAAGAAAACAAAACAAAAGTGAAGCGAACGTTTCAAAATCATTCGCTATTTTTTAATCTAAAAGCAATCGTTATTTTCAAACAAAGCAATTAGCGATGAAGTCCGAAAAGATAGAAATAGCGATCGCTATTTTGAGAAGAAGAAAGCTGATTTTCGTGATTTTTTTCGCTATGGGTTTTGGAGAAGGGAAAATACTATATAAGAACACTTGGCCTCATTGTCAGGACATCATCTGGACATGAACTTGGAGATTATCTGAAGCTATCTTCTGAAGCTCTTGGAGGAGTTCTTGGAGGTGGAGTTGGAGGAGTTGGAGGAGAAGTTCTCACACTCTTGGAGGAGTGTTGTCACACATCTTGGTGTGGAGGTTCTGCTCACATGAATGAGGAGGACATCATGATTTATGATGTTTTGGTAACTTGTATCTATTTCCGTTATCTGAATTATATTTGTACGAACACATTATTATGAGTTAATTGACTCTCCAATTTCCTCACATCTCTCTTATTTCCGATCTCTCTTATGATGTTAATGAATTGTATGTGTGATTTGAGTTATGATTTCATCTAATTATCTGTGAGCGTCTATATTTGAGTTCTACCTCTTAAGTTGCCCGAAGCACCCTGCGTGTACCGTCTATTTGGAACACAAGCAGTTGGCCTGATCCACCCGACTGGGCCCTTCACGACATTGTGCACCCGACGTGAAATTGTTCCACGGCATTTGGCAATTAGGAGGTACAATATCAAGCTCAATTCAGGTATGAGCAATTCAAGTTCTTTATTTTCTTGTACACTGGCTCGAGACGATATATGTACATTAATTGCACAATAGAAAGAAACATTAAAATATCAAGTTGCGGATATAATCAAGAAAGTCAAAGATCAGTGAAGACTTGAATATCAATTCAAAATGGAAGATTTCTTTAAGTCAATAATGAGTGAAGGTCAAGGTCAAAAGGTAGTTGAAGCAATACTTAAAGAAAAGGGAAAATGCACAGGAGTGAACGTGACTGAATACTTAGATGTTTATGAAGATCTAGCTAAACTTCATGGCTTGTCTAATGATAAAATGATTCCATATTTAAAGAGATTGGCAACTGGATCTGTGGTTGATACAATTGAAACCCATGAACATTTAGCTTGGGAAGAGTTTAGAAAACAAATTCATACAAATTTCTACCTTGAAGACTTTAGTCAACATAGTAGAGCAGGATTTATGAAGTGGATAAGCTCACCCAAACCTCAGGTATCCATAACACAACTCCATAGTGAATTTATGAAAAGATTTTCTCAACTCCCAGAAGTGGATAGGACTGCTCTCACACCTAATATTGTTATCAATTTCCTTAAAATTTTGAGTCATGATGTAAGAGTAGAAGTTGAGAGAAGGCTTGAAGAGCCAGGAAAGAGATATGGTTTAACTGATGATTTGGCTACTGTAAAGATGGTAGTTGAAGCTGTTGCTCATATGAAACAAAGACATTCTATTCTTTATGAGCAAACACCTATTTTCCCATCTAGGATGCCACATCTAAATGAACCTAGGGAGATTCATACCACTGCAAAAGTTGATGTGACTTCTTCATCTAGATTTCCTGAAGAATTTCAATTAGCAGTCCTTTCTAAATTTGAAACTCTACCAAAAGAAATCTCATCACTTCAAAACATAGTATATTCTTCTAGTACTCAAAACCAATCAATCCAAGCACCAACTTCCTCTCAGTTAGATGTACCTCAACCTATTCAACCACCAATTCCTCACACAAATTTTGAAAGAACTTACAAACCTAATAATAGGCAAAATCCTAATGTTAGGAGATGTTTTTGGTGTGATTCAACTAACCATCTTTCATACTTATGTGAGGCTTTAAAAGAAGCCAAAGACCAAAAGCTTGTGATTGACATTGATAAAAAATTATGTGATTATAGATCACGCATACCTTTACCTGTCAATTGGGGAAAAGGGGGTATGAAGAAGCTATATGAAAGTCTTTCAAACACCTCTGCTGTAAAACTAGAAAGAATGGATAATAGTGATCAAGATTCTAACCAATCAAATGAAACTAAAAATTATTCCATTGAAGCTCTAGTCAAGGCAAGAAATGCAATCATGCAAAAGACAGCTTGGGATTCACCTGTTGACCAATTTTCTATCCATTCTCATATTGCCAATGTAGAGGAGAAGAGGAAAAGAGATGAGAAACCAAATGAAAATGAACATGAAAGAAGAGTGACAAGAAAACAATCAAATGAAGAACCTAAAAAAGTCCATTTTGAGCAAGGAGAAGGGTCTAAATCTAGTCAACAAAGGAGAAATGAGATAAAGGAAGGTAAAAAACCTATGATGAGTGAACAACCTAATCAATCTAATGATCAAAACCTTGATAAAAATGAGAAACAAAGTGATAAGAATCAGAAGAAGCCAAAGAGAGTTCCTAAGGCAATTTTGATCTCTGAAATTGAACAAAAAGTGGATTATAAAGAAATTTTAAATGAAATTCTGTTAAAAAGCCTAGTTACAATGTCCTTAGAACAAGTCTTTTCAATTTCTAAAACCGAGTTCAAGGATAATTTTATTAAACTTATCAAAAGAAAGAGATTTCCACTTTCTCAAGAAGTTGAGATGCAAGACATTGCAGACTTAACTCAAGCTATGAATGATACTCTTACTTTTGATGAGTCTGAGGAAGATAATAATGACGAGGCTTATAATGTCAATAAGAATTTCCTTGGTCCAATCATGCCTGATGAAGAAAGTAAACAATTTGAAAGTCATTTTAGCAAGAGTTTTTGGGCTAGAGGAACACCTGAGATGAAAATCAAATGAGGAGATAAAAAGAAATCATATTCAGCTTTGGCACTTATTGACTCTGGGTCAGAGATTAATATAATTTCTAAAGAACTTTATGATAAGTTCAAATGGCCAATCGATAAAAATCATGGATGGTTGATGAGAACAGCTGATAATGGTTGTGGTTCTTTACTTGGAGCTTGTGCAAATATTCCTGTGATGATAGGTGGAATCACTGATACATTTCACTTTTTCATCCAAGAAAATTGCTCTTATGAGATTATCTTAGGTCAACCTTTCATATGTGAAACTAGAATGGAAACAAAAGTAATGGATGATGGTTCTACATATGCTCGGATTCGATCTAAAGATGATTTGCAATCGCTCCAAGTAATGACTATCAACCCAAATCACTTTCGAAATCGGGAACAAATTAGAAAGTCTCCTATACGTTCACAAGAAAAGGCATATGATGATTGTCGACCTTCATTTGAGTGTGGAGCAAACTTTGGCCAAAATTTTTGTTAAACCCCACCATTGAGCGGGACAATGGTGGTCAATGGATTGATGTCTCGCAAACCCTTGTACATAATTTTGAAAGCTTTTCTATTTGTTTCCCTTCTTCAATTTTACAATTTATTCATTCCAAAAATATACCCAAAAAAATCATAAAAGCTCATGAAAAAGACCTAAAAAACAAAGGATTCATTTTACCTGATGAAAACATTGAACATGTCATTGAAACTTCATCTACTTTTTCTTTACTTGAAGAGATTCAACAAATATTACAAGAACCGCATACTTCAAGAATTGTGCTTCTTAATTCCATTGATGAATATAAATTGATTTCCAAATTTGTTGATGAACTCATAATTGAGGAAGCTAAAATTGACACAAAATATAAAACAGTTGATAAGAAGGTTAAACCCATTGCTCAACCCTTACCAAAAGGAAGTGATGAAATATTCAAGCAGGTTGCAAAAGATCCTATTTTACGTGATCAACAAAACATAGGACATACATTCAATGATGAAACCATTAAACAAATTAAAATAGGAATTGATGATTCATTTCTATTACCTGCTGAACGAGAGTTATTTGAAAATGTCATTAGAAAGCATGGAAAAGCCTTTACACTTTATCCTCATGAGATAGGTTGTGCTGATCCAAGACTACTTCCACCAATGATCATTTTTACAGTGCCACATATTCCATGGAATCTTCGCCCCATACCAGTCCCAGAAGCTCACTTACCTGAGTTAATGAGACTAATTAAGGAGAAGATGCACATTAGAATTCTAGAGCCATCTTCAGCGCCATATTCAAATAGATGGTTCACTGTACCTAAGAAGAATGGAAAGTTGAGGTTCATTCAAGACCTACAACCTGTCAATAAAGTTACTATTAGGAATGTGGGAACTGGCCCAATTCTAGGAGAGTTTGCTGAAGCATTTGCTGGGCACTCTATCTACTCCATGGTTGATTTATATTCAGGATATGACCAATTCCAGCTTGCTATTGAAAGTAGAGATATTACCACGATGAAAACTCCTCTAGGATTAGTACGTATGTGTACTTTACCACAGGGAGCTACAAATTCAGTAGCACATATGATGAATGCTATGAATTCAGTCTTGCATGATTTCATTCCTAATGTGACGATGCCTTTTATTGACGATATTCCTATCAAAGGATGTGAGGAAAAGTTAAAAGATGAAACCCTAGACTCTTTAGGATGTAGAAAATTTGTTACTGACCATATTCTTGATTGTCAGCAAATATTCAAAAGATTCGAAGAAGTTGGTCTAACATTTTCAATTGAGAAATCTGTTTTTGGTGTCAACGAGGTACTCATTGTTGGACATTTATGTGGTCACTATGGTCGAAGACCATACCCACCTAAGGTTGATGCCATAAATAAAATTTCTGAGACTTGTAATAACGTTAGCGAGGTAAGAAGATTTCTAGGAGCTTGTGTCTTCTATGCTATTTGGATACCTCACTTTGCACATGTTGCTAATTGTCTTTATGATTTGTTGAGAAAGAACAGAAAGTTCATATGGACTAATGAACATTCTAAAGCCATGAGAAAACTAAAAAAATTGCTAACTGAAGCTCCTATTTTAAAAAGAGTTGACTATTCCAATAATAAAACCATTATTTTGACTGTAGACACTAGTCCTATAGGTATAGGATGGGTTATTCGTCAAGATGATGAAGAAGGGAAAAGATATGCAGTAAGATTTGGTGCCAAAATTTTGCATGAAACTCAACAAAAATACCCACAAATCAAACGAGAACTTTGGGGTTTAGTCAGAGCTTTAAAAACTGATAAGGAATATTTCATAGGAGCCAATGTAATTGCTGAAACAGATTGTTTACCACTTATTGGTATGATTACAAATTGTTCATCACCTGATATTGCAATGTTAAGATCGATATCATATATTAAATTTATAAATCCAGTTTTAGTCCATATTGCTGGAAAATCCAATACTATTGCTGATATGCTTTCTAGAGCTAAGTTTGATGATGATCTTGATAACACAGCAGAAATTGACATAAATTTAATAAATTATGATCCACAGGTATATGAGTATGAACAATTTAATGATGATGATTATGAAGGAGAGTGGAAAGATATTGGAAGATACCTTAGTACTCTAGAAAAGTCACCTACTTGGACAACAAATAGATTCAAAGACATTAGAAAAAGAGCTTTCAATTTTTTCTTAAAAGATGGATTTATTTGGAGACATGCTAGGGGAAAAATTAAAATGCCACAAAGAGTACTAGGGAAGAAACAACTTCAATTGCAAGTTATGAAAAATTTACATGATACATTATGGGCTGGACATAAAGGGTTTGTGGCTACATATGAAAAGATTAGAGAAAGCTATTGGTGGCCAGGAATCTATGTCAATGTAAGGGATTATGTAAACAATTGTACTACATGTCAAATGCATTTATCTGTAAAACACAGAGATCCTTTACATCCAACTTACCCACCATGTATTCATTATAAGTGGGTAGTTGATCTTGTGACCATGCCTAAAGGTATTGATAAAATGAGATATATTGTACTTGCAAGAGAAGATCTTACAAACCATGTAGAAGGCCGAGCACTACGATCTAAAACAACATATAATGTATGCAAATTCTTACTTGAGGATGTGATTTCAAGATTTGGATATATTGAAAAAGTAGTTGCTGATAGGGGAGAACTAGATGCTCAAGAGGCTAGGGATTTCTTTGCACGGCATGGAATTTGCTTATCTCTTACAACTGCTTATAACCCTGAGGCTAATGGAAAAATAGAAAGAGGGCATTCACCAATTGTGAAAGCAATCTCTAAAGCTTGTAGTGATGATTTGAAACAATGGCCAAGATATTTACCTTTTGCACTATGGGCTGATAGAATGACTTGCACAAGGACAACAGGATACATGCCTGCTTAATTAATGTATTGTCAAAAACCTATTTTTCCTATTCATACACAAATATTTACATGGTCTACTCTACCTTGGAATGATAACCTACCTACTGATGAATTGTTGGCTTTAAGAATAAAACAACTTGAACAAGGGAATGAGAAACTTGATGATGCTGTTAAAAAATTAAAAGAATCAAGACTGAAAAATAAGAAATAGTTTGATAAAACACATAGACTGAGGCCTAAACAAATTCATGAGGATGATTGGGTTTTGATTTATGATAGTACATTTGATTCACAATATGATGCAAGAAGGAAATTAAAACCACGATGGTTTGGACCTTATGTTGTTTTAAAAATACATGAGAATGGAACATATGCTTTATGTGAATTAGATGGAACTCCACTAAAAACTTTGATTGCAGGTAAAAGAATAAAATTGTTCAAGAAAAGGGATGAAGATGGTTACGAGATTGATGAAAACATGATTGACCATGAAGAGATCCTTAGATAGGAAATGATGAATTGAAAAGCATGTTTTTTGATACTAACTTTGATGTTTTTCCTGAGACAGGAACACACTTCTTCAAAATTATCTTTGATAATAATGATGCTTGAGACTAGTGAGAGTGTTTGAGTGATTTGAGAGAATTATTTGATTGAAGAGTAAGAATTAAGTGTTGACTTTAATGCATTTTTAGTCTTCTTTTCTTACTCTCCATTATTTGCACCATATTGAGTCTAGTATGCACTCAGAGTATGCATAAACCAATGTATATACACACATGTTTATTTCTTTAGCCTGCACAATCTATTTGCACTTGTAAACAAATTAAAAAAAAGGATGACATCGAATTTAAAAAACAGTTATCAAAATTTCTGAAGAACCCCATCATCGACTTCCTCTTACCTACCTTTTGCACCATGATTTTGGAACAATGCACTTAAAGTATGCATGGTAGGGTCTCATTACATGACCTTGCATCCAGGCATATTTTGAGCTTTACCCATGCACTTTGAGTGATTGTAAGGATTGATGTATATACACATTGATATGTATGTGAGTGAGCGCACAAGCTTCATCATCAAATGCCTTTTACCCTGATACTTGCACCATGTTTGTTTACTTATGCACCTAAAGTATGCATGATAGGGTCTCATTACATGACCTTGCATCAAGGCACAGTTTTGAGATTTACCCATGCACTTTGAGTGATTGTAAGGACTGTTGTATATATACATTGATATGTATGTGAGTGAGAGAACATGCTTCGTCTACAAATGCCAATTACCTTATCGTTTGCACCATACTTTTAACCATGCATTTCCAAAGTATGCAATTGATAGGGCTACATTATATGGCCTTGCATAGGCACATTTTTCATTTACCCATGCACTTTGAGTGATGGAAAGGACTTCTGTATGAAATGTATGAAAGTGAGCGCACATGCTTCATCTACAAATGCCAATTACCTTATCTTTTGCACCATATTTTGACCATGCATTTCCAAAGTATGCAATTAATAGGGCTACATTATATGGCCTTGCATAGGCACAATGCTTATCTTCCCATGCACTTGACAAATGTTTTCAAAATTCAATGTTCTATGAAATGTCAGATTATCTTTGAAGCAGAAAGAAGATTTGAAGATTGGCCCATCAAGGATGATGTGCAAGTTTAGTAGGGGCGAATGTCGTAGAGATTTACATCTCTACATATCTAGAGTCGGTTTGGTTACAGAAGAATTTCAGTTATCTTAACGTGAATACCGTCTAACAGGTGATACAAAGCATTCTCTTGGTAATTAAAAGGAGGTCAATTTTTGACGAATTTGGATGAGCATGATTGGATGATAAGAGCGGATTATTGGAGACCATTGTCAAGTCAGCAGATCACTTGTTCATCATATTATATGTGTTAGCAAAAGGCATATGAAACCCATGTTTAATTGTTCCATGTGAACCTAAAATCTTTATAGTGTGAAACCATTCTTTAGAAACTAAAAGAAAAGAAAACAAAACAAAAGTGAAGCGAACGTTTCAAAATCATTCGCTATTTTTTAATCTAAAAGCAATCGTTATTTTCAAACAAAGCAATTAGCGATGAAGTCCGAAAAGATAGAAATAGCGATCGCTATTTTGAGAAGAAGAAAGCTGATTTTCGTGATTTTTTTTGCTATGGGTTTTGGAGAAGGGAAAATAATATATAAGAACACTTGGCCTCATTGTCAGGACATCATCTGGACATGAACTTGGAGATTATCTGAAGCTATCTTCTGAAGCTCTTGGAGGAGTTCTTGGAGGTGGAGTTGGAGGAGTTGGAGGAGAAGTTCTCACACTCTTGGAGGAGTGTTGTCACACATCTTGGTGTGGAGGTTCTGCTCACATGAATGAGGAGGACATCATGATTTATGATGTTTTGGTAACTTGTATCTATTTCTGTTATCTGAATTATATTTGTACGAACACATTATTATGAATTAATTGACTCTCCAATTTCCTCACATCTCTCTTATTTCCGATCTCTCTTATGATGTTAATGAATTGTATGTGTGATTTGAGTTATGATTTCATCTAATTATCTATGAGCGTCTATATTTGAGTTCTACCTCTTAAGTTGCCCGAAGCACCCTGCGTGTACCGTCTATTTGGAACACAAGCAGTTGGCCTGATCCACCCAACTGGGCCCTTCGCGACAGCGTTCCTTTTGATTTTGTAAATCCATCTAGAACCAATTAACTTCATTGCTGCCTTCTTGGGTACTAGTTCCCAAGTATCATTCTCTTGGAGTGCTTCTATTTCTTCATCCATAGCTTTCTTCCATTCTGCCTTGGTGCTTCTTCAAATGAAAAAGGTTACTTAAGTGATAAATCTTTAGCAAGATAAATGGAATGCTTAGTAACTAATGAAGTATCATACCCATATCTGATTGGCTTCTTACTTTCCCTTTGTGATTTCCTTAGAGCTTGGTTGGATGATTCAGGTATGTCTTCCAACCTCTTCATCTTGGCATTGCCTTTTGATTTCCATGGTTTGAATTTGTCTAAGTTGATGGTGTCCTCATCATCTGATTTGATGTCTTCAATTTGACTTGGTGTCTCCTTGGTGAGACTTGGAAACTCCTCTTCCAAGTCATATGAAAATTTGACTTTCGTGCATTCACTTTCAAACCAAGAATCATTCTCATCAAACAAAACATATAAACTAAGCATAAACCCTTTGTTGGATGGATTATAAGGCCTGTAAACTTTTTGATTTAGATCATACCCTATTAAAATGCACTTCTCTACCTTAGGGTCTAGCTTACCTCTGATTTGAGATGAAACATGCACATAAGCAACACATCCAAGTATTCTACAATGATCAAGTGATGGCCTCCTACCATGCCATGCTTTATATGGGGGCATCCCATCAAGTGATTGGATGGCAACCTGTTAAATAATTAGGCAATTTCTTTTCATTAAGCATTGATCTAGCTATTTCCACAATCAACCTGTTTCTCCTCTCTGCTACCCCATTTTGCTCAAGGGTATATCTGGTAGTAATCTCCCTTTTGATACCATTGTCCTCCAAAAATGCATCAAATTCATTGGAGAAGTACTCACCTCCTCCATATGACCTTATCCTCTTTAGAATTCTTCCTGTTTGATTTCCACAAGTGCAAGATATTTTTTGAAACAACTGAATACTTCATCTTTATACTTCATGAAATACAGGATAGTCCAACTACTGAAATCATCAATGAATGACACATAGTACCTTGAGCTTGAAATTGAAGGATCCTTTCTTGGTCCCCACACATCTTTGTGGACAAGTTCCAAATAATCCTCATGCATGTAGCCTTTCTTTGTAAAGGGTAACTGTGTGATTTACCAAACTGACATGCACCACATTTATAGATCATGTGTTGCTTGGATACATTAGGTATCCCAAGCACACATCGATCTCTACATATTTTCTTCAAGGTTCTCTCACCAATATGCCCTAATCTTTTATGCCAAATCTCTAACTCAGACAATGTTTGATCTTTGTAATTATAAAATGCAATGTTTCTAGTGTCCTCAAGCTCAAATGTAAATAATCTACCTATTTTTTCTCCCTTGGCAAATCTCTTGAATCCATGTTGGGGATCCTCCACAAAAGCTCCATATTTGTTGAACCTAACCTGCAAATCCTTTTCCACTATTTGTCCAACACTCATCAAATTCTTAGTGATAGTATATACATAAAGAACCCTGCTCAACAGATTTCTATTCCCATATGAAGTTTTGACATTTCCTACCTTGACCACTGAATGCTTGGTGTCATCACCTATCTACACTTGGTGCTTTTCCTTAGGTTCCTCAAGATCAGAAAGAACAGCTACATTGCCTACTACATGGTTTGAACAACTTGAGTCAATATAGAAGAGGTGCTCATCATTCATACCTTGTTTTGAAGTCATGTTCATAATGAGAAGAGAACCCTTGTGATCCTCTGTATAATTGTTGAGGTCCGTTCTTGATTTGTATCCTCCTTGACAATTGTTGTTGTAGCCATGGTTGTAGCCTTGAAGGTCGTTGAATCTTCCTCTTGATTGTGAGTAGCCACCTCTTTGAAATCCTCTTCCTCTCTGATTCTTGAAGTTCTTATAGCACTCATCTGCAGTGTGATTACAGTCCACATATATTGCATGAGGAAGATTTGAAAGGTGTTCCCCTACCTTGCTTACCTCCTCTTCCCCTTCCTCTTGAGTTCCTACCTCTCCTTGTATAGTTTTCTTGAGAAGTAGTACCTTCATCTTCTACTTTCTTGCTCTTCCCTTTATCTTTAGGCTTTCCCTTATTTGTGTATAGGGCAAAAGAGTTGTTACCTCTTGATGGTTCTCCATTTTTGTTGAACTTGGCTTCATGGGTAAAGAGTTTTCCCATGAGTGTGGTAAGATCTGGAATCTACATGTCCATGTAAAGGTCCATCGCAGTTGTGAAGGCTTCCCACTTATCATCTGCCTTGATGCCATTGATTATTTGTCCCACTACTTGCTCTTCTTCAATCTCCTCTCGTATGCTTGCCAATTGATCAGCCACATCTTTGAATTTGGTCATATATTGTGAAACATTCTGCTTGGGTTGCTTCCTTTGAGTGGTAAACTCAATCCACAATTGATTATTCCTAGCTCTTGTGTTGGAAGAAAAGTATGAAGATAATGTATCCCAAGTCTCTTGGGAAGTTTTACAATTCTGAATGTGTGGAAGAAGGAATTCAGATATAGAGCTAAGTAGATATGACCTTGCTAAAACATCTTCGGCACACCATGAGTTGAGTCTTTCAAGCTCCTCTCTTGTAGGTTGTCTTTTGCTTCTAAAAATGGGCATCTCCTCCTCTCCTGATATGTATCCATAGAGACTCCTTCCTTGTAGATATGTCTTCATCCTCAAGCACCATAGAGGATAATTATTCATGTCCAATTTGTCAATAAAAGAAGGGAAATCATCTCCCATTTTACCTTAACTTGCTCTGATACCACAGTTGGAAGAGATGGATGGATACCTCAAGGAAGTGAGGTGGTACTACCAAAACGTGCTTTGTACCTGCTCTATTTCACTTTAGAGTTGTGTTGTAGGCCCTTTTATCTTGCAAATGACACCAAACAGGTACCTCTATACTTTGGAATTTATGCTTCAAACAATTTGATCAAAATAGATAACTTCACAAATAGCTAGTGATCAAAAATTGCTATTTTGGCCTTGACACCTACTAGATCTTTTGTTCAATGCTCACAATATGGTAGCAATTGATAACAATCCTTTTGAGGGTATCTTATTAGCTTAGATAGCTAATGATTACAAGTGGAATCACAAAAATTGATAAACCAAACACTGAGAAATCAATTTAGCACTTCAAGGCTTACCCACGATTTTTTAGGGACTGAGAAGAGAATGACCATAGAGCACTTCGATTCTCCCAATTGGCTGAAACAAAAGACTTGAAATTTTGATGGCTTAAAGAAGACTATGAGTGGGTTCCAACCAATTTATAGATCATATAAAATGGATAAGAACTCACTGAGATATGGTGATATAGAGATGATCAATGGTGTATATGTATTATAGAACATCGTTGTACATCATCAGTGGCAAGAAAATGATGCGCAATGATAGTGATCTAAGTGGGCTATGGTGTAAGCCACTTAGGTCTTACAAATGATCAAGGAGAAGGCACACAATGAGGCTTGCTAGTCGTGTCTTTTTACCAATATTTTATAATGTGTTCTTTATCCAAATTTGAATTTGAATTCAAGTTTGGATTCATCTAAAACAGTGCTTCTTTGATCTAGGAAATATTCTCTCATTGAACTCGTAGCTAATGTGCTTCTCCTAACTCCACAAAATGTATGGACTTACAAGATTCTCTCTAGTAAAACACTTTTACAATGGTTAATGATCAACCAATTACAAGCTATGGTTCATATGATCCATCAAATGGTTGCACATATCTTCTTCAATGTCTAGCCAAATGTGAAGGCTTGGATATTGCACCAACATATATGTAGATGATATTATTATGACAAGTTTTGATCTGAATGGCATTCAAAGGATCAAGAGACACATGCAACAATAGTTCGAAATCAGTTACTTAGGTGAGCTTACATATTTCCTAAGTATGCAAGTGATTTATATGGATAAAGGGATGTATCTAACTAAAAAAAGATACATTGAAGGTCTACTTCTCAAGTTCATAATGGAGAACACAAAGCTTGCAGGTCTACCTTTGGAATTGAACCATAAACTAAGTTTTTATGAAGGTGAGGAGATTGATGATCCTAAAGAGTATCAAAGCTTAGTTAGTAGCTTGATATATGCCACTCACATAAGACTAGACATATGATATAGTGTGGGAGTTCTTAGTCAGTTCTTGCACTCACTTAAAAGGCCACACATGGATGTTGCAAAGATAGTACTCAAGTTCCTCAAAGGTACACTTAATGAAGGTATCTATTATCTTTACTCTTGAGATCTAGATATCAAAGTATATTGAAATGCAGATTGGGTAGGGGCAATGGATGATAGAAGAAGTACCTCTCGATACTTAGCATTTGCAAGTTCAAAATTGGTGTCATGGAGTTCCAAGAAGCAAAAAACAGTTGCTTTATCTTCAATTGAAGGAGAATATAGAGGTCTAAGTAGTGCAACTCAAGAAGCAATATGGCTCAAGGATTTGTACTCAGATTTGGGACTTGTAAGTTCCAAATCTCACTTACTTGGAGATAATGTAAGTTCCATGCATTTGGCAGCAAATCCAATTTTTCATGCAAGGGAAAAGCACATATAAGTCCATTACCACTTTGTAATAGAGAAGCTTATGGCAAAGGAAATTGACATTTCAATTGTTCCCACTAAGAAGTGTTAAAAATAAAGAAGTAAGATCATATATATTTTGCAAAAGGGATTTTCTTCAAATAGAAGTAAAATACAAAAATGAAAAATGGAAACATTTGCTTCAGTAAGTAGTGGAGGCCAAAAGAGAATCAATCAAAAGAGAATCAAATCCAAAACGTGAAATGGAAGAGAAGAGTGGCTACTCAAAGTAGTGGAGGAGTTATGGAGAAGACCTCTCGAACTCATCATGAGAGCTCATGGTCATTTTGCTACAAAAGAGGCAAGGGGGGCCACTCAAGAACAGAGGAAGATGGCATTGAAGTCCCCTTGTAGGTATTTCATTTGGTTTTAGTCATTTTGTTTTCTTCAGTCTCATAGACTATGTCCATCTGCATACCAATTTTTGGTTAGCCTAATTGTGAGAGTAATATCTCTCAATGTATGTATCCAATTTTAGAGTTTAAATATTTTTCTAAAAGCCTATCTTGATTACTTCCTATTTCTAGAATAGTTCTATCAAATGCATTATGCTTTGTGAGTTAGTTAGTTTTTAGTGAAGCCCAATTTTTAGTTTAACTAAGTGGACATGAAGCTTATTTTGAAGCAAAGAGTTGTCAAACCAAGCCTACTTAAAATTGAGTGTTTGATAGCTCACTTGAAAGTTATTAGTGTCTAGTTTGAGTGACCAAAGTCTTAAGTTCATCATATTCCTCAATTGATACCATTTTTAATTTAAAAGTTCAGCTATAGGTAAAATTCTTGATCCTGAGAAGGTCTTCTACAATTTTTATTGTGAATAGGAGAGGAATTCTCCAACAATTGGTATTAAAGCATTGGATTTTGAAGAAGAAAAACATTGGAACTAAAGTAAAGCAAAGGAGAAGCCACAAATCAAGGGCGAGCTTCATAAAGTCAAGATAGAGCACCAAACATAACGTAGGTAAACTTCAAACTCGGAAGTCTTTAATGGATGATTTAGGACAACAACTTGAGAAGTTAGATAAAGATACTTTTCAGTCTTGGAGGTATAGAATGAAAAATTACCTTAAAGGTTAAGGTTTATGAAGTCTACTTACTGGAGATCATCCACAACCAATGGACCTTCAAGATCCCAACATTACTCCAGTGCAAAGGAGACAATTTGCTGATTGGGAAGAGAGGAATCAAAGGGTGATGTTCCTCATTTTAGAAGTTATTTCTAACACTATGATTGGTCATGTGCAAAGCCTAGAGACATCCAAGGAAGTTTGGGAAACATTGGAGAAGGTGTATGCTACCTCAAAAAGGTCTCGGGATATGCAACTCAAGAATGCGCTCAACAACATGAAGAAAAGCTCAAGCTAAAGCATTAGTGAGTATACATTGAAGATCAAGGAGCTTCGACATCAGCAAGCATCAGTTGGATGCAAGATCAAAGAGGAAGACATCATCCAAACAGCCCTCAATGGCTTGGATCCCTCTTTATAGAGATCCTCTACCAACACCTGACAAGATTATACCAAATCTTGTCGCTAAAGAGGTCGCTCAACAAGGAGAAAGCAACAAAGGTAAGGAAAGCCATAGCCAAATGTTATATGGAGGTCAAGGTAGAGGAAGGAACTCAAGAGGAGGATCACGAGGAAGAGGAAGAAGCTACAACAACACAAATTCCAGCCAACACAACTCAGAGGACAACAAGGACAACTTAAATGACAACACATATGGAAGAGGTCGAGGAAAAAATAGAGGAAGAGGTCGAGGTTTATACAATCCTCATAAAGGTATAATATGTTATCATTGTGGTAAAGTAGGATAATATGCAAATAATTATTGCCAAAAGAATGGAATGCTGAATGGAGGCAACCAAAGGAGCCAAAATAACTATGCGAGTACATCAAGTGAAGGAGACAAGCAAACCATGCTTGCCATGAAGCATGGGTACAACAACCCGAGAAGTGATGAACAAAAATGGTTTATAGATTTAGGTTGCAGCAATCATATGACATGCCAAGGAGATTTATTCACAAATCTACAAGCTCCAAGTGGAAAAGGATGTATGGAAACTAGTGATGAAACTCAACACACAATTGAGCATGTTGGAGAAATCAAGCTTGGAGACAAGAAGTGTTCTTCATGTTCCTACTATTGCAAAGAATTTGATTTGAGTAGGAAAAATGATAGAGAAAGGATATCATGTTATCTTCAATGAAAAATGATACTTTATAAAGAATCTAGAAGAAGGATCCAAGTTCATTTCTCATGGAAGGAAAGAAGGAAGGATGTTCACTTTGGACATTCAACAACCACATAGGACGATGGTGTATATTCAGTTTGGCAACAAGAGGATTGCTGAAATCGATTTGTGGCACAAAAGTTTTGGGCATATCAACATTCCCGATCTCAAGGACATGAGCAACCATGAACTGGTAAGAGGTCTTCCAAGATTCAATGATGCTGGACTACATGAGTTTTCTAAAGCATGCCAACTAGGAAAGAAAACTCGACAACCATTCAAAAAGAGCAACTATGTGGCAAGGAATGTCCCCGACTTGATACACACAGATGTGTGGGAACCATCACAACAACCATCGATGGCTTGTAATAGATTATTTGTCTCTTTTATTGATGATCATTCAAGAAAACTATGGATGCTCTACATAAAACAAACATCAGATGTGTTCTCCATGTTCAAGAGATTTAAAGCACATGTGAAAATGGAAACAGGATGTTACATAAAGACCTTGAGGTTTGATGGAGGAAGATAATATTTCTCCAAAGCATTTTCTAATTTTCTTTATGAAAATGGCATTAAGTGGAAATTTACATGTATGTACAGGCCTCAACAAAATGGAATAGCTGAAAGGAAAAATAGACATATCACAAAAGTTTCATGATGCATGCTCAATGAGATGAAGGTGCCACTAATGTATTGGGCTGAAGCAGTTAGTATGGATGTTTATTTGATGAACAAGTGCACAAAATTTGGAGTGAATAATTTGACTCCCAAGGAGTTTTATTCTGGTAAGAGACCTGATCTTACACATCTCAAAGTTTTTGGATGCATGTGTTATGTGCACATTCCTCAAGAACTAAGGACAAAGATGGAGCCAACGTTAGAAAAATGTGTTTTCATTGGATATTCATTGGAGCAAAAAGGATATAGGTGCTACAATCTAGTGACAAAGGAGCTAGGAGTCTCACGAGATGTGGTATTTGATGAGCTAAGACCATGGTCTGGAGACAAAGGGAAAGAGAAGATTCTTTTAGAAGAATGCAAAGATAATGGTGGTGATGTTGAAGAAGAATTTCAGCAAAGGAGCACTCAAAGGTCAGGTCCAAAAGCTTCTACATCACATGGAGAAAGCTCAACATGGAAGGGGAGACTAAGGACTCGTTCCTCATCACCAACATCAGGTTATGAAAGATTTGAAGCTGAAATTACTACCCAAAATAGTGATTCAAACGCAAGTAAAGAAGAGTATGAAGGGGTGATTACACCAAAGGTAAAGTTGAACTGGTTGAAGAAGCAATATTCAAATGGAAATGAAAGGAGGTCTTCGAGAGCAAGGTATCCAATTCAAAGGCTGAGCTGTGATAGTTTTATTGCAAAGCAGTTTGCATATATGACACAGGTGGTGAAAGACAAAGAACTGAATGCATATGAAGAAGCATGTACACAAAAAGAATGGCAGCAAGCTATGCAAGAAGAGATAAAAGCTCTCAAGGATAATCACACATGTGAGCTTGTTCCAAAGGTTGAAGGTATGAAGATTGTTCCAAATAAATGAGTGTTTAAAATAAAGAGAAATGCTGATGGTTCTCTAACTAGGCATAAAGCTAAACTAGTAGCAAAAGGATTTGAGCAAACTCATGGCATCGACTATGAAGAGAATTTCAGCTCGGTTGCAAAGATGGGAACAATTAGAACTTTGATTTCAATGAGTGCAACAAGGAGATGGCCATTGTACCAACTTGACGTAAAAAATGCTTTTCCCAATGGTGAACTTCAAGAAGAGGTATACATGAGTCAACCGATTGGATTTGAAGAAAAAAATCATCCAGATTTTGTTTGTAAATTGAAACAAGCTTTGTATGGTTCGAAGAAAGCACCACGTGCTTGGAACCAAAGATTGGTTGAGTACCTCGCAAGGTGTGGGTATAGTCCAAGTAGTGCTGATCCTTCTCTCTACATGAAGAAAGAAGAAGACAAGCAAGTATACATCTGCATATATGTTGATGATCTCATCATAACAGGAAGTAATGTTGCAGGAATACAACAAATAAAAAGGAAACTCGATAAGGAGTTTAAAATTTTAGATCTTTGTAGTTTAAATATTTTTTAGGCATTGAGGTAGTCTATGGGAAAGATGGCATCTATTTGATGCAAAGAAAGTACCTATTGAATGTTCTTTTCATATTTTGAATGAGTGAATGCAAACCACTCACTCAATCTATGGACACAAATGTGAAGCTATGCTCAAATGATGGAGAGAAGTTACATGATGTAACTGCATACATGAGTATTATAGGTTCATTGATCTATGGTACAATCACAAGACGTGATTTGTGTTATATTGTTGGAGTTTGTTCTCAATTTATGCAAGCTCAAACAACGTAACATTTAAATTCAGCCAAACGAGTGCTAAGATATGTGAATCACACAATCAGTAATGCCTTGTTTTATAGATATGATGAAGAATTGCAGGTAAAGGGCTTGAGTGATGCTGATTGGGCTGGTTTGAAGGAAGATAGAAGATCCACTTCAGGTTATGTGTTCATGATAGGTAGCAAACCTATCATATGGACCTTGAAGAAGCAACCTACTGTTGCACTATCATCTATAGAAACTGAATATAGAGGATTAGCCTTTGCAACTTGTGAAGCTATGTCGATTAAGAAGCTCTTGGATGATCTTGATGTGCAGGTAGAGACCATTCCAATTTTTGGTGACAATGTGTTAAGCATTCACTTGACAAACAATCCAATGTCTCATGCACGAATAAGCACATAGAAGTGCATTATCATTATGTTCGAGAAAAATTTTTGAGCAAGGATGTGGATATCAAGTTCATTAGAACAAATGACCAGGTTGTATACATGTTTACAAAGTCCTTAGATGCTTCTAAGTTGAAGAGGTTCAAGGATGAAATCAACTTGCAGGATATGGCTAAAGGTGCAAGCTCACATGTGAGCTTGAGGGGAAGTGTCAAAAATAAAGAAGAAAGATCATATACATTTTTCAAAAAGGATTTTCTTCAAATAAAAGGAAAATACAAAAATGAAAAATGGAAGCATTTACTTCAGCAAGTAGTGGAGGCCAAAAGAGAATCAATCAAAAGAGAATCAAATCCAAAAAGTGAACTGGAAGAGAAGAGTGGCTATTCAAAGTAGTGGAGGAGTTATGGAGAAGACATCTTAAACTCATCATGACAAATCATGGTCATTTCCCAAAAAATATGTCAAGGGAGGACACTTACAAATAGAGGAGGAAGGTGTTGAAGCCCCCTTGTAAGTAGTTCATTTGGTTTCAATCATTTCATTTTCTTTAGTCTCATAGACTATGTCCAACTGCATACCAATTTCTAGGTAGCCTGATTTTCAGAGTCATATCTCTCAATGTGTGCATCCAATTTTAGAGTTTAAATATTCATTGGAAAGCTTATCTTGAGTACTTCCCCATTGTAGAAGATTTTTAGCAAATTCATTATGATCTATGAGGTATTCAGTTTTTAGTGAAGTCTAATTTTTAGCTTGATTGAGTGGACAGATAGCCTGTTTTGAGGCAAAGAATTGCCAAACCAAAACTACTCCAAATTGAGTGTTTGATAGCACAATTGAAAACTATTAATGTTTAGTTTGAGTGACCAAACACTCAAGTTCATTGCATTCTTCAATTAATATCATTCTTCATTTTAAGCTTCAGCTATAGGTAAAAGTCTTGATCTTGAGAAGGTCTTCTACACTTTCCACTATGAATAGGAGAGGAACTCTCCATCAAGAAGCAAATAGCTGACATGATGGAAAAGCACTTGACAGGATAAAGCTTTGTAGATTCAAAGCTATGGCAAGGATTCAACCTATCAGAGAATGAAGACTCAAGCATACTTTAGCTTGAGGGGGAGCTATTTGAACATTAGGTTTTCATTATGCTTGAGGAGGATATGCTCTACATCAAATCCATCATTTGAATGCTATGGATATGCCTTGAAGAATAAAATTTATGTGCATCTATTTTCTTTGTATTAATTGATGGATCACTTATGATCATTTCTTGTAAAGTTCAAGGTATTTTTCTTTGTAAAACAAAAAAGCAAAAGGTCTAAATGCCACAAGTTAGAAGTGGTTGGGATTGATTCTCAATCAATCGTTCAAAAGGGAGATGTGATCTCAAATTTCTCTTTTCCTAGATTGTAGGAAATGATTCCAATCAATATAGACTACCAAACCCACCTCGTTTTGAGTTCAAGTCCATGAAGAACATGTAGAGATAGATGCTCTGGTCTATATAAAGACACCATAACAATAGTACATTAAGTAGAGTCATGATTTGAAGAAATACATACACTCTTTGATCATTGCTTGGTGCCATTTCTATTTACAGCTCCTTCCTCAGACTTAGTCAACTTGCAAAGAATGTTGCTCTCTCTATAGAGCTCCGAATCTAGTTTTTAAGCACTCACTGGAAAGTTATTACTGCCTAGTTTATGTCTACCGATTTGCAGATCATTTAGGGCATTAATTTCAGCGACATTCAAGTTTTGGAATCTTAGGGTCATTGTCTACAACTGCCTGAAAAATCGAGATGACACTAGTTCAGTGTTAAGGTGATTGCAATCTGGATTTTATGAATTATAGAAATCCAACCCTATATTGACACTCCCTTAAAATGAATTTTTCAATTATTACTGTGCTAGCTGCTCTTAGCATTTGAAGTCTCAAGTTCCATCCATTTTTAGAAGGTTTTTGTGAGCTAGTTAGGGTGCAAGTTATATGTTTTGCATCAACTTGTTCTTGTTGATGTTACAAAGTACCTATTGGGTTTTATTATACAAAACACAAGCAGATAAGGTCCTTTTTACACATCCATAGAGGTAGGGTTGGTCCAATGTTGTTTTTCTAGACCAACTTCACCACTTGACAATTCATCTCTCTAAGCCTTGCCAAGCTTCTCCAACTTCTTTGAGTGTTATCAGAGCAACTTCAAGATGGGAGATGGCTTTCCATCAATGATTGAAAAGCTTGATAGACATAATTATGTTGCTTCAAAAATCCTAAAGGAGGTTTGTTGATAATCAAGGTCAAGCACAACCATAGAAGCACATCAAGGAACTAGACACACAAGAAGAAGGAGCATGTAGGGAGCTCCAAGAAGTACATGTCAAATTTTCAAAAGAAATCCCTATAAAAATAGTGATTTTTATCGCTAAAAACCATTGTAAACACAATTTTCCATTTTTGAAACTCCATTTTGTTCAAGCCGAGGAGTCTTCAAGCTTGAGGAGTATTAGAAATATCATCCTACCAAACTTCATAATTTTTAGACTCTATTTGAGCCCCAAAATAAGCCCTAGAACCTATTTTTTAACTAGGCCAGACACTAGGTCTAGATAGGGCCAAAACTACTCAAAAAACTATAAAAAGAGCGTGAGAGATCAATTTTGAGGTTAGCTTGTTGTAGATTTGAGCTTTGTAAGAGAACTCTTTTTGTAATCGAAGTCCTTCCATTGTTCCACTCTTTGCTCTTCCCTTGTGCACATGTGTGTGTATGTGTGTGCATGCTTGTGTGCTTTCACTTATGCACTTGTGCCATCACTTGCTCACGGTCTTCATACCGGTCCTCATGTCTCCATGGACTGACATTTATGAGGTGAAGCTCCTCATGTTGGTACTTTTCATTGTTCTATAGTGACACCAAATTTGGTGCCGTTGTTGGGGAGAGAGCTTGGAGGATGAGCGTGTGATGGTAAGACGTAGAGTAGCGACATTGGAAGGTAAAAAAAAAATCAAATCACCATTTTCAGTTCGGTTTCTGAGTTTTTCTTCTCCTTTATCTTCATCATCATCACCATCTCCACCCACCTTCATCTTCTCAATTTTTTTCCATTTTCTAGAGTACATTCACCTCATTTTTCATTTGTGGCTGCAAGCAAGAAGCTTAGAGGGGACGTGGAGCTGAAATGCTGGAGAAATACTACCAAAATACCCAAAATATTGAGTGATGTCTCGGATGTGACACCACTTGCACCAAGTGTCGCGAGTGCAATATCGTGGGTTTGAAGGGAGATTTTGCATCTACAGGCACATAGGAGTGACAAGGAGGACACAAGGTACTCATATTTACAATGATATTTGAATTTGGACTCCAAAAAGTCCAATGACCGATTGAGTTCAAGTGTCGCGATACTTGAATTCCTCTGTGTGGTTACCAACTTACATGACAGGACAGATGAGTTTGGAAACATCATCCCTGAAAATGAGATAGGAGACTTAGACCAAGGATATGTAGGACAACTCCTCGAGGTAAATCTATTTTGACCAGGGTAATTACTCCACATTGGATCCCTCAAGACAACAAAAGCATAGAACTATTCTTGAATCAAGAAACGGAGGAAGCCTTTTGGAGATTCAAGCCAGATCAACCTAGCCCAATAGCCATCATTTATGAGTTCAAGGACCCAGAGATACTAGCCAAAGTTATCTATCTAGATGGCACATCGCAAAAAATGTTCTTGGTAATAGAGCAGAATAGGCATGCATACACTTGGCAGGGTGAATCAATTTCCCTCCACCAAGATCCAATGTTTCCCATGGTCTCCAAGGAGCAAGGTCATCCAAGGCTCATGAAACCCAGAGGGAAAGAACTAGAGAGAGACCAGAGGAAAGCTTTGCACACACTGTGGGCAGAGACAGATCAGGCCATGAGGGTGAAAGACCTGAAAGAGAGAGACACCGAGCACATAGACATCAAAGAGATGAACATGTCTTTCCATTGCCTAGACCATGAGATCACCCAAGAACCCTTAGACCTTCTCAAGTGGTTAAGGCTATGAAGAACTATTTTGATGGGTCAGGAGATCCTTATGATCATGTGGCCGAGTTCAAATAAGTGTTAAGAGCTGAGCAGGTCAAGGACTTGTTCACTCAGTTTGAGGCATTTGGTTTGAGTCTTAAGGGTACTACCTTAGCTTGGTTTCAATCCCTGAATAGTCACAACTACCGAAAGATAGGTCAATT
The DNA here is from genome assembly GCA_020310875.1 of Ceratopteris richardii. Classification (NCBI taxonomy): domain Eukaryota; kingdom Viridiplantae; phylum Streptophyta; class Polypodiopsida; order Polypodiales; family Pteridaceae; genus Ceratopteris; species Ceratopteris richardii. The sequence continues at coordinate 10,968,621 of CM035422.1, forward strand.
GCTAGAAGAATTCATTGTAGAATTTTCCAAGAGTGGTATCAGGCATAACACATCATCCTTGATCCACAACTTCAAGCAGACACCCCAAGAAACAGTGCGACTTGCAGGAAGAGAGTTCAGGCAATACTTAGAAAGATGTCCCATAACAGAACTACCCACACTACCAAACAAGTGGCCCTGTTTTTAGATGGCTTACTAAGCACAAAGTCAGGTTCATATGTGTACTTGAAAGAGCCTAGATCCATAGAAGAGTGTGTGCGGATATGTATTGACATAGAAGACAATTTGGGTGAGGAGTTAGTACTATCAAAACTCTATAAGGATTCAGATAGTTCTACTAGTCATACCTCTAGAACCTCCACTGAGATAGATGAGATAGCTGAGCAAGTTGCCAAGAAGCTAGAAGTCTAAAATAGACAAACATCAAGAGTCTCCTCATTGAACCGGTGTTATACTTGTGGAGGGGACCACATGATTAATGTATGCCCAATGCAAAACCCAAACATAAGGGGAAAAAATGCTCCATATTGCACCATTGAGAGAAAATACATGAACCACATGGCTCAAGATTGTCCCTACAATAGGCATGCTGTTAGACAAACTTATCAACAACCTTACCAATAGGGTAGGTATCCAAACCAACACCAATAGCCATATTATAGGGCACAACAGCAATATCAACCTCAATACCAACATCAATATCAGGAACCATATAGGCCTCAACTTGTCCTAGGAAATCAACCACCAGCTCCTGCCAATGTGATCCGAGTTAAGTATGCAGTGGTAGAGGAGAACCTTAATAGAGCATTGGTGCCAGTAACCCCGTTGGTCTCAGAAAATGACTCTCATGCTCATAGTTCAGACTACTCCCATGAAGATAGTTCACAAGCTTATTACACCGAGTTTGCAGAGCATAGTGAGGCTTATTCCTATCAATATGAGGCACCACTTATGGAACAAAATTGGGAGGCAGAATAATCCAATATCATGTATACAAATCCTAACCCCAGGCCCCAATTGAGACATCTAAGATCACAAGCCCCTAGAGGACCATGTTTTAGGTGTCAGGGCGACCATTTCATTCGTGAATGTCCCCACTCATCAACTCCGGGACAAGGACAAAGCATCACAATAGAAGGCTTTTGTCCTGAGTGGGGCAAGGAACATCTTCCAAGAGAGTGTCCTAGGAATCCCTCTAGTGCACCCAAGGTTACACCCATCAACGTGGTAGGCTTAGTGGCAGATTCAAGTTCAAGTGGTAGTAATGTGGCTCCTGTATAGGCAGTCACTAGGACACAAGCCTTAAAACAAGATAAACCAGTGGATAAATGAGAGTCAAGTGAATCAAGAGAGCCTAGTAAGAGGAAAACAAGAACATGGAAGGATACTAGGGAGAAAGCTAATCTCAAGTGGAATAAAAATCTATCTGAACTAGAAGAAAGCTTGAAAGATGCAAAAACAAAAATAGAAGATATTACATCTCAAATCCCCTCGCATGCCGAAGCTCCATCCACTCCACCTCATCCCACCCTACCACCCACTATAAATAACCCTCAACGAGGGTCTGTTCTTGCAGATCCAACCCCAGAAGGCTTGGACATGATGTTCAGGGCCTACCAGGCTCGACTTGAAGAAGGGCCAACAGCTGCAAACCTAGAGAAGAGTTACCTACAACAAATTTAGAGATTGAACGGACAAAAACATGCATGAAAATGGTAGAGCTAGCTTAGGCTATGTTCGAGACTGGTCAAATTTTCAATCAGACAAACTCTATCAAGCCAAATTTGCATTTCCAGGGATTTCTAGAGAGGTTAGAGTAGTTGATAAACAAACAGCAGGTTTCTTTACCCCCACAGGATCAACCGGTTGTTGAAAGAGAGATTTCACCACAAATGAAAACTTATGTTCCTGATTCCATCGATGAAGTAGCACCTCTTTCAATTCAATAGTACTCTCAAGAATTCTTGCGGGAAATACAAGAAGAGAAATGGACCAAGGAGAAGGGTAATCCCCCTCCTATTCCTGAAATTGATGATCTTCACGATCAATTTCCCCAAGACATTCCGTCTATCTATGGAGACCAACTAGAGCAACAAGAAGATGAAAGATTAGATTTTGCATCTAATTCCTTACAAGAGTTGCCACAATTCACAGGCCCATGGGAATCTGAATCTCTTCAGATAAGAGCTCCCACAATATTGGTAAGAAATGAAGACTCAATGGTTCCAAGGAACACTGACATCGTGAAGAACACTAAGGTTCAGTGTCATCTCATTGTAGAAGAGCTGCTCAAAGCAAAACGTGAGCTATGGAATTATGTGAAGGATCAGGTTCCACAACTTGATTAAAAAATGCCAAAAGCAGGCTCTAAGCAAAAAGTTCCTGAGATACCTCTCGATAAACTAGGAGACATGAGCGAAGGTGAAGAAGGTAATAATTATCTTCCGATCACCCACGAGGGTTACACAACCAAAGGGATCGTAGATTCAGGTGCTTGTGTTGCTATTGGGACCACCTCCTTGTGGAAGTGTGGGGCAAACCCACATTAAGACCAACTAGAATGAAGCTTCAAATGGTAGACAGTCATTTTGAAAGACCTCTAAGATTGCTCGAAGGGATAACTCTAACCACTTGTGGGGTAGAGTTTGAGCACACCTTTGCTATATGTGACTTTGAAAAAAATAACGTCTATGAGATGATCCTAGGAAGACCCTTCCTATGACAATTGCAAATAGTACAAGATTGGGGAACCAACTGCTTGCACTTGTAGCACTTAGGGGTCACCACCAAGGTCAATTAGAAGGATTACACCTTCAGAGATGTACCACCCCTATAGTGGAATCCTATCCGCAAAGCAAAAGAAGATTCAATCTCCGTGCATTCTAGAAGTTCATCTGATCCATCATGGCTTCATGAAGATACTCACTTGTGGATGTGCAAGGTCGCAGAGAAAGAGGAAAAGTGCCTAAAAGCGAGAGAACAAGGAACTTCTTAAGGAGAAAGACCAATTAAAGACCCAACCTATACACCGATGATCTTTCTAGATGAGGAATTTGAGCCTCATGGTTTGGCAGAAATCTTAGCTACCATGGACATTGCAGTCAATGAAGAACAATGGACACCTCATTGTGATGAGGAGGGTTATGATATTTCAGTGTTCATGTGTCAGCCCTTGTCGGAAGAATGTGACCCTAGTGATGTCATAGAAGAAGGAGAAAACGATGATGACCTAGAGTCCATTGTAATGGATAGTTGCTCTATTCAAAAGAGCACTATCTACAAGATGTAGGAGTATTCAACCAACAAGAAGAAGAACCTCTCACCAGCATTAAAACGGTAAATTCAAAAGATGGAAGTGAAGGAGGTCAAAAGAAAAAGAAAAGAAAATTAGTGAAACAAGAAGAGGAGGAATCATTGTTTGAAGTACCAGAAAACTTCAAGAAATGTGAAGTGGAAGACCGGAAAATTTTGGTACGAATGCCTAAGAGAGAGGCCATTATAGGAGAAGCATATGACAATAAAGAAAGGACCAAAAAATTCGTGGTAACCATTGAAGAGAAGGAAGAGAGATGTACATATATAGGAGATAACCTAAGCACAAAAGAAGAAGCAAAGCGTGTAGCTCTATTAAGGGAATATAGGGACGTGTTTGAATGGCACTATAGAGGTTTGAAGGGAGTAGATCCAAAATTTTCTCTCATACGATCCCCATGATTGCCGATGCCGATCCCACCAAACAAAAGCCCTACACATATAATGACACTTATGTAGCTAAAATAAAAAAAGAAATCGATAGGTTGATTGAAGCTCGATTTATCTATGAGATTGAGCATACTGAATGGGTTCCTCCATTGTAGTGGTGCCCAAGAAGAACGGAAAGTTATGAGTATGTAGTAACCTTAAAAAACATAATGCTGCTATGATTAGAGATAGTTATCTACTTCCAATCACTGAACATCTATTGCAGCATGTTGCAGGCAAGGAAGTTTATAGCTTCCTTGATGGATTTTCAAGCTACAACCAAGTAGCCATCACCCCAGAAGATCAACACAAAACAGGTTTTGCCACAGAATGGGGAATCTTTGCATTTTGTGTGATGCCATTTGGGCTCACCAACGCACTTGCAACATTCCAAAGGCTCATGTGTCATGTCTTCAAGGAGTTCTTACAAAAGAACTTAGAAGTATATGTGGATGATGTACGTGCTCATTCCCAAGTAAGAAGATACCACATCCCTGAGCTCAGACAAATCTTCAACAAGAGTAGAGAATATCGAGTGTGTCTGAACCCAGAGAAGTGTGTGTTCATGGTACGCCAAGGTAAGATCTTAGGTCATATTGTTTCTAAGAATGGAATTTCAACAGATCAGGACAAAGTAAGAGCCATAGCGGAGCTGCTGAGGCAAAGGAACGTTAAAGAGGTACAAGCCTTTATGGGCCACTATGGATATTATCGCAGGTTCATCCACATGTATGCAGTCATAGCCAAACCTCTTTATGCCTTGCTAACCAACTTTGAGTGGAACGATGAATGTGAAAATTCCTTCAATGAACTGAAGAGGCGTTTGTGCACAACACCAATATTGACCACTCTTGATTCGAATAAGCCATTCCATGTCCATGTGGATGCATCCAATTATGCAATAGGATGTGTGTTGTCACAACCAATAGGTGAAGGAAATTTAGATTTTCCTATAGCATACGTTAGCAGGCAATTGAATGCTGCTGAACGAAACTATACCACAATTGAGCGAGAAGTTTTTGTTGAGGAATCACTCACGAATTTGACGAACGGACATAAAAAGAAAAAAAAGGAGAAGGCGAATCTTCAGGAAATCAAAATCTTCAGGCGCGCAGTATGCATTGTCAGTACACGGTGAGCGCATTAACAGAGCAACAGAGCAATAAACCGCGGTGTGCGCATAACGCTCACATTAAAGAATAGGAGCGTGGAAGAGCGCCGAAAAAGTGTACATAAACACCAAGCATTAGAAGAAAAAAATACTACTCTAGAGAGAAGAAGACCCCGAAGAGATGGTGAATAGAATGAGAGACTGAGCTTTTAGTTACGAAGAAGACGCCAGAGATAGCGTATGTAGAAGAAGACGCCAGAGATCGCGTATGTATAGATGAATAACAGAAGCCTGAGACATCAGGAATTCATCTAAGAGAGATGGTAATAAGAAACTACTCAGTATAAGAGAGTTTCTGTAGCTTGAACAAGAGGAGGTCAAGCTCACTTGTACACATCTTCTCTAATAGAAAACACATGTTCATGTGGATATTTGTGCATATTGTTTGTATATGGAAGAGACAGAGTATGTTTATGTTATAGTTAAAGTTAGTCAACAGTTAACGTTTTCTCAGTAAATGCATTTTCGGTCAGTCACAGTTCTTACGGTAAACGAGTAATTTTCAGGTAGAACAACGAAGTATATCTCGCAGTAGAATTCGAAGTTTTGTGTGAGAGATAGCTCATTTTGTAGCTAGACATCTCTACTTCCAGTTGATCAAAGTTTCCGGTGGAAAAGATATCTATAAACAGTACAAAGTGTGACCGGAAAGAGGTTGTCTGAACTGGTGGAGTTTTTCCTAAAACTTCAGAAAGAGTTTAGTCAGTGAAGGAAGTTCACGTACCACTTCCTTACTTCTTGTATATTCACTTAAAGTTATTATTGAAGTTCATTCCAGCACGATTCTGGTGACGTCTCAGTGACAGTCTGGTGAAATTCCGGTGGATTTTAAAGTCGCAGTTTAACACAGTTAAGCGACAGTAATCCTGCTAAGCTACGCTTGATTACAGAGGTGTTCTGAATCACTCTAGCTTAGTTCTCTTTTTGGCGGCGTGGCAATTTCCGCAGGCCTGACAAGGATCAAGCCTTGTCGCGACGACCATCATCGGCGATATCTGAGCAAAAGTTAATCGCCAACAATTGGTATCAGAGCTAAGGAAGTACACCACACATCCGCAACAATCGATATCAGAGCCGGCATATCTATCAGAGCTGGTTAGCCCCACGAGCGGCATCAAAGCCAAAGAACTCTCAAAGGGCAACCAAAAGCGACCAAGAAAATCATGGCAGATCATGTCCAAATTGAGAAGCTGGACAGAGATAATTATCCCGCATGGGTAATGCGCATGGAAGCCTTGCTTATGAGTAAGGACTTAATGATGTATGTGACCGGAGAAGAAAAGAAGCCGACCTTCGAAGATGATAGCCAACCAGAAAAGGAAGAGTTAGAAGCTTTGAAGCTGTGGTAGAAGAAAGATGCAACGGCAAGAGCCTACATCTACAATACTGTCTCAGATCATCTACTACCGCACATTAGAGGTCTGGAGAAAGCAGAGGACATATGGAGCGCATTGGAAGACCACTTCCAGAATACTACGAAAGCTAGAAAGGCTAGCTTATGGTCCGAGTTCACAACCCTCAAAAAGAAGCCGAGTCAAAGCATTAGTGACTACGTCACTAAAATGAAGGATCTAGCAAATAGTCTTGGATCCATAAATGAACATGTCAAAGATCACAGATTGATAGCGCAACTGTTAACAGGTTTGAGAGGAGATGAAAGGTGGAAACCTTTTGTACTATCAACTAAACTTTCTTTAAATAATTTTATACCAGATTTAAATCAGTTGCTTGGTTTGATGCTCACATATGAGCAAGACCTGAAAGGAGATACAGATAAAGGACAAAGCTCTGCAATGTACATGAAGAACAAAAAGAAAGATAAAGGTAAGTCAAAAGACGAAGAAGATTCAAGCTCTCAGGCCTATTACGCAAGAGGTAAAGGCACTGGCAGAGGAAGAGCAAGAGGTTTTGGAAGAGGAAGAAGTAACCAAAATACCAACAAGAAAGCTTGCTGGATTTGTGGACTAAGTAATCATCTGGCGCATGACTGCTGGCACAACCAACAGGGATCAAATCAAAATCAGAACAGTAATAGCAGAGGCAGAAGCGGAAGATATCAGAATGATTTTCAAAGAGGAAGACAAAACGAAAGAGGAGGCTACGGTAGAGGTGGAACGAGAAGTTGGGGACAAAATCAATCCTACAACACCACCTACAACAACTATGCAAATGACACACAAAATGAAAGTCATACATCGTTGATGATGAACTCAATCAGCACATCTGATAACGAAGATCTAAAGGTATTTTACATTGACTCTGGATGTTCTAATCACTTGTCAGGAAATATAGAACTAATGTCAGAACTAGAAAAGGGTAATTCTAGTCACACTGTTCAAACAGGTGACAATACGAGACATAGCGTACATTCAATTGGAAAAGTGAAATGCAAAAGTGGAGCAAATTTGCTAACCAATGTTTTGTATGTTCCGACAATACCGAAAAATTTGATCAGTGTGGGACAGATAGTTGAGAAAGGTTTTCAGGTAAGATTTACAAATAAAGGTGTATTTGTAGAAGATCCCGAGAATGGATATAACCAGATCGTTTCTGGAAAGAAAGAAGGAAGACTCTTTACTTTAAGAGTACAAGGGAACATTGGCCAAGCCTTGCTCACACATGATGAAAAGTTAATTACAGAACTTGATCTCTGGCATAAGAGATTAGGTCATTTCAATGAAAAAGGAATCAAAGCTATGATAGCGAATGGGTCTGTACTGGGATTACCGAACGTACAGAACCAACATATGATTCACAAATGTGAAGCTTGTCAGATGGGAAAAGCTCACAGGTTACCTTTCCAGAAGAAAGGATTCAAACATGACGGTGTGCTAGAACTCATACATACAGATGTATGGGGACCAACAAAAGAAGGATCAATCAGCGGATCGAGGTACTATGTCTTATTCATTGATGATGCAACAAGATGGATAACTCTTTATGTTTTGAAGGAAAAGTCAGAAGTGTTTGGAGCCTTCAGACATTTTCATGCATATGTTGAAAGACTCACAGGTCAAAAGCTTAAAAGACTGAGGACTGATGGAGGTGGAGAATACTTCTCCCGAGAATTCAATGACTATCTTTGGAATACAAGAATTAAGAGAGAAATAACCTGTAGATATACACCACAACAAAACGGTGTAGCAGAAAGAAGGAACCGAACTCTAGTCGAGTTTGCATGAGCTATGCTGAAAGAAAAGAATTGTCCTGATTATCTTTGGGCTGAAGCCGTAAATACAGCCACATACTTGGTAAACAAATTACCATGTACAGCATTAGAAGGAATGACCCCTTATGAAGCATGGTGGGGAAAGAAGCCAACACTTGATCACTGTAAAGTGTTTGGATCAGTAGCATATGCTTATGTACCGTCTCAACTCAGACATAAGCTTGAACCGAAAGCAGAGAAATATGTGTTCGTCGGATATGATGAGAAGCAAATGGGTTACAGGTTATGGAGTCCTCTAACCAAACAATTTACTATTTCCAGAGATGTAACGTTTGATGAACAGAAAAGCTGGTATGCAGATCAGAGTCATACAGCTGAAGAATTTGAAGAAGAGATAAAAAGGAAAGAGAAAGGGAAATCAATTGTGCAGGTGAATAGAGATGAAGATCATATGCAGGCGAGTACGTCCAGAAGCAGATCAGGTATGAGAAACGAAGATGAAGACGTGTATCCAGATGCACATGAGGAATATGAGCTAAGAAGGTCAAACAGAGTAAGAAGACAACCCGAAAGGTACTTGTATGATACATCGTATATAACTCAGAAAGATTTTGCATACATGGTCAAGGATGATGATGAACCGCAAAGCTATGATGAAGCTAAAAGCAAAAAGCAATGGCAAGAAGCAATGGAAGAAGAATTCAACGCACTGGAAGAGAACGAGACATGGGAGCTTGTTCCTAAACCAAATGGTAAGAAAGTGATAGGAAATAAATGGGTTTTCAAAATTAAGAAACTTGCGGATGGAAGGATAGCCAGACATAAAGCAAGACTAGTTATCAAGGGCTATGCTCAGACGCATGGCATAGACTATGACGAGACGTTTAGTCCGGTGGCAAAGATGTCAACTGTAAGGACAGTGATTGCTATAGCAGCATCAAAAGGATGGAAGCTAACTCAGCTAGATATAAAGAACGCATTTTTGAATGGATATATATCAGATGAAGTCTATATGGAACAACTGGAAGGGTTTGTAAGTTCCAAATACCCAAACTTTGTTTGCAGATTAAAGAAAGCACTTTACGGACTAAAGCAAGCTCCAAGAGCTTGGAACTACAGACTTTTGAAGTATCTCAATGAACTTGGATACCAAAGTTCGAAAGCAGATACAAGTCTACTCATCAAAAGAACAGAAGAAGGAATGATCTACATTTGTATCTATGTAGATGACATAATAATTACAGGAACCTCAGATGAAGGAATCCGAGAGGTGAAGAAATTGCTCGAAAAGGAATTCAAAATCAATGACTTGGGAAAGTTATCATACTTTCTAGGAATGGAAATCACATACACAGATCATGGTATATATGTATCACAAGAAAGGTATCTCCTAAACTTACTAAAGAAGTTTAATATGGAGAACTGCAGAGAGGCTTCAACACCGCTTGAAGTAAATCATAAACTCAGCAAATACAGTGGAGCAGAGTTTAAAAATATGAAGAAATATCAGTCGTTAGTAGGAAGCCTAATTTATGCTACGCTAACAAGACCGGATCTTAGTTATTCGGTGGGAGTTCTTTCACAGTTCATGCATTGTTCGACAGATCAACATTGGGTTGCAGGACACAGAGTTCTTAGATATATCAAAAGAACTATAAAAGAAGGATTATATTATCCTTTTACATCAGACATAAAGCTGAAAGCATTCAGCGACTCAGACTGGGCAGGAAGTCAAGATGACAGAAGATCGACACATGGGTATATGATATACCTAGGAGATAAGCTAGTAAGTTGGTGCTCAAAGAAACAACATACAGTAGCTTTATCATCAACAGAAGCCGAATACAAAGGACTGGTAGAAGCAGCGAAAGAGGTGATATGGATGCAAACCTTGCTTAAGAGCATAGGAATTGATCAAGGTATACCAATCATACATGGAGACAATATGAGTTCTCTATATCTTGCAGCGAACCCAGTATTTCACGCAAGAACAAAGCACATAGAGATTCAGTATCACTTCCTGAGAGAAAAGGTAATGGAGAAGGAGATAGAAATCGTCTACACTCCTACGAAAGATCAGATAGCAGATATCTTGACAAAAAGCTTGGATGGAACGAAGACAAACAGATTCAAAGAAATGGCAGGTATAAAAGAAAGAAAGATATATGAAAGACCGGAAGAAGTCAAATTAGTGATTGAGGGGGAGCTGTTGAGGAATCACTCACGAATTCGACGAACGGACATAAAAAGAAAAAAAAGGAGAAGGCGAATCTTCAGGAAATCAAAATCTTCAGGCGCGCAGTATGCATTGTCAGTACGCGGTGAGCGCATTAATAGAGCAACAGAGCAATAAACCGCGGTGTGCGCATAACGCTCACATTAAAGAATAGGAGCGTGGAAGAGCGCCAAAAAAGTGTATATAAACATCAAGCATTAGAAGAAAAAAATACTACTCTAGAGAGAAGAAGACCCCGAAGAGATGGTGAATAGAATGAGAGACTGAGCTTTTAGTTACGAAGAAGACGCCAAAGATAGCGTATGTAGAAGAAGACGCTAGAGATCGCGTATGTATAGATGAATAACAGAAGCCTGAGACATCGGGAATTCATCTAAGAGAGATGGTAATAAGAAACTACTCAGTATAAGAGAGTTTCTGTAGCTTGAACAAGAGGAGGTCAAGCTCACCTGTACACATCTTCTCTAATAGAAAACACATGTTCATGTGGATGTTTGTGCGTATTGTTTGTATACGGAAGAGACAGAGTATGTTTATGTTATAGTTAAAGTTAGTCAACAGTTAACGTTTTCTCAGTAAATGCATTTTCGGTCAGTCACAGTTCTTACGGTAAACGAGTAATTTTCCGGTAGAACAACGAAGTATATCTCGCAGTAGAATTCAAAGTTTTGTGTGAGAGATAGCTCATTCTGTAGCTAGACATCTCTACTTCCAGTTGATCAAAGTTTCCGGTGGAAAAGATATCTATAAACAGTACAAAGTGTGACCGGAAAGAGGTTGTCTGAACTGGTGGAGTTTTTCCTAAAACTTCAGAAAGAGTTTAGTCAGTGAAGGAAGTTCACGTACCACTTCCTTACTTCTTGTATATTCACTTAAAGTTATTATTGAAGTTCATTCCAGCACGATTCCGGTGACGTCTCAGTGACAGTCTGGTGAAATTTCGGTGGATTTTAAAGTCGCAGTTTAACACAGTTAAGCGACAGTAATCCTGCTAAGCTACGGTTGATTACAGAGGTGTTCTGAATCACTCTAGCTTAGTTCTCTTTTTCGCGGCGTGGCAATTTCCGCAGGCCTGACAAGGATCAAGCCTTGCCGCGACGACCATCATCGGCGATATCTGAGCGAAAGTTAATCGCCAACAGTTTTAGGCATGGTATATGCTGTGAAGAAGTTTAGGCACTATCTATTGGCCAACAAGCTCAAGTTCTTTACTGATCATCAAGCTTTATTATATTTGGTCACTAAACCTTGCAATACAAGATGCTTAGTAAGATGGTTTCTCTTACTAATGGAATATGACTTTGAGGTGGTTGTAAGGAAAGGTAGAACCCATCTCAGGGTAGACCATCTTTCTTGCGTCACTTCAGGCGAGTCACCGCAAGGAGTGTCTGATGAATTGCCCGATGATTAGCTGTTCAATTTAGAAGGTGTTCCTAAATGGGCAAATAAATTAGTGATTGTCCTAACCTTCAGACCCGCAAATAAGAATGTAAAAACAAACAAAGATGAAACTGTAAAATCACAAAAACATCAAATATTGGCAAGAAGCATGTACAAACAAGATACAAACGGTGTATTAGGTTGTTGTGTCGAGGATGATGAACATAGTAGTTGGTTGCAACAAGCCGATTTAGCAAAAAAGATGTTGTACGTGTCAAAGGCTCCATGTTCCAAAAGCACTCAATCATGGAAGAACAGACTCAAAGGCAAGCTCACTCCTCTTTTATAAAGACTAATGCCGTCACAACCCAACCAATCAACCAAAAAGGCAAGTGAAACAATACATGACAACCACTATATCAAATAGACAAAGAGACTTCAAGCAGAAAATAGTCCAGGCATGAAGCACATCTGGGCACGAAAAGGAGAGCAACCCCCTACCTTGCCAACACAATTACCACCCAAGCAAGCAAATCATGCCAAGATAAGAACCAAACAACCAGGACCAGCTCAACCAAAAGGTCTTCGACAAGTTTGGGTACCAAAAAAATTAATTGCAGCTCAACAAGGGTGATTACATATGTGGGTTCCCAAAGCACTCTTACATGCACAAAGGCCTATGCTTTCCACCATGAAAAAGGTCTCAACAAAGAAGTCAAGGAGAGAAAAGAGTAAGAACTGAGCACAAATAACAAAAGAAGATAAACTCAACCCTTCGGAAAAAGTAAGAAGATAATCATCAAGGATATGGGTTTGGAAGCCAAAAGTACAAATAACCTCCACAGAACCGAAGAACCAACCACATTGGACACCAAGAGGAAGAGACTAGAGGTGATCTCTATAAGGCCAACTACTATTCTAAAATGGATGGATTCCTATGGGGAGGATTACATCATTTCAAGATCCAAGCACCACCCCCAAACAAAGATTGCATCAAGTCTGCAAGTAACATCAGAAGCCTCGACTAGCAACAACCATGTGCCTTTGGCATAACCTTGTCTTTTGCACCATTTAGGTCATGCATTTCCGAAGTATGCATTATTATAGGGCCACATTACATGGCCGTGCATAGACACAATCGATAAATCCCAGGCACATGAGACACAATTTTCACATGTAAAATATTTTTCTTGATATTAAACTCTTTCTTCTTGTTTTCTACCATTGTTCCAAAAAAAAAGAGAGAAATGAACAAGACTATGTGCTTCACGAAGCTCATTAGTGAACCATCAGCAAGGACATCCATCAACCAAAACGAAAAGCCAATGGCCAAACACCATGATGAAAGTACAACACAAAGAGATGAAGATCAATGGACCTTTCACCCTGGTAAGACGTGTATGCTTCACCAACACTATAACCATGATAGATTAGGAAAACTCTTCATCGACATACCCTTGAGCACTTAGCTCAAGACCCAACTTCTTGCACCATAATTCTTCCAATGCATTTTCCAATTATGCATGCATAGGGCTCCATTACAAGGCCATGCACAAGGCACATTGTGCTTCCAACCCATGCACTAATGCACTTACCCATCATCCATTATGGGTCACAAGTACTTGGCATGAAAACTATGAAATCCATCTTTGGAAGAACCAAAGGACATCAAGGTGCCAACAACAAGAGCAAGGAAGCAATCCACCACCGAGAGTTGCTCATTATCAACATCGACCATCTCTCTTGAGCAGCTAGCAATTTTGGAAAGCTCACAAATGCACCATCAAGCTGGAATACAAGGAAGAGGTACATACATAGGGCCTACAACCGGCAAAGGCTAGCAATGACAAAATGAAGAACTCGACCAAGCTCCTTTTGGAAGATGGAGCGCTCTTTGTAGCTCAATGATGAGTAGCACCTCCTTTAATGTCAATCCAGGGAGACATGAGGATGGTATGATGACCTCGAGCAAGTGAAGGCACAAGTGCGTGAGTGAGAAGCACATAAACATGCACACACATACACACACACGCGCACACACAACAAGAACAAAGAGGAAGGCAATGGAGTTCTTTTAGAATACTTTCAAAAAGCTCATACAAGTTCAAATCAATTACAAGCTAAACTCAAAAATGAGCTCTCTAGCTCTATTTATAGTTTTTCACTAGCTTTTGGCCCTGTCCAGACCTAGTGTCCGGCCTAGTTAAAAATTAGGTTCTAGACCCTATTTGGAGGTTCAAATGGAGTCAAAAAAATGTGAAAACTGATAGGGAGGTACTTCTAAAGCTCCTCAAGCTCAAGGACTCCTTGGCTTGCACAAAATGGAGCTACAAAAATATGAAATGGTATTTACAATGGTTTTTAGTGATGAAAATCACTATTTTTGTAGGGATTTCTTCTAACATTTTGACACACATTTCTTGGAGCTCCCTACTTGCTCCTTCTTGTGTGCCCAACTCTTTGATACATGAAAAATTTAAATGGCCTACTTGCCCGATCTTCTTTGACTACTGTGTCTGCTTGTGCTTTCTCGTCGCTCCGACTCCCTTCGTAGGCTTCCTTGTCTTGTGAGTCCTTCAGTTCCTTGACTACTGCCAACACCCCCCCTCTCTCGCATCTGTCGTCTCTGACAGACCCTTGTCTAGTTGTGCGTTGGACGTAATATTGAACCACATCGGAAGCGAGGTGGTGTTCTTCTAATCGTAGCCCCCGTGTTAGGTCTGTTAACAATGCATCCCAATCCACTGGACCTGGGACGTCTGGATGGGGCACCCACAATTTCTCTAAGTGGATGGTCCTCTCCACAGCGAATAGTTGGAGGAGATGTGAGGGCTTGGGTACAAATATTTATGAGTGATACTCCCAAAACCCTGTGATGAACATCTCCTCGAAGGTCTGCTTGAAGCATGCTGGGAGGTATTTTATTCTTGCGTGCCAGGCATATACTACCTTTATTGAGGGGGTAGTGCTCATGTCATATACCAAATCTTGGTTGCCTACAGTGAAGCCAACTCCTGAAAAGTGGGATTCCTTGATATTCTTGAATGTCTTGAATGTGATGAGCATTAATTCGAAGATCTTCATGCACATCTGTGCCATCACATCAGGTGTGTTCCGTAGTCGAATGCTCCAGTGACGGATTGTAGAAATCATGTAAGCAATAGTAGGAGGTCCTTGTGGAGGTGCTAGATAGACATAATTTAACCACTTTGCATAACCTTTGACGTTCTTTACCGCAATGGTAAATTCGGGCCAGGTGCATCTGCGGAAGACTGGAACATAACAAGGATTGTATTTAATAAAGAGTTGCATGTTAGTCCAAGTACAAACCATCTCTAGATAGGTCTCAAGAAGACGGATCCTCCAGGTGGGTTGATGAATGGATCCTTTTTTAGCACTCTCTGGGATATCATCGGGCCCAAATTGTGTGGCGAAGGTTGGAGCCTTGCCACATCGTCGTTGAATCTCTGCGTTGTAATCTGCCAGGAGTACACAGTATGGAACATACTGATCGTTGTTGGTGCCTATCCATCTATGATGAGACATACTGCGGGAATACTTTGACTTTATGATGGTGTCTTCTAATTTGGCCATTGATTGGATTTGGATTGCCACTCGATCTTCATGGGTTTTCGCTATCTTTTCGAGTGTCTGGAGCCATTCAGGTACTTCGACTTCCAAGGTGTCCATTCCTTCTGAGGTTTGCTGACCTCCTAGCATCGACATAGGAACATATGGTTCCTCATATGACTCGTCTACCTCAATGGGTACCAATTCATCTGGTTCTGGTTCTACAACTGGAGAGGGCTGTCTTTCATATTCCAGTAACTTCTTCTGCAATTTTGCCACCTGCTCTGTTAATGCCTTTACTTCCTCTGAAGTCGTGGTAATTTCTATGACTTTGGGTCGTGCCTCCTGTTCCTTGAGCTGGCGGCGTAGTGCATCCCGTTCCTTTTCCAAATCGTCATGTGCTTCTAATAGATCTGCGTAGCTTTCCAAGATAGTCTTCATTGTTTCTGAGGGGACTGCTTTGAATTGTTCTGGGTCGATTTCATGGGGAGAGCCTTCCATGGCAGCTTCTAGGTTTTCTTCGTTTTGCTTCTGAAAATGCTTGTTTTCTTCAAGTGCGGTAGCCATGTGTTTTCTGAGTAGAGTCAAATTACGCCGGACTCTTAGATTATCTGCTTGGTAGACTTCTAGTAAAGCTTCAAGTTGTTTGACACCTGGCACTTGTGATGGTTGGGGCGTCTCTAGGAGGGTTTGATGAGCTTGCTCGAGTGTGGTGTAACGTTGATTGAGGTCTGCATTTTCTTTTTCTATAATTGTAAGCGATCTCTGAAGTTGTTGATGATTCGTAGTCAGTTGATGATGCCGGTCTTTGAGAGCCTGATACTCACTCTGAAGTTGATACACACATTGATGTAATGCCATGAATATACTATTTACATTAAACGATGCAGGGAAAGATGAAGATGCAGGGGGAATGGGGAAGGGGAAGGGAGTTGTGAATGCTGTGGAGTCAAGTGGTGAGGTAGGTGGAGGGGGTATGGGAGATTGAGGCTGCGTGGGGGGAGGGAGTGGTGTTGTGGCTGGTGATGTTTCCATTGTGTCGAACGTGTGTGTGACTGTGTAGATGGGGACAGTGGGTGGGGTGGATGTGATATTTGTGAAGAGTGTTGTGAAAGTGGGTATGGTAGCTCCTCTGAATTGGATGCCGGGAGAGAGAGGAATTCCCATGACGAATGTGGTAATGGCAGGAATAGGCGTGGTAGTGCCAGGTGGTGAGGTGACTTGTGTAGTGAGAGGTGAGGTGGGTGGTGAGAGTGGTTCCACCTGATGTTCTTCTGTTTGTGTGTTACCTCCTGGCTCTGATACATTGATGTGGATTTATTTCCCAGATCGCATGGGGCGAGTAGGCACTCGTTTCTCAAATCGATGAATATAAGCATGGCTACATGAACAGCCTCATCTAGACCTACCGCGTCAGCATGCAGGTTCATTGATTCAATAAACATGTCATCCACACCTTCCTCGGCTAACATTTGGCTCATGATCATCTTTCCTGTCTCGAGCGATAGTTTGTGTTGTTCTTGGACTCGCTTCATGGTTTCGTATAATCTTTTTATTTGGGCCAAGTATGTCGGGGCACTTGCTAGTTCTGAAAGTTCTTCATATTCTTGATCATACTCCTCGTTTGCTTCTTTTTGTTCTATCTCTTCTTCATCCTCTTCTACTTCTACTACTCCCGGTTGGGTCAGGGCTGAAGTTGTAGTCGTGGGTTGTTGTTCTTGGGTCTGCTCTGCTTCTGTCTCCAGGTTAGACTCATTGATCAAGCGGGCAATTTCTTCACCTGTCAAATCAGCAAGGCTGTAACATTGTGGGAACTCCAAGTCCGATGGAATCAGAGGGAACACCAGATTGGGTCCTTCGGCGCTTGGCCTGGGTAGGCAAATGGTAAATGGTCGGACACGTTGCGTTTGTGGAGGGGTCACCTCTGGTGTGGTGGTGGCTCCCCTTGCTTGAGCACATGGTAATTGAACTCCTCCTCTCATTTTCTTTGATGGAGGGCCCGCCGTTGATAGCCGTCTTTAGAATTCTTGGGCCTTGGACCATACTAGTGCTCTTTGAATGGGCACATCATATGCTAAGAACCTGTAAATTATTTTTGTCAAAGCACAACACCCATGAAGCACATTCTTCTGTTTCTTATTCCATCGTTGATGGGCTAGATGGATTTGATCGATGATCCAGTGTGGCAGATTGATGGTGAGATTCTCTATCTCTGCCAAGTACAAGCTGAACCATATCTTTTTAGGTGGCATTGTGAAGCGTTCTTGGGCGGGGAAAGCGAAGTGCTGCATGATTGTTCGTAGGTGGAGAGCCATGGTTGGTGTCATTGCTACCATGTCCTTCAATTTGTTGAGATCCTTGTACTTCATCCTGCCTGGAATCATTGTTTCCTTCTATGTGGGAATATGCATACCTTGCATCTTTAATGCTTCTCGTATTAGGTTGAGGGTCAGTTTGAATCTCTTGAGTTCGTGTTTTGGCATCAGTGATGGTAGCACAAAAGTACTATCGCCTCCCTTGGACCTGCTAGGGGTGATGATACTGATAAAATAGGAACAGCGCAGGAAATCTGGCTTAGGTAAATGTCCCCGGAAATAGTCATCCAAGCCCGCTTTGGTCCATACGGATCGCATCACTTCTGCATTCTGATATTGCTCAAATTCGCGGGTGAAGAAATGATATCATCCCCATTTGCCATTGAACTCAAGTTCTACCTCCCAAAAGTAGGTGCCGTCTCCCAATGGCCCTGCGACATCATTGAACCAATGTGCATGCTTCCCCACTTGAGAAGTGTGTCCCTGAGGAGGGTCCTGAATAGGGAGCACATGCACCACTTGAAGTTCTTGAGGCCTCTTAGTGATTTGGGGTTCAAGGAGGAGGGTTTCTATGTCCACAATCTCTACGCTAGACCCTACTTGGGAATTGGTGCCTCCTGCTTCTGCCATGTTATTGCTTGCTTGCTGGTTCAGTGAGCATATAGAATCATGCATTAACATTGTAATGGACAAGATAGAACAGTTTTTGTCCCCGTTACAACATTACCATGAGGTGAGTAATGGGTTAGGGGGTCAGTGAGTGCTCGATGATTGTGTGTGTAGTTAATGAATGGATAGTCCTAAGAGCTAGATGGAAAGATGCAGTGTATGAGTGATGTAGTTAGCAAGTGGAGATGAATTTACAAATGGGGGTCGGGGAGTTTATTACAAGTTTTAGGCTGCCAAACACAATGGATGGCTTTCGGATTTGGTTTTGTGGAGATTCTAGAGGGCTTTATGAGTATGTGTGCTTGGAAATGAGGCTTTTTAGGGACCCATTTGCAAGTGATTCCGCCCGTGCTCCTGTGTAACTGTGCGTTTGTGTGTGTTGAATGAGAGTGGGCATCAGCTCTTTGAGTGAGTGAACTCTATCGTGTATGGTGTGATTTGTGTGTAACTAGTTGAGCCCGCAAGCAAGCCTTAGGCACCCAAATTTGTCTTGATTGTGGGCCAGCCTTTATCGACTTCTTGGGTACCCAGATAGATTTCACTTTCACAAAAGAATTTTTGGGAGTCTTCTTCTTAGTATCATGTCGTTGATTACTAATAGGAAGTTGAGATAATTGTTGTGGCTTGACCGCAATAGGACACTCGCCTTTCCGCACCCACAATTGTTTCAATGGCTCGGTCATCCTGCTTTGCACGTTCTTTTGGCCTCCAGCATAGGTAGTCTTTAGTAATTGATCTGCCTTTGGTTGTTGCCTCCCTCTGGCCTTTAGAAAAGAAGGGAGTTCCGTTGAGTCCTTGACTTCTTTATTGAGATCATCATTCCTCTGCATCACATAGCTTTGGACAAGAATAGCATTGTCAACTTCAGGTGTACCCCTGGAAGGACCAGGAGTCTGTGCCTTTCCTAGCTCCTTGAGTGCTGCATTATCTAACTCAACTGTAATTCGACTCTGATTTACCCATACCTGAAGAAGTCCACTTCTTAGATTTAGGTTGACTGCATGATCATAGATCCAGTCTTGACCCAAGATTAGAGGCTCAGTGAGGTCCTCATCTTGATACACTAGTACTTTAACTGTCATTAAAACATCTTGAATGTAGAGCGGGAGTTCCACCTCACCCATGCAAGGGGTTTCCACACCTCCCAATCCAATGAGATATGCTTCTATAGGATTGACATTTAATTTCAATTCTCGACAGTAAGAAAGTTTAACGGCACTAGTGGCTGCACCTGAGTCAATCAAGGCCCGTGCAGTCCTTGCACTCTTCCCTTGTCCTATCTCCAAGGTTACAAAAGGACTTCGGTCAACTATTCTATGGGGGCTTACACTTGAGACTTCACACATAGCCATATGATATCCTAGGTTCGCATAGTCATCTATCCTTGGCTGATCTCATCCTTATCTTCTCATCTTCATTTTTCGGATGTGTTCCAAGGCTTCTGCCTGTGCTTCTTCTCGAACTCGTTTTTCCTCTTCTTTATGTTTCTTGGCAGTGTTGAGTCGATTGAGCATTTCCTCGGTGAGAGGTTCCTGATATAACTTGACTCTGCATCCGCTTATGTAGCTAGGGAGAATATCGCCCTCGAGGGTGGCTAATTGGATTGCTCCACTAGTTGAGATCCTATTTTTGATCATAGGTCCATAGCCTCTCTTCTCTAGTTTTCTCGCATGTTGCTTCAAAGTGTAGACTAACACTAGGTCCCCTGTTTTCAATCCTTTATCCTTCACATGGGCATCAAAGTACGCCTTGTGCCTTTTCTTAGCTGCATATATTCTTGCTGCAGCTCTTAGTCTTGTTTCACCTAATCGTTCGAGGTCAAAAATTCTTGAAGAGAGTTCATGGCCCGTCCACTCATGCTCCTGTGCTACTCTCAATGTGGGAATCAAGAAGTCCAGAGGTAGCACCGCATTTTGGCCAAATACCATCTGAAAGGCTGTGGCTTGGAGTACCGTTTTATAGGCCACTCGATATGCCCAAACAACATGGTGTAGCTGTTTGTCCCAATCAGAGTGTTTATTATTTACCAATTTGGTAAGCACATTGCATAGAATCTTGTTTGTGCTTTCGGCTTGCCCATTAGCTTGTGGGTGATAAGGGGCAGACTTCTTGTGTATTACCAAGAATTCTTGGAGCAGATTTTCTATAACTTCATTCAAGAAGTGAGTCCCTCTATCGCTAACTAGCTCTATAGGTAGCCCGTATCTCGTGAACACATTCTCAAATAAAAACTTAGCGGTTGTTTGAGCATCATTCTTTGTCGTAGCCTTTACTTCTACCCACTTGGTTAGATAGTTTGTGGCCACAATGATATACTTAGCATGGGAACCCTTAGCTGGGGGATTAATAGGACCTACGAAGTCTATTCCCCATTTAGAGAATGCACGTCCACCCATCATAGGTTTTAAGGGCATCTCATCTTTGCGTATAGGATACTGAGTCCGCTGACAGACATCACACCTCTTCACATAGGTATGTGCATCCATGTGAAGGGTCGGCCACCAAAAACCCGCAAATAGTATTGCCTTGATCACCCGATCTAGTCCAAAATGTCCTCCTGCTACACCTTGGTGAGCAGTATCCAAGATCTTGAGATATTCACTCTCATGGATGCATAGTCTCAGGTAACCATCTTTACCACGCTTGTATAGATTATCACCAATGAGTGAGTAATCTAGGGCTTCTTGTTCTAGACTTCTTTGTCCGGCCAGTGTCATATCTTGAGGGAATGTTCTCGTCCTAAGGAAGGTTACTAATGGTTCACTCCAATCTGGCACTATGGAAACTTGATAAAGAGTTGCATGTTCCACAGGTGGTTTAGTGCAACGGATTGGGCATTCCTTGCACAACTTTTGGACATTGGCTTCCATAGTAGGCCAATGCACTCCGAATCTCCTAAGTGTCTGTAAAGTTCTTTGCTTTGAGTAGTGTTGCTCTAATGCACCTACATGTCCTAATTGCAACCATTTTGTGTACTCGTCCTCTTCCACACAACAAACCAATATCCCTTGATCTGTCTGTTTGTACATGCTTCCTGCCATGATATGGTACTTTTGGGCTTTTACTACTTCTCTACCTTGAGTGTTTATGACTGGGTGGTTAGGCCCGTATGTCAATACTAGCACTAATAGCTTAGCCCACTGAGGTACAACTTCCAAATTAAACAAGTAAGCATCAGGAAGGTCATCTGATACTCCTTGTGCGGCTTCTCCAGATGTGAGCCTAGAGAGATGGTCTGCTCTCAAGTGAGTCTTCCCTTTCCTCACCACAACTTCAAAGTCGTATTCCATTAGTAAGAGAAACCATCTTACCAATCTACCTGTATTGCATGGTTTGTTTACCAAGTACAATAATGCCTGATGATCAGTAAAAATTTTAAACTTATTTGCAAGAAAATAGTGTCTAAACTTTTTAACTGCATATACCATGCCTAATCCCTCTCGTTCAGTGGTTGTGTAATTTCGTTCAGCTGCATTCAATTGTCTACTAGCATAGGCAATTGGAAGATCCATATTACCTTCACCCGTAGGTTGTGCGAGTACACATCCAATAGCATAGTTGGATGCATCCACGTGAACATGAAATGGCTTATTCCAATCTGGTATGGTCAAGATTGGTGCTGAACACAATCTTCTTTTGAGCTCATTGAAGGAGTTTTCACATTCATCGGTCCACTCAAAGTTAGTCAAAAGTCCATACAGAGGCTTGGCAATGATGGTGTACATGTGTATAAAGCGTCGGTAATAGCCACAATGCCCCATGAAAGCTTGTACTTCCTTGACATTCTTTGGTCTAGGTAACTCAGCTACAGCTCTTACTTTCTCTTCATCGGTGGATATGCCATTCTTCGACACTATGTGTCCTAGAATCTTGCCTTGCCTGACCAAGAAAACACACTTTTCTGGGTTCAAGCAGACTTGATATTCTCTGCATTTGTCAAAGATTTGCTTGAGTTCAGGTATATGTGTCTGTCTAATGTTGGAATGAGCACAGAGATCATCAACATAGACCTCTAAGTTCTTCCTCAAGAACTCTTTAAACACGTGACACATCAATCTTTGGAAAGTTGCAGGAGCATTGGTAAGCCCAAATGGCATTACTCTAAAGGCAAATATGCCCCACTCTGTGGCAAAAGCTGTCTTATGCTGATCTTCTGGAGCAATGGCTACCTGATTGTAGCCCGAAAATCCATCAAGGAAGCTGTACACTTCCTTGCCTGCTACTCTTTCTAAGAGATGTTCTGTGATAGGAAGCGGATAATTATCTCGGATAGTGGCTGCATTGACCTTTTTCAAGTTAATGCATACTCGTAGCTTTCCATTCTTCTTGGGCACCACTACACTGGGGGATACCCACTCAGTGTGCTCAATTTCATAGATGAATCCAGCTTCTACCAGTCTATCTATCTCCTCTTTGATCTTAGCAACGTAATTATCATTATATGTGTATGGTTTTTGCTTAGAGGGTTTCGTGTCTGAGGTCATGGGAATTGTGTGTGAGCATATGTCTGGGTCAATACCTTTCAAATCCTTGTAACTCCAAGCGAATACATCTTTGTGTTCTCTTAGCAAGGCTATTAACGCATGCTCTTCTTCCTCGGTTAGGTCATGGCCAATGTACGTGCATCTCTCTTCTCCTTCTTCTAGGGTTACCGCTATTTTCTTGGTGGTTTCTTTGTTATCCTAGGCCTCTCCTGCTTGTGCCTCGGGTTTAGGCATTCTTATCATCACTCTCCTGTCGTCTATCTCATACTTTTTAAAGTTTTCAGGGACCTCAAACAAAGATTCTTCCTCTTCTGGTGTGACTTCTCTCTTCTTTCTTTTCTTTCCTTCATCCTTAGGGGTCACTTGTGTGGCTAACCTTACATCATTTGTATGCTCTCCATGTCTCTGGGGTTGACATTCTACTTCATAGAAGTATTCTTCATTTGATGCAAAAGGTGGGTCCATAATGATTGACTCTAGATCGGAGTCACTTGCATCCTCAAATGCATCAGGGCTAGGTTCGCACTCTTCTAAAACTGCATCTCCCATGATTGGCTCTATTGAGAAAACTGAAATGTCATAGCCATCCTCATCACAGTGGGGTGTCCATTGTTCTTCGTTGATGGCTACATCCATTGTTGCTAAAATTTCTGCCCAACCATGAGGCTCAAATTCTTCATCAGGAAATACTACAGGTGCATAGGCTGGGTTTTGAATGGATCTATGGGTTTCTTTTGCCCCTAGCTCTCTGGCCTTTTCTCTCTTCTCTTCTTCCACTGCCACTTTACACATCCATAAGTGAGTGTCTTCATGCATCCATGAGGATCTTGATCCTATGGAGTGCACAGAATCCGTGTCATCCTTGGCTCTATGGATGGGGTTCCATTGAATGGGCGGTACATCTCTATGAGAGTAATCCTTGAGATTGACTTTGGTCGTAACACCTAAGTGTTGCAAATACAAGGAATTGTTTCCCCAATCCTGGACCACTTGCAACTGTCGCATGAATGTTCTTCCCAAAATCATCTCATAGGCATGATTCTTGCTGAAATCACATATGGCGAAAGTATGCTCAAACTCAACACCGCATGTAGTGAGAGTTATTCCTTCCAGCAAGCCTAAGGGTCTTTCTATGTGGCCATCAGCCATCTGCAATTTTATCCTCGTGGGCCTGAGTGCTGGCTTGCCCCAACGCTTCCATAGGGAAGTGGTGGCAATAGCAACTCCTGCACCTGAGTCTAGGATTGCCTTGGTTGTGTACCCCTGATGGGTAATGGGAAGATAGGTGTTTCCTTCTTCACCTTTGCTCATATCTCCTATCTTGTCTAGAGGAATTTCCGGTACTGTTCTATGAGAACCTACCTGGGAACGGGGTTTCACTACTTCTAGCACTTGGTTAGCTACATGTTTCCATAATTCTAGCCTAACTTTGAGTAGCTCTTATGGAGTGAGGTTGCACTGCACTTTAGTGTTCTTCACTACCTTCGTATTCCTAGGTATGACTGAGTCTTCGTTCCTTACCATGACCGTGGGTGCTCTCATACAAGTAGACTTGGCTTCCCATGGGCTTGTGAAGTGGGGTAATTCCTGGAAGGAGTTAGACTCGAAGTCTAACCTCTCTTGATTTTGTGCACTCTCCTGCTCTCCATAAATGGAAGGAATATCTTGTGGGAATTGATCATGCGTGTCATCCACAAGTTCGATGGGAGGAGGGACTTCACTTTCTTTGGCCCATTTGTCTTCTTGAATCTCTCGTAGGAATTCTGGAGTGAACCTATTCATAGAAGAGGAGGTGTCTGGTCCAGTGGAATTGGGCACAAAAGCTTCCTGTGGGGGAAGGCTTATTCCTTTACCTGCCTCATCTTTTCCTTGATTTTTTTCTTCCTTGGCAGATCTTGCAATTATGCTCTCTAACTTCTCTAGGAGTCCATCCAAGTGCAATTGTATCTTAGCTGAGCCAGAGTAATTGAAGAGGCGACTGGCTTCAAACATGGTCTGAGCCAACGCGACCATTTTCGCGCACAGCTTGGTTCTTTCTATCTCTAGGTCAGCTCTAGGGTAGCACTTTGTTGGAATTTGGGGCCCCAGGATCGTTCCAATACTAAAACCTCTTGAGCATACACAACTTAATTGACAAGATGATAAGTGAGATAGAGAAAGAAAGAGATCTTGAGACAAGGATAGGGAACGTAAGCTGGATGCTTACTTCACTAAAAATAATAGATGTCCAAATTACAACATGGGAGTACTACTCAACCATATAAAGTGGTGCACTCACTAATGGAAGAATAAGAAGATGATGATACAAAATTTAGATTATGTCGAAATAATCTAAGTGTGTGTGAAGAGAATGAAGCAACGAAGCTAACAAAATAGTGTAATGAAATTGTAAATCAACCACAAGGTTAACTCACAAAAGATAGTTACCACCACCTCGTAGAAGACTTCCTGCTGCAATGAGAGTAGCCTCTCCTTCACCACAACTTCACCTCCTTCAAGAGTGTGAGAACACTCTGTCTTCAAGAAGATCTCCAAGCTCTAGATCTTTGAGTGAGTGAGTATACAAGGAGCCAAGGCCTTGTTTATATAGTATTTGTGTACCCATGAAAAGCTAAAAGAAAGCTTAAAGCTACGAAATCCTAAGCGATCGCTAACGGAAAAGAAATCCGCAGCCCGTCCGCGTGCGTTTCCTAAAAGCAAACAACTAAGAAAAAATCTGTCTTCGCGTTGCGTTTAACGGGATTCGAACCCGGGTGGCCAGAGAACGATCTTACAGCTTTTCAGCTAGACCAAGTGCGCCCGTCGGCTTCTCTTGTTCTTCATCTACAAACAAAATATATATGCGTACTGTGGCCGTCGATTCCTTGAGCGATATAGAATAGAATCTATATATTGGAATTGCGTCCGCCTGGAAGATTATAGAGAACTATTTGTTGAAGATATTTGTTAAGCCAATGAGGACATTGACTTCCAACAATCCCTCCTTCAATGTCATATTGGTACGTGATTCAGTAACCTGCAAATCTTCTCATGACTATCTCTAGTCAATGCTTTGGTAAATATATCTGCAACATTCTCACTAGAAGGAACATAAACCAGCTCAATGTGCTTCTTAGCTATCTGCTCTCGAATATAGTGGTAGTGTACCTCTATATGCTTTGTCCTTGCATGATGCACTGGATTTTTAGCTATAGCTATAGCACTCTGGCTATCTGAAAATATCTGAATGGGTTGATGTACTCTTACATCAAGATAACTGAAAATCTTCTGCAACCATACTGACTCTAGAGTAGCTGTAAATGCTGCCCAATCAGAATCTGAAAATCCTTTTAGTAACAAATGTGTAGATTTCGAAAATACCATAGCATGATTTGAAGTTCCCTTCAAATAACGAAAGATCCGCTTTACTGCTTTCCAATGTAACACTGTCGGATTTTGCATGAACCTTGATACTTGAGAAACTGCAAACTGTATATCAGGACGTGTATTACAAAGATAAATCAAGCAACCAACTGCTTGACTATATAGAGTAGCATCAAATGTCTCTGCATCTGCTACCATTTGTAAAGACGTGTTCTGATCCATAGGTGTTTGCATAGGTTTAGAATCACCCATCTGAAACCTTTCCAAAGTTTCTCAATGTACTTCTGTTGTGTCATGTAGATACACTCATCTCGAAACAGAAACTGAATCCCAAGATAATAATGTAGAATGCCTAAATCATTCACATCAAATGTTTGCTTCAATTCTTCTTTGAACATCTGCAAATCTTCATCTCTGGGACCTGTGACTATAATATCATCCACATAAATGATTGCTATAATCATCATACCTGTTTCAGCTTTGACATAAAGAGTTGGAGCCGCATCTGAGTTATGGAAACCAATGGATAAAAGATATGTATGTATCTTTTCATACCATGCTCTAGGTGCCTGTTTTAAACCATACAAAGCTTTTATAAGCTTGCACACTAAGTGTTCTTTACCTGTCTCTTCAAAACCTTCTGGCTGCTGAATATACACATCTTCGTGTAAATCACCATTTAGAAAAGCAGTCTTAATGTCAAGTTGATATATATGCCAATCAAAATGTGCTGCTAGAGCAAGTACTGACCTAATAACAGTCATCCTAGATGTAGGAGCAAATGTCTCATCATAATCAATACCTTTTTGTTGTGCATATCCTTTGACAACCAACCTGGCCTTGTATCTATCAATAGTACCATCTGCTTTCCTTTTGATTTTGAAGATCCATTTTACACCTATAGCCTTCTTTCCTTCTGGTAACTCACATAGCTGCCAAGTTTGATTCTTATGAATAGAATCAATCTCTTCTTGCATAGCTTTTCTCCAAATAGGAATGTTAAGTGCATCTTTAACACACGCAGGTTCATCTTCAACAGTCGTAAGTGCCAAAATATCATGAATCTCAAAGTCTTCAGCAAAACTTACATGATCTTTTTGCTGTCTAGTTTGACTTCTTGTTCTTACATGATCTTGTTGTTGTTGTCTAGTCTGACTCCTTGTTCTTCCAGTAAAAGTCTTTATACCACTATCTTTCCAAGTCTGATATAACCACGTAGGTGTATCCTTGAATAGTGGTGAAACTCTTTCTGAACTTTCAGCTTCCACAGGTTCTGGAACTTGTCCTGTCGATGTACTAGGACTTTCTGGACCTTTAACTTCTTCCATTTCTGGAATCAAAGTCTCTTGTGGAACTGACTCTGTAGAAGGTTGTGAAATTCCTCTTTCTTCAATTTTTTCTTGAATACTAGGAATTTGAGGTTTAACTCCCTCTTGATATGGCTGAACATGTACATCCAGAATCTTTCTAAAAATTCCATAGTCATTTTCACTAATGAACTCCGGAATTTCTGCTTCTTTATCATAAACCTTATCTTCAGCAATATAAGCATTACGTGAAAGAATAACTTCACCTGTTTCTGGAACATAAAACCTGTATCCTTTGCTTTCAACAGGATATCCAATAAAAACAGCTTTCTTTGCCTTTACATCTAGTTTGCCTCGGTCCTTTTTCTCAACATGTACATAAGAAAGTGATCCAAACACTCTGAAGTAACTCACATTAGGTTTTCTACCATAATAAGCCTCATACGGTGTGATTACCTTTAAAGCTTTTGTAGATGACCTGTTCAAAATGTGATTAGCTGTATGTACTGCATCAAACCAGAATTTCGGTGAAAGCTTCTTGGACGCCATCATGCTCCGCATCATTTCAACAAGCACTCTATTCTTTCTTTCTGCAACACCATTTTGCTGAGGAGTATAAGCAATAGTAAGGTGTCGAGTAATACCTTTCTCATCGAGAAATGTCTGGAACTCATTTGACAAGTATTCTCCACCTCTATCACTTCTTAGAATCTGGACAGTTTCCTGACTTTCATTTTCAACCATAGCTACAAACTTCTTGAACATAGGAAAGACTTCTGACTTCGACTTAAGACCATAGATCCATGAGTATCTTGTAAAATCATCCACAAATAGGACAAAATACCTGAAACCTTGAATAGAGTCTGCTCTCATAGGTCCATTCACATCTGAATGAATAATCTGTAATTTCCTGGTAGCTGTAATATGACCATGTTTCTTGAAAGGTAGTTTATGCATCTTACCTTCAAGACAACCTTCACATATATCTGAATCATCAGGTAGCTTGAATAAGGGTAAACTCTCAACCATACCTCTATCTTTGATATTCTTGAGAGCTCCAAAACTGATATGTCCAAATCTTTCATGCCATAGCTTCATATCTTCCACCGGTGACGAAGATTTGACTGCATATGCTTGACTGATTTTTGACAAAACAAAGACCCCTCCTTTATTCTTACCTTGTAAAAGACACTTGTCTTCTTTATGTGATAAGATCTTACAAAGATCTTTCTCAAATACAACTTTAAAACCATCACTTAAAAATGCAGATATAGATAGCAGATTCTTCTTCATTTCAGGTACATAAAGGACATCTGAAATTTGAAAAACACTACCTTCTCTTGACTTTAGGGTTACTGTACCTATTCCCACAACATCCAAATCATTGCCATCTGCAATAGTAACTCTTCTACCTGAAGAATAGGAAAGAGAAGAAAATACATCTCTGCAACCTGTCATATGCTTATTAGCACCTGAGTCGAATATCCAAGGACTTCCTGAAAGAACTTGTAAAGCTGCTTGATCAAAAGCTACTTCCTCAATAGTGATACAGGCATAAGAATCACCTTGAGATTTCCCTTTTTTATCATCTTCTGCAACATTACCTGATGCCTTTTTCTTTTCTGCTGCAATCCTTTTATAACATTCTGACTGAATATGTCCACGTTTCTTGCAAAAAGAACATATTTTTACCTTCTTCTTAGAAGAATTCTCTTTAGATGTCGTAGATACAGAATTTGAAGTAGAAGGTGAGAGGGATCTTCTTTCCTTCTTGGATTGTTGTTCCTTCTTCTTATCCTTCTTCTTCTTACCCTTTGATGAAGATGAAAGTGCTTCTTCATTCTCTTCCATTCCCTTCAACTGATCTTCATCTTGAATCAGTAAGAACTCTAATTCTTCAAATGTAACCTCTCTATCTCTTGTGGTAAGGGTAAGAGTGGTTATGAAAGATCGATATGAAATAGGAAGTGAATTAATCAGCGTATTTACCATTTCTTCATCTGATATCTCAACTCCTACATTTAGAAGTTGATCTCTCAAGTCAACAAGTCTTGTAATGTGGGTTTGAATTGACTCACCAGCTTTCATCCTTGTATTTGCTAGTTGTCTCCTCAAGTGAGCTTTTCTAGCAGGATTTCTGCTCTGAAAAAGATTCTCAAGCTTTAACCAAGCTTGACTAGAACTTCTGTAAGATCTGATCTGTGGTAGAATATGCTTTTTGACACTCATTGCTATGAATGAAAGTGCTAAAGCATCTCTAGCATCCCATCTTGCCTGATCTTCAGTAGGAGGAACTCTAGGTAAAGACCTAGCAGTGACTCTGGATGTCGAAGTGGTTACCTCTTCTTCTGTTGGTTCTGTAATAGTAATTCCAGTACCTGTTGAAGCTTCTGTAGACCCTTCTTCGCCTTCTCGTCTTGGTCTTGTTAAGGATCCATTGACGATACTCCATAAATCCTTTGTCACTAACAAGTTCATCATCATGAAACTCCACATGGGATAATTAGAAGATCCATCCAACTTGTCTTCAATCTCAATTCTAATCTCACTCATCTTATCTTAAGTGTGTATGTCAATTATGTAGCTCTGATACCAAGTGTTGGAATTTGGGGCCCCAGGATCGTTCCAATACTAAAACCTCTTGAGCATACACAACTTAATTGACAAGATGATAAGTGAGATAGAGAAAGAAAGAGATCTTGAGACAAGGATAGGGAACGTAAGCTGGATGCTTACTTCACTAAAAATAATAGATGTCCAAATTACAACATGGGAGTACTACTCAACCATATAAAGTGGTGCACTCACTAATGGAAGAATAAGAAGATGATGATACAAAATTTAGATTATGTCGAAATAATCTAAGTGTGTGTGAAGAGAATGAAGCAACGAAGCTAACAAAATAGTGTAATGAAATTGTAAATCAACCACAAGGTTAACTCACAAAAGATAGTTACCACCACCTCGTAGAAGACTTCCTGCTGCAATGAGAGTAGCCTCTCCTTCACCACAACTTCACCTCCTTCAAGAGTGTGAGAACACTCTGTCTTCAAGAAGATCTCCAAGCTCTAGATCTTTGAGTGAGTGAGTATACAAGGAGCCAAGGCCTTGTTTATATAGTATTTGTGTACCCATGAAAAGCTAAAAGAAAGCTTAAAGCTACGAAATCCTAAGCGATCGCTAACGGAAAAGAAATCCGCAGCCCGTCCGCGTGCGTTTCCTAAAAGCAAACAACTAAGAAAAAATCTGTCTTCGCGTTGCGTTTAACGGGATTCGAACCCGGGTGGCCAGAGAACGATCTTACAGCTTTTCAGCTAGACCAAGTGCGCCCGTCGGCTTCTCTTGTTCTTCATCTACAAACAAAATATATATGCGTACTGTGGCCGTCGATTCCTTGAGCGATATAGAATAGAATCTATATATTGGAATTGCGTCCGCCTGGAAGATGATAGAGAACTATTTGTTGAAGATATTTGTTAAGCCAATGAGGACATTGACTTCCAACACACTTGTCATGATCCGTTACATTTGGCCCTTCTTGGATTCTGGCCTGATATGCCTTAAGCATCATATCTATGTCTTCAAGAGTGGGGTCAGCTAATACTAATCCTACTCTAGGGGGTGGTGGGATGGTCTGAGGTAGGTGAACAGATGGTGGTGGAAATGAGGGTGGTGGTGGTATGTGAGAGTTTGTTTGAGAGGTGAGTTCAACAATTTTGGCTTTTGTTTCTCTTATGCTTTCTTCTAAGTCGCTCATCTTTTTAGACCATTGTCTTTTCATTCTCTCTCGGCTATCCCTCCAGGCTCTTGACCGTTTCTTGGCTATGCTCTTGGTTTCACTAACCTCTGCGCTCTTCTTCTGACCTATTCCTGGGTTCTGTTGCAAAGCCTGGGCTCTTGTGACCACTTGCACTGGTGCAGTGGAAGTGACACTTCCTGTTGAGTCTACAACTAAGCCAATAACGTTAATTGGAGTTATTTTTGGCATATTATTGGGATTCTTTGGGCAATCTCGTAAGAGATGCTCCTTTCCGCAATCTTGACAAAAGCCTTGTATTGTTACTGACTGTGGTTGTGTAGATACAGGCATTGGGCAATCACGAATGAGGTGATCTCCTTGACATCTATAGCATGGTCCCCTAGGGAATGGGGGTCTTACCTGCCTCGGTTGAGGTCTAGTGTTGGGATTTGCGTACATGACATTTGTGTAATCAGGCTCCCAACTAGGTTCACTCGGTTCTTCACTATAGTAAGACTCACCATGTTCAGGCGACTGCATGTAGTAAGCATGTGGACTATCTATGTGAGTGGAATCAAAACTATGATCACTCGGGTCACTTTCTGAGAGCAATGGAGTCATTGGGACTATGGCTCTATTCAAATTTTCCTCAGCAGCTGCATACTTTACATGAATCACATTAGGTGGGGTTGGAGGTTGTTGAGCTAACACATGTTGAGGCCTTTGTTGGTTTTGGTAGGGTTGTTAATAGGATTGCTGCGGTCTACCATATTGTTGTGGAGGGTACTGTTTCTGGTATCTTCCCTATTGTGGATATGGCTGAGGGTAGGTTTGCCTCACTGCTTGCTTATTGTATGGGCAGTCTTATGCTGTGTGGTTTGTGTATCTCCGTTCTATGGTGCAATATTGGCTACTAGGGTTCACTTGGGGTTGAGCCATGATGGGAAATACGTTCGCCATTTGGTCACCACCACAAGTATAGCACCTCTTTACTGGGGCAAACCTTGGGATTTGTTTGCTAGTGACACCTAGTTTTTGAGCTACTTTCTCCGCAAGTTCCTCAATTGATGTGGATTGCGAGGAAGAGAGGCTAGAAGCACTATCGGAATCTTTGTAGATTTTTGAAAGCTCTAGTTCCTCCCCTAGGTTATCCTCAATGTCAATGCACATGCGTACACACTCTTCTATGGTCCTAGGGTCCTTCAAGTACACATAGGATCACAACTTTGTACTTAGCAATCCATCCAAGAATAAGGCCACTTGTTTGGCTGGTGTGGGTAACTCAAGAACAGGACATCTCTCAAGATATTGCCTAAATCTTCTTCCTGCAAGTCTCACGGTCTCTTGAGGGGTCTGCTTGAAGCTGTGTATCAATGAGGAAGTATTATGCCTTATGCCACTTTTAGAGAATTCAGTGATGAAAGCTTCTAAGAGTTGTTCTATGCTCTTGAACTGTCTCTCATTCAACGGTTGAAACCATGTAAGGGCTGTGTTCCTAAGGGTCAGACCAAAGGCATTATATTGCATGAATAGGTCCTCAACTTGCTCAGCTCTCAAGACCTGCCTAAACTCGCCCACATGATCATATGGGTCTCCTGTGCCATCGAAGTTGTTCTTCATGGACTTAACTAGCTGAGTCGGTCTCAAAATCCTCGTGTGCTCTCTAGGTCTTGGTAGAGGGAATTCATCAGCATTCCTTTGGTTCCTTGGGGCTCTAAGTCCCTTAGGTTCCACTCTATTTGTTTCCGTTCTCGTTCTTTCTCTTCCCTCTAGGTTCGCAAAGCTTACCTCCGGTCTATCTCTATGTCTGTCTCTTTGAGCTCCATGAGCTTGGGACATTCCAGCTCTTGGGTGACCAAAGGACACATTCAATCTTGGTTGAGGGAAAATAAATTAACCTTTCCAAGTGTAAGCATGCCTATCATTTTCTGTAACCACAAAGACCCTCTCTGAAGCGTGATCTAAGTAGGTCACTCTGCCTGAGCTATCAGGATCTTTGAACTCATATATCATGATTGTTCCTACCTCATTCCGCTGATCAGATCTATACCTCCAAAAGGCTTCATCAGTCTCTCGGTTCAGGAGTAGGTTTATGCTCTTATTGTCTTGGGGAATCCACTCTGGTGTGATAATCCTAGTGAGAACAGATTTGCCTCAGGGGATTCTAGGTTCTACACCCATGTTTCCTTGCTCTAGGTCACCTAAGTCCATTTCTAGGATCACATTCCCAAATTCATCTGTCCTATCTGGATGACTGGTGACTACATATATGGTTCCTTCCTTGTCTAGGTATGCTCCGTTTTCAAACTTGACAGCTGGATGTTCTAGTCCAATGGATTGGTCAGGGTTTTTGATCTGGACCACAGATCTTTCTAGGTCGTCCTCATAGAGGCTAGCACCTAATCGGTTGGTCCTAAGGTATTCGAGTTGTGTCTTGTAAGGGCCTTCTACCATATGTAAATATGGCACTCCAGAGCTTCCTGTAGGTCTCTCCATACCGTGGGACATCTCGGACTCACTTGTCTCAGAGCTAGGGTAGTACGAATGATGGCTCAACTGCTGGGCCCAAGACCTAGTAGTATAATTGACACTAGCCTCTGAAGATCTAAGACTTTGTCTATCTCTCCCTAGGTGTCGTCCTGATCTAAGGTTCATAAGCCCAATTGAATAATCCCAAATTCTCCCAAGTACAATTTTTGTTGCTGAGTTCTTTTGTATTAGTCACTTGTTCTTTTTTTAATTGCCCTTAGGGTGTCACTTCTTGTCCAATTAATCTTTGTCGCAAGGAGCACTTAAGTTTTATTGTACTTTGAGTGAGGTTGCTCGATTTAAATTCTTCTCCCTTAGGTTGTTTTGCGATTGTAATCTCCTAGCACTTGCACTTGAGTGATTAGAAGTCTTGGACTTAGTCGTTCTTAACGTATCCCTAATTAATCAAAACCTCTATCCGTACTTAGCCTATGCTAGGGATTGAAAGAGGGTGTTGAGAATTTCCAACCTTGAGTTTCTTCCCTTGATTGCCCTTGTGTGCCCAGGAAGCGTGTTCCCAAGCTTGCACTTACTCTTTCTTCAAGTACCCTTTGATGCTCTCAAAGAACCTAAAAACGTCCACCATTAGCTCAAGAATTGAATTCAGTTGACAGACAGATCACTTTCATGCATGTAATTCATTAAACAAATTGCCTTTTGCCTTTATGGGAACCAATATCAAGGGACCCTCAGTTTTTCCTACCCCAGGATATGATCAACAAAAATCACAGCAAACGGATTTTGTATGAGGAAGTTATGTCAATTCAGGGTTTTGGGGCTAAAATAGGATTTTAAACAGGTTAACAGGCAGACAGGACTTCTCGAAATGCTTTGGGGTACCAGCCTCACAAAGCAATGATAAACCCTAGTATTTGTCCCACAATTTGTCAAAAATAGACCACTATTTTTTGCCCTAAAAAACTAGCCGAATTTGCCTATCAATCGCGTTCGCAAGCTCTGTCAATCGCGATTGATAGGTCAGTCGCGATCGACATGTTGGTCGTGATTGACAGGTCCGTCGTGGCTGTCAGTCACGATTGATGGGTCAATCGCGATTGACACGTGGCCCGGATTTTCAGTTGGTCGTGGTCAAGCAATCATTGACTCTGTCGGTCGCGATTGATGGGTCGATCATGATTGACAAGTCCGTTGCGAAGGTCTATCGGTCGTGGTCAAGCAATCGTTGACTGGGTCTCGCGATTGACAGGTCCGTCGGGGCTGTCATGCACGATTAACCGGTCGATTGTGACTGATGGCTCGATCACGATTGACACGTGTCATGCATAGGTTCTGTCAATCGTGGTCAGTCGGTCATTGACTCTGTCGGTCGCGATTGACGTGTCGATCGTGATTGACAGGTCAGTCGGCAAGTGTCCGTCGTGGTTTGTTGATCGCGATTGATAGAAAACTGAGGAATTTCAAAATTTTAAACACATATTCATGAAGCTCTAAGCCTATACATCACAGTTATACACTTCGTTTTGCGAAATAGTCAACTTTTCAGTCGGTCGCGATTGACAGAGGTCAATGCCTCGGGACCTGCATTGTCAAATTTTTTACCTGCTGGAGCTGGTGCAGCTGCTGGGGATGCTGATTCTTGCAGAAAATCTCAAGAAACACAGAAAATCACAAACACACAAACGCTCTCTCGCTCTCTCTCACAAGTGAAATGAGGGAAATGGTATGAGTGGGGTTATATGACCAAAAATTGAAATTTTTCGCGATGATGGAGATGGATGTGGGAGATGGTGAGGATGATGATGGTGATGAGAAAAACAAAAGAAAATAGAGAAAAGTGAAGAAAATACCTATGACTCCAACGCCTCAACTCTACGTCTTACCATCACACGCTCGTCCTCAAAGCTCGATCCCCGGCAACGGCGCCAAAATTTGGTGTAGCTCAATGATGAGTAGCACCTCCTTTAATGTCAATCCGGGGAGACATGAGGATGGTATGATGACCTCGAGCAAGTGAAGGCACAAGTGCGTGAGTGAGAAGCACATAAACATGCACACACATACACACACACACGCGCACACACAGCAAGAACAAAGAGGAAGGCAATGGAATTCTTTTAGATTACTTTCAAAAAGCTCATACAAGTTCAAATCAATTACAAGCTAAACTCAAAAATGAGCTCTCTAGCTCTATTTATAGTTTTTCACTAGCTTTTGGCCCTGTCCAGACCTAGTGTCCGGCCTAAATTAAAATTAGGTTCTAGAGCCTATTCGGAGGTCCAAACGGAGTAAAAAAAATATGAAAACTTATAGGGAGGTACTTCTAAAGCTCCTCAAGCTCAAGGACTCCTTGGCTTGCACAAAATGGAGCTACAAAAATATGAAATGGTATTTACAATGGTTTTTAGTGATGAAAATCACTATTTTTGTAGGGATAGATTTCCTAGAGCTCCCTACTTGCTCCTTCTTGTGTGCCCAACTCTTTGATACATGAAAAATTTAAATGGCCTACTTGCCCGATCTTCTTTGACTACTTTGTCTGCTTGTGCTTTCTCGTCGCTCCGACTCCCTTCGTAGGCTTCCTTGTCTTGTGAGTCCTTCAGTTCCTTGACTACTGCCAACACTCTAGTTGGTACATGATGGACACTACCTCTCCTAGCACTACCTCGAACAACCACGACACAAGGGTTTGTCAGGGACGATAGACTCAAGCGGGAGGGGGGGAGTGTTGACAGTGAAGTTCAAGCACAAGCATAGAAGCACATCAAGGAAGTGGACACACAAGAAGAAGGAGCATGTACGGAGCTCCAAGAAGTACATGTCAAATATTCAGAAGAAATCCCTATAAAAATAGTGATTTTTATCACTAAGGAGATAATGTAAGCTCCATGCATTTGGCTGCAAATCCAATTTTTAATGCAAGGATGAAGCACATAGAAGTCCATTACCACTTTGTAAGAGAGAAGCGTATGGTAAAAGGAAATTGACATTTCATTTGTTCCTACTAAGAAGCAAACAGCTAACACGATGACAAAGCACTTGATGGGATAAAGATTTGCAGATTCAAAGCTATGGTAGGTAATCAACCTATCAGAGAATGAAGACTCAAGCATATTTCAGCTTGAGGGGGAGTTGTTGGAACATCAAGCTTTCATTATGTTTGAGGGGGATATGCTCTACATCAAATCCATTATTTGGATGCTATGGGTATGCCTTGAAGAATAACACTTATGTGCACATGGTTTCTTTTTATTAATTGTTTGATCACTTATGATCATTTCTTATAAAGTTCAAGGTATTTACCTTTGTAAAAGGGAAGAGTAAAAGGCCTAAGATCCACATGTTAGAAGTGGTAGAGATTGATTCTCAATCAATCAGTCAAAAGGTAATGCTTAAGAGTCTATATAAAAACTCCACAAGATTTTTACATTAAGTAGAGTCATGTTTTGAAGCAATACATATCCTCTTTGATCATTGCTTGGTGCCATTTCTATTTATTGCTCCATCTTCCTCAGACTTAGTCAACTTGCAAAGAATATTGCTCTCTCTACAGAGCTCCAAATCCAGTGCTTAAGAACTCATTGGAAAGGTATTATTTTCTAGTATATGTATAAAAATATTATATCATTTGAGGCATTAAATTTAGATACATTAAATTTTTCACACTCGGCATCATTCTCTCCAACTCCCTAAAAAATTGGGATAGCACGAGTTCTATGTTATGTTGATTTTTGCTTGCTTGGTTCATATAAATTAAGGCTTTAGTGCATTATAGAAAGCCAACACTATGGATGACACTCCATTAAGAGGATGTTTTCCAACTGTTACTATGTTGGCCGCTCTCAGTGTTTGAAGTCTCAACTTCCATCCATTTTTAGAAGGCTTTTGTGAGCTAGTCAAGGTGCAAGTTATTTGTTTCACATTAACTTGTTCTTGTTGATGTTACAAAGTACCTATTGGGTTTTATTCTACTAAACAAAAGCCTACAAGGTCTATTTTACATATCCAAAGAGATAGGGCTGGTCCTATGCTGGTTTCTTGGACCAACTTCACCACTTGATAACTCATCTCTCCAAGCCTCTACAAGCTTCTTCAACTTCTTTCAGTGGTATGAGAGCAACTTCAAGATGGGAGAGGGATTACCATCAATATTTGAGAAGCTTGATAGACACAAATATGTTGCTTGGCAATTTAGAATGGAGGCTTATTTGAAAGGAAGAAACCTATATGGAATAATATTAGGTGATGAAGCAATGCCTATTCCAAGATCCAATGGAGGACCTACTCAAGAGAAAATAGATAAGCTCACACTTTGGTGTGCAAGGGATGCTGACGAAAGGTCATACATACTCAACTCTATCTCTGATTTTATATTACCACATATTTGAGGATGCAAGAAATCTCAAGAGACTTGGAATGCCCGAAAGACTGTCTATTCTACTAGTACAACAGAAAGGAACCATCTTTGCAATGAGTTCAACCAAACAAAGAAGAGTCCTAAACAAATCATCATTGATTTTGTTACAAAAGTCAAGAAGGTTGCTGATCAATTGACATCCATTGGAGAGCTGCTTGAAGAAGAGGCCATCATGAGGCAGATTTGCAATGGGATTAGAGGTGACATGCAATGGCAATCCTTCACCATAACCTATAATCTCATCATGGATGTGTAAACTCTAGATGTCAACATCTTTCTTGGACAAAATCTTCAACCAAGAATCCAAAAATAGCATAAAGAAAGGTAACTCCTATCATGTTAATTCAACTAATGATCTACATGCAAATAAGAAGGATAAGAAGCTAAAAGGCAAGAAGAAGCAAGAAGATGAAGAGGAGACTTCCAAAGCCAACTCTGCAGGCAAGAGCAAGTGAAAAGGGGAGAAGAAAGCACCAAAGCATGACAAGACCAAACGCTAGAATGTTCAACCTTGTGCCATTTGTGATAAGACCAACCACACCACTCAGACTTGCAAGTTCAATGGAAGGACCCAGAAAGGAAGTGGAAGAGGTGGACATGGTAGCAATAGAGGCAGAGGTGGAAACAACTTCAACATTAACAATGGAGGTCATAATAGAAGGGACTAGAAAAATTATTCTAATGATCAATACCATGAAGACTCATTGTGCTTGATGTAAGCCACAAGGAAGGTAATGAAGATGATCATTTAGTCTACATAGATTTAGGATGTTTAAATCATGTTGCACGCAACATTGCTCTTCTATCTGATTTAGAAAGTCCAAATAATAGTCATGAAGTACAAAAATGGGATGATAGGAAGCACAATGTGGATACGATTGGTAATGTCAAAGCTCCCAATGGTAGGAAATGTTGGAGAATTCCTCTCCTATTCGCAGCGGAAAGTGTAGAAGACCTTCTTAGGATCAAGACTCTTGCCAATAGCTGAACCTTCAAATGAAAACTGGTATCAACTGAAAAATGCAATGAACTTGAAACTTTTCTCGCTCAAAGTAGACCTATAGCTTTCAAATGAGCTATCAAACACTCAATTTGGATTACATTTGGGTTGGCAACTCTTTGCTTCAAAACAAGCTACCTATTCAATCATTTAGGCTAAAAACTGGACTTCACTAAAAACTGAATAACTCATAGCACATACATAGAGGAAGTACTCGAGATAAGCTTTCCAACGAATGTTTAAAATCTAAAATTGGATACATATATTGAGAGATATGACTCTCACAAGTAGACTACCCAGAAATTGGTATGTGGATGGACATACTCTATGAGAGTGACCATGGAGGAGAAGAGTGTGCTCACACTCTTGCTTATGGAGAGGACTTGTCCATCACCGGCTTGGTGGTGTGGATCAGCCATCCACATGATGTATTTGAAGGTTGTCTTCTACATGAAGATTTTGGTGTACTTCAAAGACATTGGATGGAGCTTAACATAAGATTAACATCTTATGTTAAGAATTTAGGTACATGTTCTCTTTATGCACACAGGTACTACTTGAAGTATATGGAAGTGGAATCCATATCAGGGGGATTCCTATTCGGCATAGGTACAAGAGAATCAGTACATGTATGCTTTATGCATATTTGGAGGTTTTAGAGAAGGTATGTTCATATGAGTTTGAGGATTTCTGGCAGCAAACTTGTAAGCATTCTATACTACTTTTGTAAGTATGTGATCTTTTCACACACGTGTCTGACTTAGGGTCTTCCATAGCCTAAAGTTCAAATGAGGGTTTGATGATTATCAGATTTGCACTGATCCTTCCTCTTTCTATCACTCATATTCACTGTTCTACAACCTATTAGGTCACACATCTCATATATATTCAGATTTCTATCCATAGATCTGAATATGTTTGTTACATTTATACATTCACTCATCCATCTACTTCTGTTCACATAGAGTTTTGCTCCTACATTGTACTTTGACATTTGTATATTTGATAGTGTGAGTAAGCAGTGGCTTACATAACACGTTACACATGTCTAATCTCTCTCTATCTTTGTCTCATCATTTGTATGATTAAATGTGGTATGTTCATGTTTTGTCAATACTGGAAGATTTTTGGAATCTATGTCGTAAATGTTGGACGTATGGAACTTGGACCTGTGGTATTAGTAATGGGCCTACTAAATTTCCAACATTTGGTATCAGAGCTTTAGGGCTCTGGCATAATATCATTCTGGCTTTGAGATTCCTAGGTTCCCAGAATTCCAGGTTACAAATTATGATTTAAGGGCATCTTCTAACATTTGACATTTGACATACACACTTAATCTAGATGAGTAGAGATTTGAGAATTAGACAATTAAGTCACATGTTTATTCATCAGTGTGGAGTATGAAGTTGATGATCTGTTAGCAGTCGAATACTTTTGGAAGAGTATGAAAATACTTTACAGAAGTATTGTTTGAAGACCCGGACTTGATGAAGAGAAGGCTATCAAATCAACATCAAATCACAGGTATCATTTTCTACTATCAGATTATCATTTGCAGGTCATATCTTAGAAGAGCACTTATGAAGAGATTTGAAGGACTCAAGGAGTGCTTTTATACACTTTCATTATTTGAAAGTTAAAGGCTACATCAAAATAGGTATCTAGAGGTTTTTCTAGAGAGTTTTGAGAGATCTCTTTCATGGCAAGAAAGCTCATCTAAGAAGAAAAATTCGAAGATGGAATGAGTTTTGTTTTCAGCCAATTTGGTGTTGTAAGTTGGTTGGATATCTAGGTACAGAATTTGATCTAAGTACTCTAGAGAGGTAATTCAGCATTCAGCCAACTCAAGGTAAAGGTTGGTGAATTTAGTCATATCAATCACATTTGAAGCACAATTTTTATTCAAGGATATGAGGAGATGGTAAAACATGATTCTATGTTCACTTCCACTTATATACCATGTTTGTTTTATCTCTTAATCTTAGCACTAGAGGAAGAGAAAAGATCATTTGAAGAAGTCAAGAGTGCTTACTACTTCTAGATGAAGAGAACAAAAGGTATGGAAGAAAAGTTTGAAGATATTGACATCATCATCAGGTGGAAGAAAGATGCAGAAGAAGAAAGTCCATCATTCCAAAAGAAAAGTAAGACTTCCTTTTCTCACATATTTTCCATATACTTTTCCTATTTTATCCTCTACATCAAAAGACAAGTCTACGAGAACATCTTGTGTGAAGATAGTATAAACAAGAGCAATTTTTTGTTTTGCATGATACTTGGTCATGATTTAGTAGATTTGACAAAGAATTGCATTGAGAGAAAGAAAAGTAGTAGATATATGTTGTGACTCATATGTGTATGAGTTATGTTGAAGATTTTTCTGCGGTGTCGTCAAGATTTTCTCTCCTCTCCCACTTGTGAAGGCCTACAAAAAACATATTTGGTGAAGGTAGCCAGAATTCCCCGAGAAGTCCAGGATGCATCAAGGATGTCAAAGGAAGGTCACATACAAAGTTTCAAAGAAATCAAGAAAGTCCATGGTAGCGGTCAAAGTTGGTCAAAGCTGGTCAAAGTTGGGAAATTAGGGCAAAAATTTCATTGTCACCAAATTAGATGAAAATCCATATACTTGTAAAGATTGTCAAAGGCAGTCTATAGCCCAAATTTCAGCAGAAAATGGATTTGGTAGCACATTGATATGCTATGTTCATTTTGTAAAAATGTATTTTTTCTAGTTTGACCCTACAAATTCTTGTATAGAAATTTATGTTAGCCATATGGTTTGGCATGTATAAAGACCATATGTGGCTACATGTTTGTATAAAGTTTCAAGGCTATCCGAGCTTCCTAGACACCTTAATGCCACCTTGCAAGCTTCCAAATGTAGTCAAACTTGTACAAGTTAGTTTTAGATGGGAGTTTTTTCTGCATATTCCTGAAGGAGATCTTTGGAAACATAGTCCTACAATGTTTCATCTTCATCAAAGACTTTTTGGAGGGTCAAAGAGCACAAAGTCCAGTTTTCAAGGTCACCGCAATTTTCTAGAATAAGAAAATTGAAGGCTTGAAGGGCTGCCACATGTCAAAATATGATTGAACCATGGTGAATGGTCAAGATGAGCTCCTATTCAAGGGTGGAGATGCACTAAAGCATAAAGGAAGGAGGATCCACGAATTTTTTCCATAAAAGAAGACCTTTTTTACAATCAAAGATCAATAATGCAGTGTTTCTCCAAAAATAGTGGCTTATCTTATCCGAATTGATGTCAGCACTGATCCGACGGTCCAAATCATCCCCAGATCCAATGGTGGAGAATGAGGGCGCCTAAATTTCACTCCTTTACACTAGATTTGATAGAAAGAACAATTCCAAGCCATTGATTTGATTAATCAAATGGTTGTAATCAAAAGTAGTGATCCTAGAGTTGAGAGTTGATTTCTCTAGATCCAAGGGCCCAAATTCATTCAAAAAACTATATAAACCCCCCTCCAAACTCCTAGAGCAGCATTGTTAGGCATCCATAGGGCTCATGCTAGCTTACGGTTTCCTTGAGACGATCACCCTCGGTTGAGCGAGTGAGGATCCAAGGTGAGCTAGTATGAGTATAGAACCTAGTTTCAAATTTAAGTTAGAACTCCAATCTAGGATAGGCTCTTGAAACCAGTAGCTCTATCTTGACTCACCCTCGGTGGAGCGTGTGAGTGAGTTAGAGCTGATTTTAATGAGTCTTAGACTTCTTTAGTTAGACGTTACGAGCCTAGACAGACATAGGGTCACTGGAGTGGAACTCACCTTCTTACGTGTGACATTCGGTTGAACTCTCATGGTTTGAGGGTCAGAACCACCTTTGATCAGTAGACTGCTTAGCATGACGTACACGACGATATTTTACATGTAACTTAATTCAAATTCTTTTAATTCATGTCACTTGTCACTTGTCCCTTGTCACCTCTCTCAGTCTCTTAAGTATTTTTACATGTCTTCTATTTCTTCTATGTGTGAGAAGGCTCCGTAGTATTGCGTTGAACCAGTGAGGATGTTTCTTTGAGCTTGTGAGTAAAATCCATCATCATAATTCACTTGCATGCATATAATCCATACAAATCCATACATATTTATTAGTTTCTGAAAGTGTATAAGAAGCTCCAATATTGGACCATTCTTCCTTTCGAAACTGATTTATGTGTAAGGATTCCATCTATTCTCATCATGCATACATATCATCCAAAGAAGGCTATACATATGGATTAGAATTAGGAAGTGTTTAAGAAGCTCCTCCAATGGACCATTCTTCCTTCCAAATTTGATTCGTGTGTATGGTTCTCTTTCATTTTTATCATTCATGTCATCAAACTAACTTGCACACCTACATTCCCATTCCCATAATTATTTCAACATCTCTCTCTTCTCCATTCTCAACATTAATTTCACCTTCACATCTTTAAACCTTCCAACATTCATTAGCTTCATACACCCTGTGTGTGCCACGACCGGACCCGATCCACCCGGATTGCGATCACCTCCACATTTGAACCCGACGTGAAACGCTTCGTGGCATTTGCTTCTGAACTTGTTGGGAGGTTGTGATCCATATCCTTTGTTTCATATTTT
Source organism: Ceratopteris richardii (assembly GCA_020310875.1). Lineage (NCBI taxonomy): Eukaryota > Viridiplantae > Streptophyta > Polypodiopsida > Polypodiales > Pteridaceae > Ceratopteris > Ceratopteris richardii. Next base: position 11,012,284 of record CM035422.1, read on the forward strand.
TTATCCTCATCATATTATCATCATCAGTCTTGAGTGTTGCACTGGATTTCTCACAGTATCGTGCACATCTTCGTCGTGAAGTAAACGCATTTGTGAGAGATCTAGAGCATCGTGCATCACTTGCTTATTCACATAAGATGGAGGAAGGATTCAAATCCCTTATTGTTGAGAAACAAGGCCAAAGAATAGTCTCTTCTATGTTGAGAGAGAAGGGAAAATTCAATGGCATCAACATCACAAGCTACTTAGATTTGTTTGAAGAGCAAGCTATGATTTTTGGTCTTCCCGAAGATCTTTTGATATCATTCTTTGAACGAATTGTTGATAGCTCTATCATAAACCGTGTCACTCAATATGATAGTCTTCCTTGGAGTGATTTTAGAAAGGAGATGCTCAAAGAATTCTATCTTGAAGATTATAGCCAACATAATCGAGACGGATTCTTACGATGGGTCAATTCTCCAAAGCCTAGTAGCTCTATTACTCACTTACAAAATGAGTATATTAGACGCTATGAACAACTTCCTGATGAGGATAAGATAACTTTGGAACCTGATCTTGTGATCAATTTTCTTAAGCTTCTTCATCCTGAAACTCGTAGGGAAGTTGAACGGCGATTAGAAGAACCAGATAAGCGCTATGGTCTTACTGACAATTGGCAAAAAGTGCGTAAAGTAGTAGAGGATGTAGCCCATAGACATCAAAGACAATCCATGCTTTATGAGCAAACTAGTCTGCCTCAAGCTAGCCTTCCACAAATTAAGGAGCAATTTAGTGAACAATCTCAAGTGGATATTCTCACTAAGCAAATGGAAAGTCTTATTGCTACACAATCCAATTTGGCCAAGACTATAGATGCTTTACAATCTAATTACACCAAAACTTTCCAAAATCAAATGAACCCAATGACTTTTCAAGAGCCTAATCAACATGTTATAGCTACCAATCAAAATCCACAAATAGCTCCTACTCAAGCATATCAAGTTCCTCCAATGCATAATCCTCCCATGCATAATCCTTCAATGCAAAATCCTCATCCTCATGTGCAAAATCCTCATCCTCATGTGCAAAATCCTCAAATGTATCAAAACCTGTATCCTCAAGCTTCTCAAATAGCTTTTCAAAATCCTCAAAATCAAAATTTTCAAAATCATCAACCGTATAATATGGAAGCTCCTCTTGCACCTCAAGTACCACATGTTGCTCCCCAAGCTCCTCAAATACATCAATTGCATTTTCAAAATCCTAATTATCCTGTTCAAGCAATACCTTATCAACAAAATCCTCAATTTCAAAATTTCCCACCACAAGTTAATCAAAATCCTCAAAATCAAAATGGTTTTGTGCGTGGCCCTCGTAGGTGTCCTTGGTGTGATTCGTTAGAGCACTTTTTGAGAGATTGCGAACTATTGAAGGATGCTAAGGAGCAACGACTAGTAATAGACATAGACAAGAAAATCTGTGACTATTGATCTAGGCTACCTTTGCAAGGAAATTATGGTAAGGGAGGAATGAAAAAACATTATGAAAATATAACCATAATGGACGTAGGAACTAGAGGAGTGAAACTAGAAGCTCTTGATGAACAACAAGTAGAATCAAGTAAACCCACAAAGGAAGGTGATTTTTCCATAGAGGCTTTAGTAAGAGCACGGGATGAGATTAGGAGAATAACGGCTTGGGAGTCACCGATAGAAGATCAATCTCTTATTTCTCACATATCCAATGTAGAAGAAAAACGAAAAAGAGATGAAGTTGAGCCTAGTGAAAGAAGAGTGACTCGAAAACAAACCTCAGAGGGAATAGAAACAATCATAGAGCAAGGAGAAACATCACAATCTAAAGATAAAAAACAAGAATCAGAACCCAATGAACAAAAGCAAGAGGAGAAACAAAAAGGGAAGAAGACAAAGCAAAGAAAAACAGAACCAAAGCCTTTAGATAAACCAGAACAATCAAAACAAACTGAAGACCAAACACGAGAACATGAACAAAAACAAGATCCTAAGCAAAAACAAAAGAAACCAAAGAGAAAACCTAAAGCCATCTTGATTTCAGAAATTGAGAGAAAAATAGATCCTATGGAAATTTTAGATGACATTTTGCTTAAGAGTCAAGTGACTATGTCTTTAGAACAAGTTTTCTCTATTGCAAAGCCTGTTTTTAAAGATAACTTTATCGGACTAATTAAAAGGAAGAGGTTTCCACTTAATCTAGATACTGAGATGCAAGATTCTCTAGATCAAGATCAAGCTATGAATGAAGCCTTAAACTTTGATGAATCTGATGAAGAGGACTTTGATGATGATGAAGTAAATGTTAATAAAAATTTCTTAGGACCTATTCAACCTGACCATGAAAATCATGAAAACAATCCTGAAAGTCACTTTAAAAGAACATTTTGGTCTAGAGGTACATCAGAGATGCATGTTAAAATAGGAAATGATAAGAACACTATCACTGTAAATGCATTAGTAGATTCCGGCTCCGAAATCAATGTGATTTCAAGAGAAGTCTATGATAAGTTTCGATGGCCCATAGATAAAGATTGTGGATGGCGTATGAGAACTGCAGATAATGGTGTAGGTACCCTGTATGGAGCTTGTGCTAGTGTGCCCATATCCATAGGAGGAATCACAGAAGAGTTTCACTTTTTTATTCAAGATAATTGCTCCTATGAAGTTCTCTTAGGTCAACCCTTTATTTGTGAGAGTCGTATGGAAACTAAAGCCATGGATGATGGGTCTACCTATGCTAGATTTAAGTCTAAGGATGGAATGCAATCACTTCGAGTCATGACAGTAGGAGTGAATCATCCTAGGAATCGATTGTCAATTAGAAAGAAACCTATTGTTACTCAGGGTCATGAGCATGCTTGTAGTGATTGTGCACCTCGATTCATGTTTGGAGCTACATATGATCAAAATTTCGGATAGAATCCATTGTTGAGCGGGACAACAGTGGATATTGGTTTGACATCTCGCATCCAACCAACATGTACAATAGTTTGTCACTTTGTTTTCCACATTCTAGATTAGATTTTCTTCATAAGAGTCAATTGTCCAAGTCTTTTATCCAAAAAACCCAAAAAAATTATAAAAACAACAAAATCATGGAACATGATGAGAACATTGAGCATGTGATTGAGATATCTCATTGTTTCTCTACCCTTGAGGAGTTAGAGTTATGTCTTCAACAAAATTCTAATCCCATATTATTCTTATTTCTTCCCTTGATGAGTATGCTCTAATCCAAGAGTATGCTCTCAATGTTGACAAGTGCTCAAAATTTAACCAAACACATGATGCCTTAGTTGAAACAAAGTACAAAACTGTAGACAAAAAAATCAAACCCATAGCTCAACCATTACCTCAAGGAAGTAATGAAAAAATTATTGATGTGAAAAATGATCCAATTCTTCGGGATAAGAAAAACATAGGACATACATTCACGGATGAGACAATCAAACAGGTGAAAATTGGTAGAGATGATGACTTTCTTTTGCCAGCAGAGAGAGATAAATTTGAGAGAGTTATACGGAGCCATGGAAAAGCCTTTACTATGTATCCTCATGAGATTGGTTGTGTAGATCCTAAGCTAGTTGCACCCATGATAATCTTTACTATTCCACATATTCCATGGAATCTTCGTCCTATACCTGTTCCAAAGGCTCACTTACCTGAGCTAATGAAACTACTTAAGGAGAAGATAAACATGAGAATTTTAGAGCCATCTTTTGCACCTTACTCAAACAGATGGTTCACTGTGCCTAAAAAGAATGGGAAACTACGTTTTATTCAAGATCTCCAACCCGTCAATAAAGTCACCATAAGGAATGTAGGAACAGGACCCATTGTAGATGAGTTTGCTGAATCATTTTCAGGACATTCTATCTATTCAATGGGTGATCTATATTCTAGATATGACCAATTCCAATTAGCAATTGATAGTCGTGACATAACCACAATGAAAACTCCTTTAGGCTTAGTGCGAATGTGTACTTTACCTCAAGGAGCAACTAATTCTGTGGCTCATATGATGAGTGCTATGAATATGGTCTTACATGATTTTATCCCTCATATAACTATGCCATTCATTGATGATATTCCAATTAAAGGGAGTGAGGAACGTGTAAAGGACATTACTTTAGATTCATCTGGATGTCGTAAATTTGTTCTTGACCATATCTCTGATTGTGAAAGAATATTTCAACGATTTGAAGAGGTAGGTCTCACATTTTCCATAGAGAAATCTGTTTTTGGTGTCAACGAGGTACTTATTGTTGGACATTTATGTGGCCATTATGGTCGAAAGCCATACCCACAAAAAGTTGATGCCATTAGCAAGATTTCTGAAACATGTAACAACGTGAGTGAGGTACGTAGATTTCTTGGTGCTTGCATCTTTTATGTTATTTGGATCCCTCACTTTGCTCATGTTGCTGATTGTCTTTATGACTTGTTGAGGAAGAAACAAAAATTTATTTGGACTGACAAACACACTCAAGCTATGCGTAAATTGAAGAAATTATTGCTTGAAGCTCCCATCCTTAAGCGTGTAGACTATTCTGCTAACAAACCTATTATATTGACTGTTGATACTAGTCCTATTGGTATAGGTTGGGTCATAAGTCAAGATGATAGTGAAGGGCATAGATATGCAATTAGGTTTGGTGCCAAAATTCTACATGAAACACAACGAAAATATCCACAGATCAAACGAGAACTATGGGGTATGGTAACAGCTTTGAAAACAGACAAAGAATATTTCATTGGTGCAAATGTCAAAGTTGAGACTGATTGTTTGCCTCTCATTGGAATGATAGCCAATTGTTCATCTCCTGATATAGCCATGCTTAGATGGATCTCATATATTAAGTTCATAAATCCTGAGTTAGTTCATATTTCAGGTAAGTCAAACTCAGTTGCTGATATGTTATCGAGAGCTAGATTTGATGATGATCTTGAAAGTGATCTAATAAAGAATGTGAATTTAGTTGACTATGTTCCACATATATATGAGTATGAGAAATTTCATGAGTCTGAGTACGAAGATGAATGGAGAGACATAGGAAAGTATCTCAGTACACTACAACCATTACCTAGCTGGACTACGAATAGATTCCGTAACATTAGGAAACGAGCTTATAACTTTTTCCTATGTGATGGTTATCTTTGGAGACATGCTAAGGGAAAGGTTAAGAATCCACAACGAGTCCTAGGAAAGAGAGGTCTTCAATTGCAAGTAATGAAGGAAATGCATGAGACACTATGGGCAGGTCATAAAGGATTTTTTGGAACATATGAAAAAATTAGAAGTACCTATTATTGGCCTAGGATGTATGTTGACATTAGTAGCTATGTTTCTACATGTTCTACTTGTCAACTTCATTCATCAGTCAAACATAGAGATCCGTTGCATCCTACTTATCCACCTTGTATTCACTACAAGTGGGTAGTAGATCTTGTAACTATGCCTAAAGGTATCGACAAAATGCGTTACATTGTACTTGCAAGAGAAGACTTAACTAATCATGTAGAGGGACGTGCACTACGATCTAAGACCACTTACAATGTTTGCAAATTCTTGCTTGAAGATGTCATAAGTCGCTTTGGGTACATAGAGAAAGTAGTTGCCGATCATGGAGACTTAAATGCGAGAGAAGCTAAAGAGTTCTTTGAGCGTCACGGTATTCGTTTGTCTCTCACTACTGCATATAATCCAGAGGCCAATGGTAAAATAGAGAGAGGGCATCCACCTATTGTGAAAGCCATATCTAAAGCATGTAACGGTGACATCAAACAATGGCCTAAATTCTTACCTTTTGCACTTTGGGCAGATAGAATGACATGCACACGTACTACTGGATATATGCCTGCTGAACTCATGTACTGTCAAAAACCATTGTTTCCAATTCAGTCTCATATTTCTGCATGGTCAAATTTGCCTTGGTCTGAAAACATGTCTACTGATGATTTTTTGAGTTTGCGTATTAAACAATTAGAACAAGGTAAATTAAGACTTGATGATGCTGTTGAAAAATTAAGAGAATCTAGAATGAAGAACAAACATTATTTTGATAAAACTCATCGATTGCGTCCTAAGCCAATTGAAGTAGGAGATTGGGTGCTCATTTATGATAGTACATTTGACTCTCAATATGATGCACGCAAAAAGCTCACTCAACGGTGGTTTGGGCCATACATTGTATCAAAAGTCAACAACAATGGTACGTATGCTCTTTGTGAATTAAATGGTGTTGCACTAAAAGCTTTCATTGGAGGTAAAAGGATAAAGTTATTCAAGAAGCGTGATAATGACGAGTACATTTTGGATGAGGACATTGAAGAAGATGACAACAATGAGGCCGATTCATAAACAGGAGTATCCATGTTATTAAAAAAAAAAAAAAACAAAAAAAAAAACATCATTAATTTTTCAAGTTCATGTTGCTTTGTTTTTTTTTCAAGTTCATTCTATTTTTTTTTCCATGCTTGTTTCATGCATGTTTTTTTTCAGTCTTTGCATCACATTGCATATCCACATCACTTGAGTCAAAAAAGGGCAAATGATGATTTCTCTACTTGTGTAAAATTTTATCTTAAGTAGTAACTTATCTACCAAGAAATTGTTTATAATCTAGGATTGTGGAAAGATAGGGCATGTAGATTTGGAGGTTTATTTTGGTGACAAGACTTTCATATATAAACATGCATATGTATCGTGTATCGAAAGCATAATTGTTGAAATCCTAGCTCCTTCTACTGCATGTTTCTACATCCTTAGTCCATCTCACAGCACTTGTATCGGAGTTTAAACGACTGTTCTCCGTCATCAAAAATGGTTGTACCTTGTATCGGGGTTTAATTTTTCCTCGTCAAAAAAAAAAAAAAAAAAAAAGCTACATGTTACCAAGAAGTTTACACTTTCTTCCACCCCAAAAAAGTGATCGTAACCATAAAGTTGCCGAATCATCATCATCATCGGAAAAAAAAAAAAAAAAAAAAGCAAGCCAAAGGAGGATAAAGAGGCATTGTAGAATAAATCACGGGCTATATAAGCAGATTTATGCATTAGTGGAGTTTAGTTAGATTTCCTTGCATGTTATTAGAGAAAGAGCATATTCATATTTATGTAGGAAAGGAGTTGATCTAAAATAAGCTAAAGATGAAAGATGTCTCTTGAAAATCCTAAATCTTTGTTTATAATCATATTTAAGGTAGATTGCTTTATGAAAAAGGTACAAAATTTTCGTCAAGATGAGAGGAACTGATGCTTAAAACGACTCAATACATCCACTTCCACTTCACATTGATGCTTGTTTTTTTTCTTTCTTGTTGCCAATGTTGCTTGTTCATTTGCATATATGTTGCCTATTTGTTCATGCATATTCATGTTGCCTATTTCAATTCTCTCTTTCATGCAAATTTTGCTTCATGTCACGTTACCTACTAATTCATGCATATAATCAATTTTCCTTCCATGTTTCTTATGTTGCCTATAAAAGAATTTGATGCCTGGAACATTTTGTTTTTCACAGATGCTAGAGTGGCTCTTCCGGAGGAATCGCAGGTTTAGTGGGGGCGAATGTCGTCGAGATTTTCTCTCCTCTCTCACTTGTGAAGGCCTACAAAAAACATATTTGGTGAAGGTAGCCAGAATTCCCCGAGAAGTCCAGGATGCATCAAGGATGTCAAAGGAAGGTCACATACAAAGTTTCAAAGAAATCAAGAAAGTCCATGGTAGCGGTCAAAGTTGGTCAAAGCTGGTCAAAGTTGGGAAATTAGGGCAAAAATTTCATTGTCACCAAATTAGATGAAAATCCATATACTTGTAAAGATTGTCAAAGGCAGTCTATAGCCCAAATTTCAGCAGAAAATGGATTTGGTAGCACATTGATATGCTATGTTCATTTTGTAAAAATGTATTTTTTCTAGTTTGACCCTACAAATTCTTGTATAGAAATTTATGTTAGCCATATGGTTTGGCATGTATAAAGACCATATGTGGCTACATGTTTGTATAAAGTTTCAAGGCTATCCGAGCTTCCTAGACACCTTAATGCCACCTTGCAAGCTTCCAAATGTAGTCAAACTTGTACAAGTTAGATTCAGATGGGAGTTTTTTCTGCATATTCCTGAAGGAGATCTTTGGAAACATAGTCCTACAATGTTTCATCTTCATCAAAGACTTTTTGGAGGGTCAAAGAGCACAAAGTCCAGTTTTCAAGGTCACCGCAGTTTTCTAGAATAAGAAAATTGAAGGCTTGAAGGGCTGCCACATGTCAAAATATGATTGAACCATGGTGAACGGTCAAGATGAGCTCCTATTCAAGGGTGGAGATGCACTAAAGCATAAAGGAAGGAGGATCCACGAATTTTTTCCATAAAAGAAGACCTTTTTTACAATCAAAGATCAATAATGCAGTGTTTCTCCAAAAATAGTGGCTTATCTTATCCGAATTGATGTCAGCACTGATCCGACGGTCCAGATCATCCCCAGATCCAATGGTGGAGAATGAGGGCGCCTAAATTTCACTCCTTTACACTAGATTTGATAGAAAGAACAATTCCAAGCCATTGATTTGATTAATCAAATGGTTGTAATCAAAAGTAGTGATCCTAGAGTTGAGAGTTGATTTCTCTAGATCCAAGGACCCAAATTCATTCAAAAAACTATATAAACCCCCCTCCAAACTCCTAGAGCATCATTGTTAGGCATCCATAGGGCTCATGCTAGCTTACGGTTTCCTTGAGACGATCACCCTCGGTTGAGCGAGTGAGGATCCAAGGTGAGCTAGTATGAGTATAGAACCTAGTTTCAAATTTAAGTTAGAACTCCAATCTAGGATAGGCTCTTGAAACCAGCATCTCTATCTTGACTCACCCTCGGTGGAGCGTGTGAGTGAGTTAGAGCTGATTTTAATGAGTCTTAGACTTCTTTAGTTAGACGTTACGAGCCTAGACAGACATAGGGTCACTGGAGTGGAACTCACCTTCTTACGTGTGACATTCGGTTGAACTGTCATGGTTTGAGGGTCGGAACCACCTTTGATCAGTAGACTGCTTAGCATGACGTACACGACGATCTTTTACATGTAACTTAATTCAAATTCTTTTAATTCATGTCACTTGTCACTTGTCTCTTGTCACCTCTCTCAGTCTCTTAAGTATTTTTACATGTCTTCTATTTCTTCTATGTGTGAGAAGGCTCCGCAGTATTGCGTTGAACCAGTGAGGATGTTTCTTTGAGTTTGTGAGTAAAATCCATCATCATAATTCACTTGCATGCATATAATCCAAACAAATCCATACATATTTATTAGTTTCTGAAAGTGTATAAGAAGCTCCAATATTGGACCATTCTTCCTTTCGAAACTGATTTATGTGTAAGGATTCCATCTATTCTCATCATGCATACATATGATCCAAAGAAGGCTATACATATGGATTAGAATTAGGAAGTGTTTAAGAAGCTCCTCCAATGGACCATTCTTCCTTCCAAATTTGATTCGTGTGTATGGTTCTCTTTCATTCTTATCATTCATGTCATCAATCTAACTTGCACACCTACATTCCCATTCCCATAATTATTTCAACATCTCTCTCTTCTCCATACTCAACATTAATTTCACCTTCACATCTTTAAACCTTCCAACATTCATTAGCTTCATACACCCTGTGTGTGCCACGACCGGACCCGATCCACCCGGATTGCGATCAGAAGGTTGCGTGTTCGATTCACGTCAGGTTCAAATGTGGAGGTGATCGCAATCCGGGTGCATCGGGTCCGGTCGTGGCACACACAGGGTGTATGAAGCTAATGAATGTTGGAAGGTTTAAAGATGTGAAGGTGAAATTAATGTTGAGTATGGAGAAGAGAGAGATGTTGAAATAATTATGGGAATGGGAATGTAGGTGTGCAAGTTAGATTGATGACATGAATGATAAGAATGAAAGAGAACCATACACACGAATCAAATTTGGAAGGAAGAATGGTCCATTGGAGGAGCTTCTTAAACACTTCCTAATTCTAATCCATATGTATAGCCTTCTTTGGATCATATGTATGCATGATGAGAATAGATGGAATCCTTACACATAAATCAGTTTCGAAAGGAAGAATGGTCCAATATTGGAGCTTCTTATACACTTTCAGAAACTAATAAATATGTATGGATTTGTTTGGATTATATGCATGCAAGTGAATTATGATGATGGATTTTACTCACAAGCTCAAAGAAACATCCTCACTGGTTCAACGCAATACTGCAGAGCCTTCTCACACATAGAAGAAATAGAAGACATGTAAAAATACTTAAGAGACTGAGAGAGGTGACAAGAGACAAGTGACAAGTGACATGAATTAAAAGAATTTGAATTAAGTTACATGTAAAAGATCGTCGTGTACGTCATGCTAAGCAGTCTACTGATCAAAGGTGGTTCCGACCCTCAAACCATGACAGTTCAACCGAATGTCACACGTAAGAAGGTGAGTTCCACTCCAGTGACCCTATGTCTGTCTAGGCTCGTAACGTCTAACTAAAGAAGTCTAAGACTCATTAAAATCAGCTCTAACTCACTCACACGCTCCACCGAGGGTGAGTCAAGATAGAGATGCTGGTTTCAAGAGCCTATCCTAGATTGGAGTTCTAACTTAAATTTGAAACTAGGTTCTATACTCATACTAGCTCACCTTGGATCCTCACTCGCTCAACCGAGGGTGATCGTCTCAAGGAAACCGTAAGCTAGCATGAGCCCTATGGATGCCTAACAATGATGCTCTAGGAGTTTGGAGGGGGGTTTATATAGTTTTTTGGATGAATTTGGGCCCTTGGATCTAGAGAAATCAACTCTCAACTCTAGGATCACTACTTTTGATTACAACCATTTGATTAATCAAATCAATGGCTTGGAATTGTTCTTTCTATCAAATCTAGTGTAAAGGAGTGAAATTTAGGCGCCCTCATTCTCCACCATTGGATCTGGGGATGATCTGGACCGTCGGATCAGTGCTGACATCAATTCGGATAAGATAAGCCACTATTTTTGGAGAAACACTGCATTATTGATCTTTGATTGTAAAAAAGGTCTTCTTTTATGGAAAAAATTCGTGGATCCTCCTTCCTTTATGCTTTAGTGCATCTCCACCCTTGAATAGGAGCTCATCTTGACCGTTCACCATGGTTCAATCATATTTTGACATGTGGCAGCCCTTCAAGCCTTCAATTTTCTTATTCTAGAAAACTGCGGTGACCTTGAAAACTGGACTTTGTGCTCTTTGACCCTCCAAAAAGTCTTTGATGAAGATGAAACATTGTAGGACTATGTTTCCAAAGATCTCCTTCAGGAATATGCAGAAAAAACTCCCATCTGAATCTAACTTGTACAAGTTTGACTACATTTGGAAGCTTGCAAGGTGGCATTAAGGTGTCTAGGAAGCTCGGATAGCCTTGAAACTTTATACAAACATGTAGCCACATATGGTCTTTATACATGCCAAACCATATGGCTAACATAAATTTCTATACAAGAATTTGTAGGGTCAAACTAGAAAAAATACATTTTTACAAAATGAACATAGCATATCAATGTGCTACCAAATCCATTTTCTGCTGAAATTTGGGCTATAGACTGCCTTTGCAATCTTTACAAGTATATGGATTTTCATCTAATTTGGTGACAATAAAATTTTTGCCCTAATTTCCCAACTTTGACCAGCTTTGACCAACTTTGACCGCTACCATGGACTTTCTTGATTTCTTTGAAACTTTGTATGTGACCTTCCTTTGACATCCTTGATGCATCCTGGACTTCTCGGGGAATTCTGGCTACCTTCACCAAATATGTTTTTTGTAGGCCTTCACAAGTGAGAGAGGAGAGAAAATCTCGACGACAGCGGCAACTTATATGTTCCCTCAAAGAATTCTTGGAGTGTCAATTTAGAGCTACTTGGTATATGACAAGTTGTAGAGAAGTATATTTCTTCTTTATCTAACTCTTGAAGTAAAAGTGTTTTTTGTAGCAAATGTTGAAGACTTGGGTTGAGGTTTTATGTTTGTAAAGGTTACCTCATATTCAGTATTTTCAGAAAACTTCAAAAAATTCAGATTTTTTATTGTACTAGTTAGTTGAAGAATCTACTTTCTATGATTGTCTTGATTTTAGGATACATGCTTGTATTCAAAAGGGTGTTCCATTAAATCCTATCACTTGATTATGAAGTGGAGTTAGCCAAAAGAAAATCAAGCAGGTACTATCCCATTTCACCTAGGTAGAATATGAAAAGATGAAGTATCAACTTGCAGCTTTTGGAGTTCTCAAGGTGAGAAGTTTGTCCATTTATGTTTCAAGTAGGTGTTGCAAATTCTTGGAAAGTATTTGGTTAAAGAAAAGTTACAACTTTATGTGAGAAGCATGGACACTTGGAGACATTCAAGTAGCAAATCAAACATTCAATCATGAAGGTTAGATGAGAGCAGATTCTACAGGTATTTTTGTTGGAGAGATCTTGATAGATCTAGATAGATCTTGTATGATCTTTTATGAGTCAGTTATCTATCCTTTGTTTGTGAAATCTCTTTAACATTGGAAGAAGTAAGTCAAAGATACAGATTCTATCAGATTAGTGTTGTAGAGGAATAGAAAAATATACTTGTTATGTTGCAGAAGGTTATGAAACCTATAATGCTTTCAACAAGGTTTTGTTATGTTAGGATCAGCTAACCTTATTCTACAATATGGGAAGCTGACGAGTTATAGTGAAAGCTATTAGCAATTGCAGTGCTAATAAAAAGGGTTCAAAATTTTTGTTTCAAATACATGTATTTGATCAGTAAAAGACAGATTTATTGAAAGAAGGAAGACGTTCTAGATTTCATAAAGTCTGACATATTTGAAGAATTTTGGATACTAGTGTTAAATCATCCAAGAGGTGATGAAACATGAAGAGTTATTTTTCAGTCATATGTAAAAGAATACAGAGTCATACCTTCAGGTATTCCTATATCAGATATTCCTATATTTCCTTTGTCATGTTCTCTTTATGTTCCAACTTTGAAAGAAGAAGGAAGAAAGAGGATGTCTGGAGAAAGTTCCTGTTAGGATGTTCCTGTTCAGGAGAAGGTTCCAAAGTTCTATTGAAGAGAAGCTTGATATATAAAAGAGGTATGTTTGAGAAGTGCACACATTTATGTTTATACCAGGTTCTAAAGGAAAAAGGTATGAAAGATTTTCAGATAGAACAAGGATGATGACATGATGACATCATAGATTTTTTATGAGAAACATGAGTTGATTTCAGTTGAGTTGAGTTGACTTCACTTGAAGTACAGTCAGAGATGAACCAACAGTGTTCATAATACACTAAGTTGTGAGTTGTCAGTCACAAGTCCCAGGATTCAATTCTTGATTATGTTTAGTGTATTTACATGACACAACAGAAGTATGTTGACAAAGTTTTTGTAGGGTAAATGAAAATATGTGGATCCCATCCTATGTTTTCAGGTTTGAGAAGACTGTAGATAGCACATTCAGAGTCAATACTTGCTACATTTGTTGTCAAGCAAATGATTGCTTGATGAGTACACTATTGGATATCTAGTTTGCATATATTCACAAGTATTATGGTTCATACTCAACAAGTTCAGCAAGTTCAGGTGTTTGAAGTTTTGAAGGAAAGTCAAATTAAGTTTTGAAGAAGACTTTTGAAGAAAAGATTTGAAGGTCAATTTGGGGAGTACAAGTTTGAAGATTATCAAGTTTGCAGATGAATGAAGTTGTAGATCCATTCCAGTTTGTACCATTGTGAAATTGCAGGGGGGATTTTTGGAAAACAATGTCCCATGGTCAAAAGGTCAAGGTATCAATTCTCATATGTGCAATAGTCCACATAGCTCACAGTGTATACGCTGTATAGCTATTCAGCTTACTCCTGTATAAGCAAAGGGTTTGGGTGCCGTGGTTAAGACACTGACCTCCCAAACTGTGGTGCGGGTTCAATACCCACAGCCGACAACGGGGCAGTGCGATAAAAGTATTTTTTTAAAGAGATTATTTTTTCATCATGCTTTTTCATAAAGCAACGGATGGGCGGAGAGATTGCGATATCGACGGACAACGATGTGTTTTTTCTTAGCAATCGTGGTGCATTTTACCAACGAGTGCTTTTGGAGGAGTTTTTCAAGATACACACAATACTATATAAGAAGCCATTGGCTTATTGTTTAACATCCTACACCAAGTTCAACACCAAGCTTTGGATATTTGGTACCTCCATAGAGGTGGTGCTTCTAGCACACATGGGGCAGCCATGGTGCTATCTTGGAGCATGTTGAGGAGCGGCTATGGAGTTCTTCTTGTAGGAGAAGAGTGTGCTCACACTCTTGCTTATGGAGAGGAATTTTCCATGAGCAGCTTGGTGGTTTGGATAGGCCATTCACATGATGTATTTCAAGATTGTCTTCTACATGAAGATTTTGGTGTACTTCAAAGACATTGGATGGAGGTTAACATAAGATTTACATCTTATGTTAAGAATTCAGGTACATGTTCTCTTTATGCACACAGGTACTACTTGAAGTATATGGAAGTGGAATCGATATCAGGAGTCATATTTGGCATAGGTACAAGAGAATCAGTACATATATGCTTTATGCATATTTGGATGAGGTGTTAGAGAAGGTATGTTCATATGAGTTTGCGGATTTCTGGTAGTAAACTTGTTAGCATTCTATGCTACTTTTGTAAGTATGTGATCTTTTCACACATGTTTCTTACTTAGGGTCTTCCATAGCCTAAAGTTCAGATGAGGGTTTGTTGATTATCAGTTTCACACTGATCCTTCGTCTTTCTATCACTCATATTCACTCTTCTACAACCCATTAGGTCGCACATCTCATATATATTCAGATTTCTATCCATACATCTGAATATGTTTGTTACATTTGTACATTCACTCATCCATCTACTTTTGTTCACATAGAGTGGTTGAGAGTTTTGCTCCCACATTGTAATTTGACATTTGTGTATATAATATTGTGAGTAAGTAGTGTCTTATGTAACACTTTACACATATTGTCTAATCTCTCTCTATCTTTGTCTTATTATTTGTATGATTAAATGTGGTATGTTCATGTTTTGTCATTATTGGAAGATTATTGGAATCTATGTTGTAAATGCTGGACCTATGGAACTTGGACCTATGGCATTAGGAATGGGCCTTCTGAGTTTCCAACAAGTAAAACTCCAATTTCCAACCAATAGAGCACTTCATCCAAAATTTTAATTGCATCTTCAAGGGGAATATCTTTAAGTTTCAGTGTTGCTAGGATCTGCTGAACAAATTCATTGAAATATTCTTGATGATAGGTCTTTTTTAGGTACTCCTTACTGCTTCGCAAAGACATCAATCCACTCTGTGTGATGATTCCCTACCCCATCCCATCATGGTCATCATAATGTTTGGCTGTTTTTGTTCATTACAACACTAAAATATCGAAGTATGGATTCAAGAATGAGGATTTATGAGTACAACAATATTCATAAACATGTGTTTTTGTCCCTTAAAGTTGTATTAATATAAAACTTCATACACCGCACCTCGTTACACTAGTAAGATAATGATAGAGTTAGATTACAATGGCAAAAAGTATGTCTTTCATTAATAGAGAAACACAGTATTGAGATACATCATCTTCTCACAGATAATACTCTGAATAGCATCTTACAAACTCCACAGACTTTACAACTCTACGTATCTTTGTTCTTCCTACTCGCTTTCTTTTGGAATGCATACCGTAATCAACAACACCAAACTTCTTTGTAATCGATACACACCATTCCGTAATTTTGAAATACAATAAATCACCGTAATCTCAAACTCTGGAAACTCTTAGGATCACTATAAAATACCCTGTTTTCCTATTACATGTGAAATACATTCTTACAAATAAAAGTGGTCATCCACATCAACTGTTGTAGCTCAGTGATGAGTAGCACCTCCTTTAATGTCAATCCGAGAAGACATGAGGATGGTATGAAGACCTCGAACAAGTGATGGCACATATGTGTGAGTGAGAAGCACTCAAACATGCACACACATACACATACACACACACACGTGACAAGAACAAAGAGAGAAACAAAGGAGTCACTTCTATTGCAAAAGGTTTCTCATACAAGTT
The DNA here is from genome assembly GCA_020310875.1 of Ceratopteris richardii. Classification (NCBI taxonomy): domain Eukaryota; kingdom Viridiplantae; phylum Streptophyta; class Polypodiopsida; order Polypodiales; family Pteridaceae; genus Ceratopteris; species Ceratopteris richardii. The sequence goes on from CM035422.1 coordinate 11,028,467, forward strand.
CAATTCTACAACAAGATAACCTCAAAAATGAGCTCTCTAGCTCTTTTTATAGTTTTTTCACTAGCTTTGGTTATGTCCAGACCTAGTGTCTGGCCTAGTTAAAAATTAGGTTCCTAGGCTAGGCTCAAACGAGCTTTGAAAATTATGAAAATTGGTACATAAATACTTCTGATACTCCTCAAGCTCGAGAACTCCTCTGCTTGAACAAAATGGAGTCGAATCTACCAAAAACAGTATTTACAATGTTCATGAAGTGATGAAAATCACTGTTACAAAAGGGGTTAAATTGAAAAAAAAACTGAGTGGCCTACTTGCCAGATCTTCGTTGGCTACCTTGCCTACTTGTTCCTTCTCTCTGCTCTGAATCCCTACATTCGCCTCCTTGTCTTGTAGGTCTTTGAGTTCCTTGACTGCTACCAACACCCCCCCTCTCTCGCATCTATCATCTTTGATAGACCCTTGTTGGGCTAAACGTTTCACATAATATTCGACGATGTCAATAGCTAAGTGGTGCTCTTCTAGCCTCAATCCCTTTGCTGAATGAGTTAGTAGGGCATCCCAATCAACTGGCCTTGGAACATCTGAATGTGGCAGACACAATTGTTTGGAGTGTAAGGTTCTCTCCGTCGCGAAGAGTTGGAGGAGATGTGAGGGTCTGGGGACGAATATTTCATAATGGTATTCCTAGAACCTTGTGATAAACATATCCTCAAATGTTTGCTTGTAGCAAGCTGGGAGGTATTTGATTCTTGCATGCCATCCATATATCACCTTAATGGAGGGGGATGTGCTCATGTCATATACTAAGTCGATATTGCCTGCAGTGAATCCAACTCCTGAAAAATATAGATCTTTAATGTTCTTGAAGGTTCGAAAGGTCACTAGCATTAATTCGAATATTTTAATACACATCTGTGCGAGCACGTCAGGTACATTTCGCAGTCTGACTCCCCAATGGCGGATGGTGGAGATCATGTATGCCACTGTAGCCGGTCCTCGTGGTGGTTCTAGGTACATGTAATTTAGCCATTTTTCACAGCCTTTAACATTCTTCACAGTGATGGTAAAGTTAGGCCATGTGCATCTTCTGGGGACTGGGACGTAACATGGATTGTACTTGATGAATAGTGGCATATTATTCCATGTACGAACCATTTCTGGATAAGTTTCTAGGAGACGCAGCTGCCAGGTAGGTTGGAAGATGGATCCTTGCGTAGCTCTTTCAGGTATGTCATCGGGACCAAATTGGGTGGCAAAAGTTGGAGCCTTGCCACATCCTCATTGAATTTCTAATTATAATTGGCTAAGAGCACACAATAGGGCACATATTGATCATCGTTTGTGCCTATCCATCGGTGATGAGACATGCATCGGAAGTATTCTGATTTGATAATGGTATCCTTAACTTTAGACATTGACTGAATTTGTACCACTACTCTATCATCATGCATACTGTGGCCACCCGGCATTGGCATAGGAACATATGGTTCTTCATATGAATCATCTACTTCTATGGGCACCAACTCTTCTGGTTCTGGTTCTATGACTAGGGAGGGATGTCTTTCATACTGAAGTAACTTCCCTTGCAACTCAACGACCTGTTCTCTCAATGTCATTTACCTCTTCTATAGTTGTGGTAGAATCTGTGATTGTTGGTTGTTCTTCTTGCGTCCTTAGCTGTTGGCAAAGAGTATCCCGTTCTTTGCCCAAATTGTCATGCGCTTCCAGCAGATTAGCATAGCTTTCAAGAATTGTTTTCATAGTCTCTGAAGGGACTACCTTAAACTTGTCTGGGTCGATCTCATGAGGGGAGCCTTCCATTGTTGCCTCTAGGTTTTCTTCATTCTGCTTTTGAAGTCATTTGTTTTCTTCTAGAGCCGTGGCCATGTGCTTCCTTAGTAACGTTAGATTATGACAGACTTTGACATTCTTGGACTGATAAAGTTCAGCTAACGTTGTTAATGTTTTAACTTCGAACGATTCTTATTCTTGGGGAGCTTCCAATAGGGTCTATTGGGCATGTTTGAGCGTAGTATAATGTTGATTGAGGTCGTTGTTCTCTTGTTCTAAGGCTGCAAGCCACTGCTGTAATTGCTGATGGTCGGAAGTTATATGGCGATCACGATAGTCTAGGATCTGATATTCCTTCTACAGCTGATATACACATTGATGCAATGTAGAAAACATAGTATGTACATTTAGGGATGCTTGAAAAGTGGAGGGTGCAAGGGGAATGGGGAAGGGAAAAGGGATCATGAATGAAGTTGACACAAGAGGTGATGTGGGGGGAGCGGGTATGGGAGATTGTGGGAGTGTGGGGGGAGGGAGTGGTGTTGTGGTTGGTGATGTTTCCATGGTTTCGACAGTGTGTGACCATGTAAATGGGAATGGAGGGTGAGGTGGATGTGGTGTCAGTGAACAATGTTGTGAATGTAGGTGTGGCAATCCCGCCAAGTTTGATGCCTGAAGAAAGAGGGATTCCTATAACATATGTAGTGGTGGTGGAGGTTAGAGGGGTAGTGTCGTAAGGAGAAGTGAATTGCATAGTGAGAGGTTAGGAGTGTGATGATAGGAGTGTCTCTTGGTGTTCTTCCATCTGTGTAGCATCTCCTATTGCTGATACATCTATGTGAATTTGCTTTCCGGAGTGGAGGGGGTGGGTAGGCACTCGTTGCTCAAAGCGACGAATGTAAGTGAGGGCCGAGTGAATGGCTTCATCCAGGCCAAGCGCGTCTACATGCAGGTTGAGGGATTCAAGAAACTGTTCATCTACCCCTTCCTCTCCTAACATTTGACTTATTAGCATCTTCCCTGTTTCCAATGACAACTTGTGATGCTCCTGGACTCTTTTCATGGTTGCATACAATCTTTTGATCTGTATCGTATATGTTGGGACACCTGATAGTTCTGAAGTTTTCTCGTGCTCTTGGTCGTATTCCACGTCTCATTCCGCTTCATCGGTCTCTTCTTCATCTTCATCAACATCCACTATTTCCGATTGGGTAGGAGCTGAAGTCCATGTGGTCGGTTGTGGTCCTCGAGCCTGCTCTTCCAGTGTCTCAAGATTAGCCTCATTAATCATCCTGACAATTTCTTCATCTGTTAAATTGTCTAGAGTGAATCCCTGTGGGAACTCCAAGTCAGAGGGAATCAGAGGGAAAACAAGATTGGGCCTCTCTACACTTCTCCTGGGTAAGCGAATTGTAATAGGGTGAACATGTCTTTTTTGAGGTGGTGTCACCTCTAGTGTGAGGGTGGCACCTCTTGCTTGGGCACAAGGTATTTGGACCGCTCCTCTCATTTTCTTAGATGGTGGCCCTGTTGTTGATGGCTGTCTCTAGAACTCTTGGGCTCGGGCCAACCAATGCTCTTTGAATGGGCACATCATAAGCTAGGCACCTATAAAGGATCCTTGTAGGCATGCAGCACCCATGAAGCACATTCTTATGTTTCTTGTTCTAGCACTGATGTGCTAAGTGAATTTGATCAACAATCCAGTGGGGTAGATTGAGAATGAGATTTTCTATCTCTGCCAAGTACAAGCTAAACCAAATTCTTTTTGGTGGCATAGTGAAGCGTTCATGAGCCGGGAAGGTGAAGTGTTGCATGATTGTGCGCAAATGGAGGGCAATGTTCGACGTCATAGCTACCATATCTTTTAGTTTATTGAGATCTTTGTGCTTCATTCTTCCGGGAGTCGATGTTTCTTTCTCTGTGGGGATATGCATACCTTTCATGTCCAAGGCCTCCCGTACTAAGTTGAGGGTAAGTTTAAATCTTTTCATTTGATGGCCTGGTGTTATGAGGGGAGCACAAAGGTACTATCTCCTCCTTTGGCTCTGCTAGGGGTGATAGTGTTGATCAGGTAGGAGTAGCACAGAAAATGAGGCTTAGGTAAGAGTGCTCTAAAGTAGCTGTCCAAGCCCGCTTTGGTCCATACAGATCTCATTACTTCTGCATCCTCATACTTTTTGAACTCACGGGTAAAGAAATGGTACCTTCCCCACTTGCCATTAAATTCTAGTTCAGCCTCCCAAAAGTATGTGCCCTCCCCTAATGGATCTACGACATCACTGAACCAATGTGCATGTTTTCCGACTTGTGATGTGTGCCCCTACAGAGGGTCCTAAATTGGAAGGACATGCACCGCCCTGAGTTCTTGAGGCCTAAGGCCTCTCGGTTAGTTGTGGTTCGAGGAGGATAGTTTCAATGTCCACAATTTGGCCATTGGATCCCGCCTAGGAAGTGGTTCCTACTGCTTCTACCATGTTATTTCTTGCTTGCTAATTCTGTGAGAACATAGAAGCACATGTTAACATTGTAGTGGACCAAATATGATAGTTTTCCCTCGTTACAACATTAACATGAGGTACCGTGACAAGTTAGTGAGTGAGTTGGTGCTCAGAGATTGTGTGTGTAGTTAGTGAACAAATAGTCCTATGAGCTAAGTGGAACAATGCTCTGTGAGGATGATGCAATTAGTAGGTGGAGATGAATTTAAAAATTGGGATCAGGGGGGTTATTACAAGCTTTTTGTCGCAAAATGTAATGCATGGTTTTACAATGTAACTGTCGGTGGGCTATGGGAGACTTTACATGAGTAACTTCTTGAAAATGATGCTTTTTAGGGATCAATTTACAAGTGATCCTGTTAATGTCAGTTGAAGCATGTGTGAGTGTGTCTGAATGGAGCCCTGTCTTGTGAGGCTTATGGGTGTCTACTTGAGCATGCAAGCAAGCCTTAGGTACCCAAATTTGTCTTGATTGTGGGTCAGCCTTCATTGACTTCTTGGGTACCCAGATAGTCTTTACTTTCATAGATGAATCTTTGAAAGATTTCTTATTAGTGTTTCATCGTCGATCACTAGCATGATGTTTAGTCAGTGGTTGTAACTTGACCGCAATAGGATGCTCGCCTTTCTGTACCCATACTTGTTTTGGTTGGCTGAGATACCTTGCTTTGTACTTCCCTTCGGCTTTGAGCATAGGCAGTTTGCTTCCTCTGCGTTCGGTACTCCTTTGGTTGTTGTGTCTCAATCACTTTTGGAAAAGAAGGGAGTTCCATCGTATACTTGGCTTCTTTGCTAAGCACACCATCCCTTTGCATCACATAGTTTTGGGCAAGAATAACATCATCATCTTCATGTGTACTCTTGGAAGGACCAGGAGTTGGCGCCTTTCCTAGTTCTTTGAGTGCTTCATTTTCTAATTCAATGGTAATGTGACTTTGACCTACCCAGACCTGAAGAAGTCCACTTCTTAGGTTCAAGTTGATTGCATGATCATATATCCAGTCTTGACCCAAAACAAGAGGTTCAGTGAGATCCTCATCTTGACACACTAGTACCTTAATTGTCATTAGAGCATCTTGAATGTAGAGGGGAAGTTCCACCTCATCCATGCAAAGGGTTTCCACACCTCCCAATCCTATGAGGTATGCTTCCATAGGATTGGCACTTAATTTCAATTCATGACAGTAAGAAAGCCTAACAACACTAGTGGCTCTGCCTAAGTCAATCAATGGTCTGACAATCTTTGCACTCTTTCCTTGTCTTATTTCTAAGGTCACAAAAGGACGTCGGTCAATTATTCTATGGGAACTTACACCTGAGAATTCACACATAGCCATGTGATATCCTGGAGTTGCATAGGCATCTCTTCGAGGCGGATCTCTACCTTGTCTTCTCAATTTCATTCTCTGAATGCGCTCTATGGCTTTTGCTTCCGCTTCTTTGCGAATTCGTTTTTCTTCTTCCTTACGTTTCTTGGCAGCCTTGAGTCGATTGAGCATTTCCTCAGTGAGGGGTTCCTGATATATTTTCACTCTACAACCACTGATGTAACTAGGGAGGACATCACCTTCTAAGGTGGCTGATTGGACTGCCCCACTTGTTGATATTCTATTAATAATCATGGGTCCATAGCTACACTTCTCTAGCTTTCTTGCATGTTGTTTCAGGGTATACAGTAAAACTAAGTCTCTTGCTTTCAAGCCTTTATCCTTCACGTGGGCATCGAAGTATGCCTTCTGTGTCTTCTTAGCTGCATATATCCCTACGACAACTCTCAGTCTCATTTCACCTAGCCATTCAAGATAAAAAATCCTTGAAGAAAGTTCATGCCCTGTCCATTCATGCTCCTGTGCTACTTTCAGTGTAGGTATCAAGAAGTCCAATGGTAGCATTGCGCTTTGGCCAAATACTAGTTGAAAGGGTGTGGCTTTGAGTACCGTTTTATAAGCAACTCTATAATCCCAAACAACATGATGTAGCCATTTGTCCCAATCAGAGCATTTATTATTCACTAATTTGGTCAACACATTGCATAGAATCTTATTGGTGCTTTCCGCTTGCCCATTAGCTTGTGGATGATAGGGGGCAGACTTCTTGTGTATCACCAAGAACTCTAAGAGAATATTTTCAATGACTTCATTCAAAAAGTGAGTGCCTCTAACACTTACTAGCTCTATTGATAGCCATATCTAGTGAACATGTTCTCAAATAGAAACTTAGCTTTTGTTTGAGCATCGCTCTTCGTTGTGGCTTTCACTTCTACCCACTTGGCTAGATAATATGTGGCCAAAATGATGTATTCAACATGTGAACTCTTAGCTGGGGGGGTTAATAGGACCTACAAAGTCTATTCCCCACTTAGAGAATGCACGTCCACCCATCATAGGTTTCAATGGCATCTCATCTTTACATATAGGATACTGGGTTCGCTGACAAACGTCATAGTGCTTCACATAGGTATGTGCATCCATGTGAAGGGTTGGCCACCACAAGTCTGCAAATAGGATTGCCTTAATCACACGGTCTGGTCCAAAGTGTCCTCTTGCTACACACATTTATTGAAAGAGGAAGCTCACCATCAATGGGAGCTTATGTTCCTAATTCCACGGATGCTGGAATACCTCCTTCAATTCAACAGTACTCTCAAGATTTCTTGGAGGAAATACAAGAAGAGAAATGGGCCAAGGAGAAGGGTAATTCCCCTCCTATTCCTGAGATTGATGACCTTCATGATCAATTTCCCCAAGACATTCCATCCATTTACGGAGATCAAGTCAAGCAACAAGAAGACGAAAGGTTAGATTTCGAATCTAATACCTTAGAAGAATTGCCTCAATTTCTAGGCCCATGGGAATCTGAATCTCTTCAAATCAGAGCTCCCACAATACTGGTCCGACATGAAGCATAAGTGGTTCCAAGGAACACTGATGTCGTGAAGAACACTAAGGTTCAATGTCATCTCACTGTAGAAGAGCTGCTCAAAGCAAAACCTGGGCTATGGAATCATGTGAAGGATCAGGTCCCAGAACTTGATTCCAATATGCCAAAAACAGGCTCTAAGCAAAAAGTTCCAGAGATACCTCTCGATAAATAGGAGACATGTGTGAGGGTGAAGAAGGTAATACTTATCTTCCAATCACCTACCAAGGTTACACAACCAAAGCAATCATAGATTCAGGTGCTAGTGTTGCTATTGCGACCACCTCCTTGTGGAAGCAATGGGGCAAACCCACATTAAGACCAACTAGAATGAAGCTTCAAATGGCTGACAGTCATTTTGAAAGACCTCTAAGATTGCTAGAAGGGATAACTCTAACCACTTGTGGGGTAGAGTTTGAGCACACCTTTGATATATGTGACTTTGAGAAAAATAATGTCTATGAGATGATCCTAGGAAGACCCTTCCTACGACAACTGCTAATTGTACAAGATTGGGGCACCAACTCCTTGTACTTACAACACTTAGGGATCACCACCAAGGTCAATTTGAAGGATTACTCCTTCAGAGATGTACCACCCCTACAGTGGAATCCTATCCACAAAGCGAAAGAAGATTCCATCTCTGTGCATTCTGAAAGTTCACCTCATCCATCATGGCTGCATGAAGATACTCATTTGTGGATGTGCAAGGTCGCAGAGGAAGAGGAAAAACGTTTAAAGGCAAGAGAAGAAGGAACTTCGCCAAGAGATAGACCAATTAGAGACCCAGCCTACACAGCGATGATCTTTCCAGATGAGGAATTTGAGCCTCATGGCTGGCCAAAAATCTTAGCCACCATGGACATTGTTGTCAATGAAGAACAGTGGACACCTCATTGTGATGAGGAGGGTTATGATATTTCAATGTTCATGTGTCAGCCCTTGCTAGAAGAATGTGACGCTAGTGAGGTCATAGAAGAAGAAGAGAATGACGATGATCTAGAGTCCATTGTGATGGATAGTTGCTTTAACTCAGAGAAGCACTATCTAGAAGATGTAGGAGTATTGACTCAAAAAGAAGAAGAACCTCTCACAAGCATTAAAACAGTAAACTCAAAGGATGGAAGTGAGAGCAGTCAAAAGAAAAAGAAAAGAAAAGCAGTGAAACAAGAAGAGGAGGAATCATTGTTTGAAGTACCAAAAAACTTCAAGAAATATGAAGTTGACGACCGCAAAATTTTGGTACGAATGCCTAAGAGAGAGGCCATTATAGGAGAATCATATGATAATAAAGAAAAGACCAAGAAAATTGAGAAAAAAGAGAGATGCACATATATAGGAGAGGACCTAAGTGCAAGAGAAGAAATGGAGCTTGTAGCTCTATTAAGGGAATATAGGGATGCGTTTGCGTGGCACTATAGAGACTTGAAAGGGGTAGATCCAAGAATTTTCTCTCATACTATCCCCATGACTGCTGATGCCAAGCCCACCAAATAGAATCCCTACACATATAATGATACATATGCAGCCAAAATAAAAGAAGAAATTGATAGGCGGATTGAAGCTGGATTCATCTATGAGATTAAGCATACTGAATGGGTGTCCCCCATTGTCGTGGTGCCCAAGAAGAACAGGAAGTTGCAAGTGTGTATGAACCTTAAAAAAGTTAATGCCGCTACGATCAGAGATAGTTATCCACTTCCAATCACGGAACACCTATTGGAGCGTGTTGCAGGCAAGGAAGTTTATAGCTTCCTTGATGGATTTTCAGGTTACAATCAAGTAGCCATTGCCCCAGAAGATCAACACAAAACAGCTTTTGCCATAGAGTGGGAATCTTTGCATTTAGTGTGATGCCATTTGGGCTCACCAATGCACCCGCAACATTCCAAAGGCTCATGTGTCATGTCTTCAAAGAGTTCTTGCAAAATAGCTTAGAAGTGTATGTGGATGATTTATGTGCTCATTCCCAAGAAAGAAGATTTCACATCCCTGAGCTCAGACAAATCTTCAACAAGTGTAGAGAATATCAAGTGTGTCTGAACCCAGAAAAGTGTGTGTTCATGGTGCGTCAAGGTAAAATCTTAGGTCATATTGTTTCTAAGAATGGAATCTCAACAGATGAAGATAAGGTATGAGCCATAGCGAAGGTGCCAAGGCCAAGGAATGTTAAAGAGGTACAAGCCTTTATGGGCCATTGTGGATATTACCGTAGGTTTATCCACATGTACGCGATCATAGCTAGACCCCTTTATGCCTTGTTGTCTAATTTTGAGTGGAACAACGAATGCGAGAATTCTTTCAATGAACTGAAGAAATGTTTGTGCACAGCACCAATACTGACCACTCTTGATTGGAATAAACCATTCCATGTCCATGTGGATGCATCCAATCACGCCATAGGATGTGTGCTAGCACAACCCACAGGTGAAGGAAACTTAGATTTTCCCATAGCATATGCTAGTAGATAGCTCACCACAGCTGAAAGAAACTATACCACAACTGAGCGAGAGGGCTTAGGCATGGTATATGCTGTGAAGAAGTTTAGACACTATTTATTGGCCAACAAGTTCAAGTTTTTCACTGATTATCACGCTTTGTTATATTTGGCCAATAAACCTTGCAATACTTGACGTTTAGTAAGATGGTTCCTCTTACTAATGGAATATGACTTTGAAGTTGTTGTCAGGAAAGGTAGAACCCACCTTCGGGCAGATCACCTTTCTCGCATCACTTCAGGAGAGTCACTGCAAGGAGTGTTTGATGAATTACCCGATGCTTATCTGTTCAACTTAGAAGTTGTTCCTAAATGGACAAATAAGTTGTTACCAATCCTAACCTTCAGTCCTGCAAATAAGAATGTGAAAACATCACAAGAAGAAATTGTAAAATCACAAAAATATCACATATTGGCAGGAAGCCTATACAAACAAGATACGGAGGGTGTACTCGCTTGTTGTGTCGAGGATGACGAACATACTAGCTGGTTGCAACAAGCCCATGAAGGATTGCTAGGAAATCACTATTCTAAACAATGAACATTGCAGAATCTAAAACGTTTAGGAGTGTATTGGCCTAGCATGGACAAAGAAATACATGAGTGGATTAAGAATTGTCCAATGTGCAGAGAGAGACCCCCAGTGGAGCATGCCACGCTTTATCAAGTGTCATTGATTCTTGATTGGAGTGCTCCATTGGTAGAGTTTATGAGATCTGGAATATTACCCAAAGAGGCTAGTCTAGCAAGAAGACGTAGCAAGGAGCAAGAGGCTCAAGACTATGCCTTAGTTGGAGATAACTTATATCGATGAGGAAAAGATGGTTACCTAAGATTGTGCGTTCATGAATCAGACTATTTGAAAGACTTAGAAACTGTACACAGCGGTGTTGCAGGTGGAAACTTTGGTCCTGATCGAGTAATCAAGAGCATTCTATTCTCAGGACTTTGGTGGCCCACTCTTCCTATGGATGCACATACCTATGTGAAGAAATGTGACACATGCCAACATGCACAATATCCGGTTAGAAAAGATGAGATGCTTTTCAGGCCATGCTGGGAGGGCATGCATTTTCGAAGTGGGGCATAGACTTCATAGGTCCTATTAACCCCCCAGCTAGAAACTCCCATGCAGAGTATATTATTGTAGCCATAGATTACCTTACAAAGTGGGTAGAAGCGAAAGCCACAACAAAGAATGATGCTCAGACTACGGCTAAGTTCTTATTCAAGAATGTGTTCACGAGATATGGGCTACCAATAGAGTTGGTGAGCGATAGAGGCACACACTTCTTGAATGAGGTCATTGGAAATCTTCTCCAAGAATTCTTGGTGATACAGAAGAAGTCTGCCCCTTATCACCCACAAGCTAACGGACAAGCCGAGAGCACCAATAAGATCCTCTGTAACGTATTGACAAAACTGGTAAACAATAAACGCTTTGATTGGGACAAACAACTTCATCATGTTGTTTGGGCTTATTGAGTTGCCTACAAAACGGTACTCAACGCCACCCCATTTCAGATGGTCTTCAGATAGAATGCTATGCTACCATTGGACTTCCTTGTTCTAGCCCTAAAAGTAAAAGTAGCACAAGAGCATGAGTGGAATGGACATGAATTGTCCTCTAGGATCTTCGATCTAGAACGCTTAGGTGAGACGAGGCTACGCGTGGTGGTAGGCATTTATGCTGCAAAGAAAAGACAAAAGGCATACTTTGATGCACACATCAAAGATAAAGGACTGAAAGAGGGAGACCTAGTACTGGTTTATACACTAAAGCAGCATGCCCGTAAGTTGGAAAAGCGAGGATATGGACCCATGATCATTAATAGAATTTCCACTAGTGGTGCAGTTCAGTTGGCCACTCTAGAAGGAGATATCTTGCCAAACTATATTAGTGGATGTAGAGTCAAGTTATACCAAGAACCTCTTACAGAGGATATGCTTACGAGACTCAACACTGCCAAGAAGCAAAAACAAGAGGAGTTACAGGTGAGGGAAGAAGCACACGCAAAGGCCAAAGAGCATATTAGGTGAAATAAGTTAAGGGGACTAGGCCTAGATGTCAACTCAAAAGCCCCAAAATATCACATGGATATGTGCCAAAAATCCGGCATAATTACTTCTCGAGTCATTGACCGACATCCCTTTGTGACCATAGAGATAGGACAAGGAAAGGGTGCAAGGACTGTGAAAGCATTGATTGACTCAAGTGCAGCAAGTAGTGCAGTTAGACTATCCTACTGCCAAGGCTTGCAGTTGAACATCAATCCCATAGAATCTTATCTCATAGGATTGGGAGGTGTGGAAAACCCTTGTTTGGGCGAGGTGGAACTTCCCATCTACCTTCAAGATGTTCCAATGAAAGTCAAAGTGCTAGTGTGTCAAGATGAGAACCTTACAGAACCTTGTCTTCGGTCAAGATTGGATCTATGACCATGCAGTTAACTTAAACCTAAGAAGTCAAATTCTTCAAGTTTGGGTACAGGAACAATGCATTACATTAGAATTAGAGAACTGCATGCTCACAAATCCAGATGTCCCACATTCTCTTAGTTCTCCTAAGACTAATCATATGGAAGAAGATGTTGTATGTGTCAAAAGCTCTATGATGCAGAAGAATTCAATCGTGGAAGGACATGTTTGAAGGCGGGTGGATCTTTCTTCTTCTCCAAAAACTCAGGTGGCCACAGTAGTTCCACCACAAAGGCAAACACAATCGTTCACGACAACTACTACATCAAATAGAAAGACACCATTCGACAAGAAAGCAGTTCCGAGCATGAAGCATATCTGGGTACGTAAAGGAGAGCAACCAGCAGCATTGCCTCCACAAATCCCATCCAAGCAAACCCACCAGGCCAGAAGACGAAGGAAGAAGCTCAGAAAAGCTCAACCACAAAGTATACGACAAATTTGGGTGCCTAAAAAATTAGTTGCAGCTCAACAAGGACGATTAAACATGTGGGTACCCAGGAAGCTCTTACGTCCGCAACAACCGATGCTCTCCCATACGCAAAAAGTCTCAACAAAGAAGCCAAGGCGAGGCAAAGGTCAGAACCAAACACCAAGAACAAAAGTAGACCAACTAACCTCTTCAACATTAGTCAAGCGACCAGCCATAGAGGTGTGGGTTTGGAAGCCAAAATCATCAGTGGCCCCTACAAAACCAACGCACCAACCACAAGGGACACAACAATCACAAAACCAGCCAAGGAGGAATAGGCCAAAGGTGCTCACTACACAATCCCAAATCATTCTCAAATGGATCCCCATAAGGAGGCAGGATCAACTGTCATCTCGAGATCCAATGGATACCTCCACGACAGATGGCATCAACATCCGCAAATAACATCGAAAGCCTCGACGAGTGACAACCATGTGCTCCCTGCACAACCTTGTCTTTTGCACCATTCAGGCCACGCATTTCCAAAGTATGCATTAACATAGGGACACATTACATGGCCATGCATAGACACATTTGAGAGTCCCATGCACAAGAGCACATTGACATATGTCAACTATTTTTTCAGATACTAACATCTGTCTTCTTGTTTTGTGCCATAGTTCTCAAAAAAAGAAGGGAGAACTTGTTCCCAAGTTTGGCTCATGAAACATGAACGAGTCATGCTTAGTTGAAGGTGGAACTGTTGATTACTAGACATTTATCAGTTTGGATAAAAGTGTGTCTCGGCTAGCAGATGATATTCTTGCTGCCTTATCTAGTAGATGTCAAGAACTTGGCATGAACATGGCATCCACAACTATGGTTTCCTCTTACTATGGTAGGAGTGAAGAGCTTGAAGGTCCACAACTTGAGTGATGCTTAACTACTGCATGTACGAGAGCATTTAGGGAGATATCTACAAGGGGTAGTTCTGGTACCCTGCAAGTCTTTGAATATAAAGAAATTCAATTCTCAGTATTTGGAAAATGTTGCTTTGAAGAGAGCAGATAGGACCAAGCACTCAAAGAATTTCATCAGTGGATCCTCAACATGGAGATTCATCAACAATGTCCATCACAAATGTCGAGAGCACAACAGGACGAGATAAACATTGACAGATGCTTCACCATGGTAAGTATCTTTTACCTTGGCAACACCATAACCATGATAGCTTAGGAAACCTCGTCGTCGGCACACCCTTGAGCACTTAGCTCAAGACCGCAAATTTTTGCACCATACTTCTTCCAATGCATTTCCCAAGTAAGCATTCATAGGGCTACTTTACAAGGCCATGCACAAGGTACATATTTTCCTCAAGCCATGCACGAACACACTTACCCATCACTCAATATGGGTTATGAGTACTTGGCATGACTACTATGAACATCAAGTTTGGAAGATTTAGAGGACATCAACAGAGACTCACAACGACATAGTCATGCTGGAATTCAAGGAAGAAGCACATACAAAGGGACTACAACTTGCAAAGGCTTGTAGTGATACATGAAGAACCGGACAACCAACCCTACCACATCTGGAAGCCAGACAACTTTTGTTCATATAGAAGGGACACTCCCTCTCAAAGCACTACTTGGAACAACTACTACAACACGGGTCTGTCAGGGAGGACAGACTCGAGAGGGGGGGAGTGTTGGAACTCAAGGTCAAGCATAAAACATGGAAGCACATCAAAGAAGTGGACATAGAAGAAGAGAGAGCAAGTAGGGAGCTCCAAGAAGTGTATGTCAAATTTTCAAAAGAATCCCCTACAAAAATAGTGAGTTTCATCACTAAAAACCATTGTAAATACCATTTTCTATTTTTTGTAACTCCATTTTGTTCAAGCCGAGGAGTCCTTGAGCTTGAGGAGTATTAGAAGTATCATCCTACCAGTTTTCATAATTTTTAGACTTTGTTTGATCCCTCAAATAAGCCCTGCAACCTAATTTTTTACTAGGCCAGACACTAGGTTTGGACAGGGCCAAAACTAGTCAAAAAACTATAAAAAGAGCTAGAGAGCTCATTTTTTAGGTTAGCTTGTGAGAGAATAGAGCTTTTGTAAGAGACTTCTTTTGCAAGTGAAGCTTTCCATTGTTCCTCTCTTTGATCTTACCTTGTGCGCATGTGTGTGTATGTGTGTGCATGTTTGTGTGCTTTCACTCATGCACTTGTGCCTTCACTTGCTCGTGGTCTTCATATCGGTCCTCACGTCTCCGTAGATTGACAAGTAAAGGAGGTGGTGCTTACACTTGAGCTACACCAGATCTTGCAATTATGCTCTCTAACTTCTCCAACAGTCCATCAAAGTGCAACTGTGCCTTAGCTGAGAAAGAGTAGTTGAAGAGGCAACTGGCTTCAAACATGGTATGAGCCAACACGAACATTTTAGCACAAATCCATCTCTAGAGTAGATCTAGGGTAACATTTGTCATGATCTGTCACATTTGGCCCTTCTTGGATTCTGGCATGATATGCTTTAAGCATCATGTCTATGTCCTCAGGAGTGGGGTCAGCTAAGACTGATCCTACTCTAGGGGGTGGTGGATTTGTATGAGGTGGGTTGGGAAGTGGCCGGTTAGGTGGTGATAGGGATGAAGGTGGTGGTCGTATGTGAGAGTGTGTTTGAGAGGTGAGTTTAACAATTTTGGCTTTTGTTTCTCTTATGCTCTCTTCTAATTTTCTCATCTTCTTAGACCATTGTCTTTTCATCCTTCCCCGGCTATCCTTCCAGGCTCTCGTCTGTTTCTTGGTTATGCTCTCAATTTCACTAGCCTCGGCACTCTTTTCTTTGCCTAAGCCTTCATTCTGCTGCAAAGCCTGAGCTCTAGTGACCACTTGCACTGGTGTAGTGGAAGTTACACTTCCTGTAGAGTCTACTACTAACCCAATAACGTGGATAGGAGTGATTTTTGGCATATTATTGGGGTTCTTTGGGCAGTCTCGTAAGAGATGCTCCTTCCCACAATCGGGACAAAAACCTTGAATTGTCACAGATTGGGTTTGTGTAGGCACAAGCATAGGGCAATCAAGAAGGAGGTGATCTCCCTGACATCAATAACATGGTCCTCTAGGAAATGGGGGTCTTGCCTATCTAGCTTGAGGTCTAGAGTTGGGGTTTGCGTACATGACATTTGCATACTCACGCTCCCAACTTGGTTCACTCGGTTCCTCACCATAGTAGGACTCATTATGCTCAGGACACTGCATGTAGTAAGCTTGTGGGCTATCAATATGAGTGGAGTCAAAGCTATGATCACTGGGGTCACTTTCTAAAAGCAATGGTGTTATCGGCACTATGGCTCTATTCAAATTCTCTTCTGCAACTGCGTACTTCACTGGAATCACATTAGTTGGGGTAGGGGGTTGTTGTGCTACAACTGGTTGAGGTCTCTGTTGCCCATGATAGGGTGGCTAATAAGGTTGCTGGCTAATAAGGTTGCTCGGGCCTACCATATTGTTGTGGTGGGTTGTAGCTCAGTGATGAGTAGCACCTCCTTTAATGTCAATCCGGGAAGACGTGAGGATGGTATGAAGACCACGAGCAAGTGGAAGCACAAGTGCGTGAGTGAGAAGCACACAAGCATGCACACACATACACGCACACACACGCATACGGCAAGAACAAAGAGAGTAAGACAATGGAATCACTTATATTGCAACCAAGTTCTCATACAAGCTCAAAACTATAAGAAGCTAGCCCCAAAAATGAGCTCTCTAGCTCTATTTATAGTTTTTGACTAGCTTTGGCCTCGTCCAGACCTAGTGTCCGGCCTAGTTAAAAATTAGGTTCCAGGGCTTATTTGAGGGCTCAAACGAGATCTAAAAATTATGAAAATTGGCAGGCAACTACTTCTAAGGCTCCCCAAGCTCGAGGACTCCTCGGCTTGTACAAAATGGAGCTACAAAAAGGTGAAACGATATTTACAAGGGTTTTTAGTGATGAGAATCACTTTAAAATGATGTAAGGGTTTTGAAAAAAATGAAGGGTTGCCTTAGTGCTAGATCTGTCTGTACTTGCTTCTTCCCGTGTGCTGTCAACACTCTCCCCCCCCTAGCGTCTGTCGCCTCTGACAGACCTCTGCTCCACTGTTTGATCAATGTAGTTCTGCAGGAGGCCGGTTGCCACTTCTTGTTCCTTGATGCGTAGTCCCCGAACCAAGTCTCTCTGGAGGGCTTCCCAATTGATTGCACCCGGTATGTTCGGTTGTGGCGTTGTGTAGAGTTCTGAGTGCATCGTTTGTTCGCATGCAAAGAGGTGTAACAAATGGGTGGGCCTTGGCGCGAATACCTCTGAGTGTGCTTCCCAGAACCCTGTGGTGAACATATCATCGAAAGTTTGCTTATAGCAGGCAGGGAGATATCTGATGCGTGCGTGCCATGCATAAGCAATGCGTATGCTCAGGGTGGTGCTCATATCATATAGCAGGTCATAATTACCATTGACAAACCCGGGAATCGGAGGCTGAATATGGCATACATTGCGGAAAGTTTTGAGCACCACCTGCATCATGTCGAATATCTTGAGCATCATCTGGGCAGCTACATCTGACATGGGGTGGAGGCGTGGCATCCAATGTCTAATGATTGCAATCATGTAAGATACTGTGGGGGTGCCGGTTGGGGGTGCAATGGCGGGGTAATTAAGCCATTCTCTACAGTTTACGTTGTTCTGAACCTTGATGGCGAAGGCTTTCCATGATCTTCTTCTTTGCACTGGCCCATAACAAGGATTATACTTCAAATGCATGGGAGCGTGATCCCATGTTCTCAGCATTTCCGGGTATGTTTCCAATAATCTTTGCCTCCAAGTAGGTTGAAATATCGCCCCTTTTCTGGCTGCCTCTGGGATGTCCTCTGGTTCGAACTGTGTTGCGAACGAGGGGTACTTGTTGGTTATGCATTTGATCTCAGCATTGTAGTCCGCCAACAATACAAAATAAGGTTTGTATTGTAACTCTGAGCTAGTTATCAACCGCCTAGGAGCCAAGTTTGAGAAATATTCAGACTTGAGTATGGTCTCCTCTATGGTTTTCATGGCTAGCATCTGAGTTGCAACACGCTCTTCGTGAGTGCGGCCCATCTCCTCGACCTGCTTCATCCATGCTGACGGGGGCTCCTCATATGTATCCTGTCCCTCTTCAGTGATCCTGCCACCTGGAAGAGGTTGTGGCTCATAAGTATCTTCGAATGTTTCCTCCACTGGAATGACTACTGTGTCTTCTTCGATGGTTTGATCAGGTGGAGAGGGAGGTCGTTCATACTGTAACAATTTAATTTTTAGTTCTGCCACCTGCTGCCGTAGCTCAAGTACCTCATTGGTTACTGATAATTCCGGCTCCGGTGAGGTTGCAGCATTGGCCATCTCTTTAGGTTCCTGTTGGTGTTGTGTAGGCACTTGGGCTTTCTGTAGATCTTTAACTTGGTCAGTGAGCTGATCATGAGCTTCCAAGAGATTGGCATAAGCTTCCAATATTTGTTGTATGTTTTCTGAGGGGATGGCTTGGAATTTAGCAGGGTCGATGGGTGCCCCTGGAGTATTTTCCATAGCTGCTTCGAGGTTGTCTTGATTTTGTTGCTGTAGTCTTTTGTTCTCTTCTTGAGCTGCCGCTAAATGGCGTCGGAGTAGAGCCATGTTTCGTTGTAGTCTCGCATTGCGGCTCATTTGCTCTCTGAGTTGTTCCTCCATAGCTTTGCTTGACTCTGCATACTTAGCTTCGAGTTCTGTCTTTGATTGTTGGAGGTCAGCCACTTGATGTTGTAGTGTTGTATTGCCTAGTTCCAAGGCATCGACTCGGGCCTGGAGTTGGGCCGAGAGATTGCACAGCTCGGTGTTATTTTCCTCTAATAGCTTATACTCTTGCTTAAGCTGAGTGGCGGCTTCAACCATGGTGTCTAGTGCATTACTAAAGGATGTGGATGCATGGATAGAGGTGGAACATGCAAAGGGTCGGGAAATGGGGAAGGGAAAGGTGGATGATGTGCCTATGAGTGAAGTGAGTTGTGATGATGGTGGAACAGACGTGGCGGTGGGTGCTCCTGTGGATGGTGAAATGTCCATGGGATCGGACGTGAGAGTGTGTGATTCGTGAACTGTGAATACAGGGATGGTGGGTGGTGTAATAGTGGTGGCAGTGAATGTGGGGGAGTGAGGTTGGGAAAGGGACTTTTTATTATAATTATCCACCTGCTGGAGTATATTTACAAGATTCGTCCAGAATGACGGTTGTGTGATTTGGTTGGAGCATGAGGCAGTTACTAAGGAAGTGGTGGATAGGGTTTGGGTGTGGGTGAATGGAAAAGGATGGGATGAGGTCTGGCTAGTGGCAAGAGGTTGACCAAGGGTGGGGAGATGGGAAGGGTGACCCATTATGGTTTGATCGGTGGCCGGATGACCGGTGTGAGTTTCAGAAATGTGGGTGGAAGTGTTGGATGTGGGTAGAGGGAAGGATGTAAAAACGGAGGTGTGTACAAGAGTTTCATGATGGGTGGATATCGGTTGTTCAGAAGGGTTAGTGGAGAAGGGTTCTGAGGGTTGAATGGATGGTGGCGGTGTAGATGGTACCTGCGTAATTACCTCTTGTTCGTTGGTGGGACTTGGGCTCCTCATGTGAACATCCTCTGAAATTATAGTAGGCAAGGCAGTGGAGACTTCCATTTGAATCATTTTCCCGCGTCGTGGCTGTGTATCAATCCTTCGTTGATCATAGTTAGGGTTTTCCTGATAGACCATTGTCCTCAATGCTTCCCCGATCCCACACGTTTCTGCCAATAAATTCAATGATTCCACAAGATGTGAGTCGACATTCTCGTTTTGAAGCATCTGGTTCAATAGAGCTCTGTTCGCCTCTTCTGTCATCTTATGTCTCCTCTGTACCTGCTTGATTGTCTTGTACAGTCGTCTGAGTTGTGTTGTGTAGGCAGGGGCTTCCTCTTCACTGTCTTCTGGTTCATTTCTTTGTGCACCTTCCGGAGTTTGAGTGTTTGGGTCATGAGGATGTTGTGCCACTTCTTCCCCAAGTACTCTGCTCGTCTCGCCCTGTGGCTGTTCTCTTTGGACTGATGCACCCGGATCAACATTGTCAAGGGAATCTTCACTGTCTGATAGGGGGACCGTCTGCAGGAATCTTTCAAAATCGAAGTTTGGATCCTCTGTGAAGGTGGCCATAGTTGCAAACTCTGCATCGGTAGGTAGTGGAGGGGCGGATGGAGCGGGTTGTACCACCTCCCTAGCTTGAACTCCTTGAAGATGGATCGTGAAAGGTGTGACCTGAGCTTCTGGTCGGGGAGAAGCTTCGGTCGTGGCTTCTTGAGGGATCGTTACCTGGGAGAGCGATCCACGCATTCGTTTTGCAGGCTGGCTCCCTGACTTCCGCCCTTTGAACAACTCCAATTGTGCATACTTTAAGGCTCTGGCAACTGGCACATCATATGCAAGACATCTATAGATAATTCTGGTAAGTGCACAACAGCCATGTAAAGTGGGCTTCCTCACACCCCGCTTGCCTGCCTCATACACTTGGTCCAAGATCCATACAGGCATCTTGATGGGTAAGCTTCCAGTCTCTGCTAGATATAGCCCATACCATATTTTCTTGTGAGGTTGAGTGAAACGGTCCTGAGCGGGGAATGCGAAGTGTTGGAGGCACATCTGCAAAGGTATGGCGATGTTGGGGGTGAGGGCGCACATTTCTTTTAGCTTCTTGATTCTATTGCTTTTCATTGACTCAGGTATCAAGGGGTCGCGGTCAGAAGGTACATGCGTGCCATACATCTGAAGTGCTTCCCTGATTAAAGTAACATTCAATTCAAACTTCCTCATTTCCTCCAGATTTGACAAGGAGGGCACCCAAAAGGTGCCTGAATGATCTTTATCCCCTGTCGGCTTCAGCGTGGCAATTAGGTAGTAGCACCTGAGGAAATCGGGTTTAGGCAGAGCTGCACTAAAATACGTTTGTAATCCTGCTTTCTGCTAGATATCTTGAAGTGGAGCTGCATTTTGTAATGCTTCGAATTCTCGTGAGAAGAACTGGAAGGTCCACCACACTCCTCCACATTCCATCTTGGATTCCCAGATGTGATCCGCGTCTCCCAAATCTCCTGGCATCTCATTGAACCAGTGAGAATGCCCCTTTACTCTTTCGGTTAGGCCATTGGGTGGATCTGGAATAGGAATTCTCCGCACATTCACGAACTCTTGGGGCTGAGCTGTTGGTGGGGCCTCCACTGGCATGGCATCCCAATTGATTGGAGCACCAGAGCCTGCCTGAGAGCTTGTGCCTGCCGCTGTTGCCATGAGAGTAGGTTGCTTATCTGCTGGAAGAAGAAAGGCACATTAGTGTTGCATAGGAAACAAGATGTAATGGTGTTCCCTTCACAATACTAACATGACAATCCCGGAGGTCAGTGGTTAGTGTTGAAGTGTTTGTGATAGGTGTGAGTGGTGATTAAAGGTCAGTGTCATCCTAGATGCATACTGTGGTTATGCAATGGGCTCAAAATGCTCCTGTCTTAGTGTGGACGGATTTACAGAATGGGGTCAGGGGGTTTAATACACAGTTTAATTCTCCCAACTTTGATAGAGGAGTCGTAGCTCTTAGAGTTAAAGACAGGTGAAGATTTCTGGATGAGAGTGTGATGTATTTGGGACCTTTTGGGTACCCATTTCCAAACATTCCTAGGGTTGATGGGAGTGGAGACAGTGAGAGGTGTAGGTATCTTTTCATTTTCTGAGTAGTTGGCCATGAGTGTTTGTGAATGTTGCTTCATCCTAGTGCCTGAAGGTGAAGTAATTTGAGCTTGTAAGCAAGCCTTGGGCACCCATATCTGTCTAGCATTAGGGATGGCCTTCATTGACCGCTTAGGAACCCAAATAGAAATGGTATGCCTAGGGGTTATCTTAGAGGGCTTCGTCACTTTGTTCCTTGATGGTGAGGCTCGTTTCTTGTCTCCTTGAGAGTCTGCTATTAGAGTTGTGGGTCTTCCATCCTTGCGTATCCAGATCTGCTTTGCGCCACGAGATGCTCCATGTTGCACGGGTTGGCGCTCCTGCCTCTTGATCATCAGCCTCCTTTGTGTCGAGTGATGTTCGGTCTGCTCATTTAGAATCTTCTTTGGATCAGTTAGGAACTCCTTATTGGCTCCTGTACCTTCAGTAAGATTGACAATCCTCTGCACCATAGAAGTTTGTACAAGAACAGCATTGTTATCTTCATGTGGATTCCTGGAGGGATCAGGAGTTGGTGCATGTTCTATTGGTTTGAGTGCTTGATTTTCTAATTCAATCGTGAGACGGCTTTGGCCTACCCAAGCCTGAAGAAGTCCACTTCTTAGGTTGAGGTTGACTGCGTGGTCATAGATCCAGTCTTGGCCTAAGACAAGAGGTTCGGTCAGATCCTCGTCTTCACACACTAGCACTTTTGCTGGCATGAGGACCTCTTGTATGTAGAGGGGAAGATCCACCTCTCCCATGCAAGGGGTTTCAACGCCTCCTAATCCTATCAGGTATGCTTCTAAGGGTTTTACCTCCAATTGCAGCAGCTGGCAATAAGAAAGCCGAACTGCACTTGTGGCTGCTCCTGAATCAATTAAGGCTCTCACGCTTGTTGTGCTGTCTCGTTGTCCTATTTCTAGGGTCACAAAAGGTCGTCGGTCCACTATCTTATGGGTACGTTCACCTGAAGCCTCACACATGGCCATGTGATAGCCTGGAGACGCTTGAGTGTCAGTCATAGGCTGATCCCTCCCTTGTCTCCTCAACCTCATTCGTCTGATACGCTCTAAGGCCTCTGCCTGAGCTTCTTCTCGAATTTGTTTTTCCTCCTCTTTACGTTGCTTAGCAGTATTGAGTCGACTTAGCATTTCCTCCGTGAGGGGTTCCTGATACAACTTGACTCTGCATCCGCTAATATAGTTTGGGAGAACATCCCCCTCTAGCGTGGCTAGTTGTACTGCTCCACTCGTGGAGATCCTATTGATGATCATAGGGCCGTAGCCTCTCTTTTCTAGCTTCCTTGCGTGTTGTTTCAATGTGTAGACTAAAACTAGATCTCCTGCTTTTAAACCCTTATCCTTCACATGGGCATCAAAGTATGCCTTCTGTCTCTTCTTAGCTGCATATATCCCTGCAGCTACTCTCAGTCTGGTTTCTCCTAATCGTTCAAGGTCAAAAAATCTAGAGGAGAGTTCATGACCCGTCCATTCGTGCTCTTGTGCTACTTTCAATGTAGGTATTAAGAAGTCCAACGGTAGCACTGCGTTTTGGCCAAATACCATCTGAAAGGGGGTGGCTTGGAGCACCGTTTTGTAGGCGACTCGGTATGCCCAAACAGCATGGTGTAGCTGTTTGTCCCAATCAGAGCGTTTATTGTTCACTAATTTTGTCAATACATTGCATAGGATCTTATTGGTGCTTTCGGCTTGCCCATTGGCTTGAGGGTGATAGGGGGCAGACTTCTTATGCACTACCAAGAATTCTTGGAGCAGATTTTCAATAACTTCATTCAAGAAGTGAGTGCCTCTATCACTAACTAGCTCTATGGGTAGCCCGTATCTTGTGAATACATTCTCAAACAAGAATTTAGCAGTTGTCTGAGCGTCGTTCTTCGTTGTGGCTTTTACCTCTACCCACTTGGTTAGATAATCCGTGGCAACGATGATATACTCAGCATGGGAACCCTTAGCTGGGGGATTGATAGGACCTACAAAGTCTATTCCCCACTTAGAGAATGCACGTCCGCCCATCATAGGCTTCAGTGGCATCTCATCTCTGCGTATAGGATACTGGGTTCGCTGACAAATCTCACACCTCTTCACATAGGTATGTGCGTCCATGTGAAGGGTGGGCCACCAAAATCCTGCAAATAGAATTGCTTTGATCACCCTATCCGGCCCAAAATGTCCTCCTGCTACACCCTGGTGAGCTGTTTCCAAGATCTTTAGGTATTCACCTTCATGGACACATAGTCTCAGGTAACCATCCTTACCCCTTTTGTATAAATTATCACCAATGATGGTGTAATCCAAGGCTTCTTGTTCCAAACTTCTTTGCCTCGTCAGGGTCATATCTTGAGGGAATGTTTTCGTCCTCAGAAACGCCACTAGTGGCTCACTCCAATCTGGCACTAGAGACACGCGATAAAGGGTGGCATGTTCCACTGGTGGCTTAGTGCGACAAATTGGGCATTCCTTGCACATTCTATGGACTTCTGCTTCCATAGTTGGCCAGTACACTCCAAGTCTCTTCAATGTTTGCAGGGTTTGTTGTTTTGAGTAGTGTTGCTCTAATGCACCTACATGTGTTAATTGCAACCACTTCGCGTGCTCGTCCTCTTCTACACAACAAGCCAAGATTCCTTGATCCGTGTGCTTGTACATACTTCCAGCCATGATGTGGTACTTTTGAGTTTTGACTACCTCCTTATCCTGTGTGTTTACTATTGGATGATTAGGTCCATATGTAAGTATTGGCACTAAGGGCTTTGCCCATTGGGGCACCACTTCCAAGTTAAACAAGTAAGCATCAGGTAAGTCATCTGACACTCCTTGTGGGGCTTCTCTTGATGTGAGCCTTGAGAGATGATCTGCTCTTAGGTGAGTTCTGCCCTTTCTCACTACTACCTCAAAGTCATACTCCATTAGTAAGAGAAACCATCTTACTAATCTGCCTGTATTACATGGCTTGTTCACGAGATATAACAATGCTTGGTGATCAGTAAAAAATTTAAACTTATTTGCAAGCAAATAGTGTCTAAATTTCTTGACTGCATATACCATGCCTAATCCTTCTCTTTCAGTAGTGGTATAATTTCGTTCAGCTGCGTTCAACTGTCTACTAGCGTAGGCAATGGGAAGATCCATGTTACCTTCGCCAGTAGGTTGTGCGAGTACACACCCAATAGCATAATTGGATGCATCCACATGAACATGGAAAGGCTTATTCCAATCTGGCGTGGTCAAGATTGGTGCTGAACATAATCTTCGTTTAAGCTCCTGGAAGGAGTTCTCACATTCATCAGTCCACTCAAAATTAGGCAGAAGTCCGTACATGGGCTTTGCAATGACGACATACATGTGAATGAATCGTCGGTAATAACCACAATGCCCCATGAAAGCTTGTACTTCCTTGATATTCCTTGGCCTAGGTAGCTCTGCTATGGCTCTCACTTTCTCTTCATCAGTAGATATGCCATTCTTTGACACTATGTGTCCTAGAATCTTGCCTTGCCTGACCATAAAAACACATTTTTCTGGGTTCAGGCAGACCTGATATTCTCTACATTTGTCAAAGATTTGTCTGAGTTCAGGAATATGGGTTTGTCTAATATTAGAATGAGCACAAAGATCATCAACATAGACTTCTAAATTCTTCCTCAGGAACTCCTTAAACACATGGCACATTAATCTCTGGAAGGTAGCTGGTGCATTGGTAAGCCCAAATGGCATTACTCTAAAAGCGAATATACCCCACTCTGTGGCAAAAGCCTTTTTATGCTGATCTTCTGGTGCAATGGCTACTTGATTGTAGCCCGAAAACCCATCTAGGAAGCTGTACACTTCCTTGCCTGCTACCCTTTCTAATAGATGCTCAGTGATAGGAAGCGGATAGCTATCTCTAATAGTGGCTGCATTAACCTTCTTCAAGTTAATGCAAACTCGTAATTTGCCGTTCTTCTTGGGCACCACTACAATGGGGGATACCCATTCAGTGTGCTCAATTTCATAGATAAATCCGGCTTCCACCAAGCGGTCTTTTTCTTCTTTGATCTTAGCAGCATAGTTATCATTATATGTATATGGCTTTTGCTTAGAGGGTTTAGCATCTGAGGTCATGGGAATTGTGTGTGAGCATATGTCTGGGTCAACACCCTTCAAATCCTTGTAGCTCCAAGCGAATAAATCTCGGTATTCTCTTAGCAAGGCTATCAGCTCTTGTTCTTCCTCTTCTGTTAGGTCATGACCTATGTATGTGCATCTTTCTTCTCCTTCCTCGATGGCGACAACTATTTTCTTGGTAGTTTCCTTGCTATCATAGGCTTCTCCTGCTTGTGCCTCACGTTTAGGCATTCTTATCATGATCCTCCTATCGTCTAACTCATATTTTTTAAAGTTTTCAGGGACCTCAAACAAAGATTCTTCTGCCTCCCGAGTGACTTCCTTCTTCTTTCTTTTCTTTCCTCCGCTTTTAGAAGCTACTTGTGTGGCTAACCTCACCTCATTTGTAAGCTCTCCGTGCCTCTGGGGTTGAAATTCTACTTCATAGAAGTATTCTTCATCTGATGCAAAGGGTGGGTCCATAATGATTGACTCTAGATCAGAGTCACTTGCATCCTCAAATGCATCAGGGATAGGTTCGCATTCTTCTAGAACTGCCTCTCCCATGATTGGCTCTATGGAGAAAACTGAAATGTCATAGCCATCCTCATCACAGTGGGGTGTCCATTGTTCTTCATTGATGGCTACATCCATTGTTGCTAGGATTTCTGCCCAGCCATGGGGTTCAAATTCCTCATCAGGAAAAACTACAGGTGCATAGGCTGGGTCTTGAATTGATCTATGTGTTTCTTTTGCACCTACCTCTCTGGCCTTCTCTCTCTTCTCTTCTTCTACTGCAACCTTGCACATCCATAAATGAGTGTCTTCATGCATCCATGAGGATCCTGATCCTATGGAATGCACAGATTCCGTATCATCCTTGGCTCTATGGATGGGATTCCATTGGATAGGGGGAACATCTCTATGAGAGTAATCCTTGAGATTGACTTTGGTTGTAACACCTAAGTGCTGCAGGTACAAAGAATTGGTTCCTCAATCCTGTACCACTTGCAACTGTCGCATAAAAGGTCGTCCCAAGATCATCTCATAGGCATGATTTTTGCTAAAGTCACATATAGCAAAGGTATGTTCGAACTCGACACCACAGGTGGTGAGAGTTATTCCTTCTAGCAATCCTAGGGGTCTCTCTATGTGACCATCGGCCATCTGCAGTTTCATTCTCGTTGGCCTGAGTGCTGGCTTGCCCCAACGCTTCCATAGGGAAGTGGTGGCAATTGCAACTCCTGCACCTGAGTCCAAAATTGCCTTGGTGGTGTACTCCTGGTAGGTAATGGGGAGATAGGTGTTCCCTTCTTCACCTTCACACATATCTCCTATCTTATCCAAGGGTATTTCTGGCACTGTCCTATGTGATCCTACCTGGGAACGAGGTTTTGCTATCTCTGGTACTTGTTTGGCTACATGTTTCCACACTTCTGGTCTAACCTTAAGCCACTCTTCCAAAGTGAGATTGCACTGCACTTTGGTGTTCTTCACTACCTCTGTGTTCCTAGGTATGACTGAATCTTCGTTTCTTACCATGACTGTAGGTGCTCTCATACAGGTGGACTTTGCTTCCCATGGGCCTGTGAAATGGGGTAGTTCTTGTAAAGAATTAGACTCGAAGTCTAATCTTTCTTGAGATTGGGCACTCTCCTGTTCTCCATAAATGGAAGGAAGGTCTTGTGGGAATTGATCGTGTGTGTCATCTATCAGCTCAAAAGGAGGAGGGGCTTCACCCTCTTTAGCCCATTTGTCTTCTTGAATCTCTCGTAGGAATTCTGGTGTGAATCGATTCATAGAAGATGATGTGTCTGGCCCCGTAGAGTTAGGCACATAGGCTTCAGGCACATGGGCTCTCTGGGTAGGAAGACCTGCTCTTTCACTAGCCTTGTTATGGTGTTGTGGGGCGAGTTCTGTTTGTGATTGTGCCATTAGATTCTCTATTCTTTCTAAGGAGGGGGGGCTGTCTGGTTCAGTGGAATTGGGTACATAAGCTTTCGGTGGGGAATGGGTCATGTTTTTGCTTGCTTTATCTCTTTCTTGATTTTTTTCTTCCTTGGCAGATCTTGAAATTATGCCCTCCAACTTCTCTAGAAGTCCATCCAAGTGTAATTGTGTCTTGGCTGAGCCCGAGTAATTGAAAAGGCGACTGGCTTCAAACATAGTCTGAGCCAATGCGACCATTTTCGCGCAAAGCTTGGTTCTTTCTATCTCTAGGTCAGCTCTAGGGTAGCACTTGTCATGATCCGTTACATTCGGCCCTTCTTGGATTCTGGCCTGATATGCTTTAAGCATCATGTCTATGTCTTCAGGAGTGGGATCAGCTAATACTGATCCTACTCGGGGTGGTGGGTGGGATACGTGGGGTGTATTAGAGGGTGGAGGGATGGAGGGTGATGGGGATGGTAGCGGTGGGAATGTGTGAGAGTGCGATTGAGATGTGATCTCTATGATCTTTGCTTTGGTTTCTCCCAAGCTTTCTTCAAGTTCGCTCATCTTTTTTGCCCATTGCCTTTTCATTCTTTCACGACTATCCTTCCAGGCTCTCGTTCTCTTTTTGGTTAAGCTATCTGTTTCACTCACCTCGGGGCTCTTTTCCTGACCAACACCTTGGTTTTGTTGTAGTGCCTGGGCTCTTGTGATCACCTGCACAGGTGCAGTGGAAGTCACACTCCCTGTGGAGTCTACAACTAACCCAACAACATTGATAGGAGTGATTTTAGGCATGTTATTAGGGTTCTTTGGGCAATCTCGTAGGAGATGCTCTTTCCCACAGTCTTGACAGAAACCCTGAATGGTTACTGGTTGAGGTTGTGTAGGGGCAGTTAGTGGACAATCGCGTATAAGGTGATCTCCCTGACATTTGAAGCATGGTCCTCTAGGAAAAGGGGTCGTACCTGCCTAGGTTGAGGTCTAGAGTTGGGGTTTGTGTACATGACATTAGCATACTCAGGTTCCCCACTATTTTCACTTGGGTCCTCATAATAGTATGACTCGTTATGCTCGGGTGACTGCATGTAATAAGCCTGTGGGCTATCAATATGCGTGGAGTCAAAACTATGGTCACTTGGATCACTGTCTGATAGTAATGGGGTGATTGGGACTATGGCTCTGTTCGGATTTTCTTCAGCAGATGCATATTTCACTGGGATCACATTGGTTGGAGCAGGGGGTTGCTGTACTAGGACTGGTTGAGGTCTCTGCTGCCCTTGATAAGGTGGCTGATAAGTTTGCTGTGGTCTGTTGTATTGTTGTGGTGGGTACTGATTCTGGTATCTACCCTGTTGTGGATATGGCTGCGGGTAATTTTGCCTAACAGTTTGTTTGTTATATGGGCAGTCTTGTGCAGTGTGGTTTGTGTACCTGCGCTCTATGGTGCAGTACTGGCTATTAGGATTCGCCTGGGGTTGGGCCATAATGGGACATACATTTGCCATATGGTCACCGCCACAAGTGTAACACCGCTTAACTGGGGCAAATCTCGGAATTTGTTTGCTAGAGACACCTAGTTTTTGAGCTACCTTCTCTGCAAGTTCCTCAATGGATGTGGATTGACTAGATGTGAGGCTACTAGAGCTATCAGAATCCTTATAGATTTTTGATAGTTCCAATTCCTCACCTAGATTGTCCTCAATGTCTATGCACATGCGCACGCACTCTTCTATCGTTCTGGGGTCCTTTAAGTACACATATGACCTGAGCTTGGTGCTCAACAATCCATCTAAGAACAAGGCCACTTGTTTGGCTGGTGTGGGTAACTCCGGCATCGGGCATCTCTCCACGTACTGCCTAAATCTTCTTCCAGCTAGTCTGACCGTCTCTTGAGGTGTTTGTTTGAAGCTATGAGTTAGTGAGGAGGTGTTATGCCTGATTCCACTCTTAGAAAACTCAATGATAAATGCCTCTAAGAGCTGGTCTATGTTTCTGAAATGCCTCTCGTTTAGTGGTTGAAACCACGTAAGGGCAGTGTTCCTAAGGGTTAGACCAAAAGCATTATATTGTGTGAATAGGTCCTCTACCTGCTCAGCTTTCAAGACTTGCCGAAATTCTGCCACATGGTCATAAGGGTCTCTAGTGCCATCGAAGTAATTCTTCATGGACTTCACCAGTTGAGTTGGTCGCAGGGTCCTAGTGTGTTCTCTCGGCCTTGGCAAAGGAAAATCGTCAGCATTCCTTTGATTCCATGGGGTTCTATGTCTCTCAGGTTCCACTCTATTCCTTTCTGTTCCCGTTCTTTCTCTTCCCAGGGAGTTGGCAAAACTTACCTCAAGTTTGTCTCTACTTCTATCTCTTTGAGCTCCATGAGCTTGGGAGGTCCCAGCTCCTTGGTGACCAAAGAACGCATTAGACCTTGGTTGGGGAAAAACAAATTCACCCTTCCATGTGTAGGCATGTCTGCCATGCTCTGTGACCACGAAGATCCTCTCTGATGTATTGTCTAGGTATGTTACTTTACCTGGGCAGTCAGGGTCTTTAAACTCATATATTGTGAGGGCACTCACTTCCTGAGGTTGAGCAGATTTATATCTCCAAAAAGCCTCATCGGTTTCTCGGTTTAAAAGCAGATCTATGCTTTTATTATCCTGTGGAATCCACTCTGGAGTCATGATTCTGGTCAAGACAGATTTACCACGAGGAGTTCTTGGCTCTCTCTCTAAGTTCCCTTGCTCTATATCACCCATGTCGGTCTCCGCAATCACATTTCCAAACTCATCAGTTCTATCAGGAAGAGTGGTGACTACATATATAGTCCCCTCTTTATCTAGGTATGCTCCATTCTCAAACTTGACTACTGGGTGGTCTAATCCATGGGGTTGATCGGGGTTCTTAATCTGTACCACCGATCTTCTCAGGCCATCTTCATAGATGCGAGCACCTAGATGATTAGTCCTGATGTATTCCAGTTGAGTCTTGTAAGGTCCTTCTGGCTTTTCTAGATAAGCCAACCTTGAACTGCCTACTGGTCTCTCCATGTGATAGGACATCTCAGAATCACTTGTTTCTGATCTGGGAGTGTATGGGTAATCACTCAACTGTTGGGCCCAAGACCTGGCAGTGTGATTGACACTAGCTTCATAAGATCTGAGGCTTTGTCTGTCTCGGCCTAAGTGTCTGCCTGATCTAAGGTTCATATGCCTAATTTATCTACCCCCTTGGACCCAAGCACACTCTCGTTGCAGGTTAATTTGCACCAATCACTTTGTTCTTTTGAGTTGAATATTATGTTTATGGTCTTGTTTGAAATCGCGTCGTTAGGAGTACTTAAGTGAATTTCTGCACTTGATAAGTGATCGATTCCAGTTTACCTTTTATCCCTTAGGGTTTTCGCACTTAAGACCTATTTACTTCTTGCACTTGGTTGATTAATACTCTTGGACTTGATTCGTTCCTAACGTTACCCTAATTAATTACTACACCTAAGTCGTACTTAGCCTAGGCTAGGAATTGACAAAGGAGGGTTGAGAGATCTTCCAACCTCAGTTAGCTGGTTGACCAGACTGCTACACAAGCCCAGGAAGCCTTCTCCCAAGCTTGATACTCACCCTTGCTAGCTTGCTTTGGATTGCCTTGAGTGCACACAATGTTCCTGCAAAAGCTCACCAGTCAGTATAGCTCTATTACCACAAGTATTTGAAAGACACACATCAATATTTTCAGCCCCCCCTGGAGTAACTCACTGTACCCCCTCAATCTTAGGACCACCTAGTCTCACCTAAAGGCCAACTTGAAAATACATGTTCTAAAACTCCACGTAGGATTTTCAACAAGCTTTCCAACGAGACCAAAATCTCATTAATCGGAGTCCGTATGGTCAAGTTATGACCATTCAGGCACTAAAAGGTCAAAATAGGCTCTCAGGGTTCAGGAGATCCCTCTCTGGTTTCTAGGCCTTTTGCCCACTTCCAAGGTTCTAAAGTTATACCAAGGTGCCCAAAATTAAGCTCATCTACCCTTCCAATCACTCAAAAAAATAACCCTAAATTTTCATGCGTTAAAGGCCGTGTATCACGATAGGTCGGGTCGAGGTGTCGCGATAGGTGGGAAGTGTCGCGATAGGTGGTGAGGTGTCGCGATAGGTCGAAGTGTCGCGATAGCTCGTGAGGTGTCGCGATAGGTCGAAGTGTCGTGATAGCTCGTGAAGTGTCGCGATAGGTGGCGAGGTGTCGCGATAGCTCGTGAGGTGTCGCGATAGGTCGGGTCGAGGTGTCGCGATAGGTGGGAAGTGTCGCGATAGGTGGTGAGGTGTCGCGATAGGTGGCGAGGTGTCGTGATAGCTCGTGAGGTGTCGCGATAGGTGGCGAGGTGTCGCGATAGCTCGTGAGGTGTCGCGATAGGTGGCGAGGTGTCACGATAGCTCGTGAGGTGTCGCGATAGGTGGCGAGGTGTCGCGATAGCTCGTGAGGTGTCGCGATAGGTGGCGAGGTGTCGCGATAGCTCGTGAGGTGTCGCGATACCTCGAGGTGTCGCGATAGCTCGGAATATGGTGAATTTTTCTGTTCTGTCTAGTGATTCTAGGAGCTCTAGGCCTGCGCAGTGTCGTGGTGCACTCAGAATCGTGATTGGGCGAAGTTTTCGGAGTGTCGCGATAGCTCGAGCTCAACGCCTCAGGGACTGTGCAGACAGATTCTGTACCTGCTGAGCTTGCTGGAGATGATGATGGAGCTGCAACCTGCAAGAAACATGCAAAAACACACAAAAACAAGCACACACCCTCGCTCTCTCTCAAACTCGCACACAACAAATGAGGGAAATGACAAGGAAGAGGGAATATGTAGTGGGGAAGGAGAAGGAGGTGGAGATGGAGAAAGAGGTGAAGATGGAGATGGAGATGGAGAAAAATCAGAAATTTACCAACTACTTACCATTCCAACGCGTCCTCTCTACGTCTTACCATCACACGCTCGTCCTCAAAGCTCGGTCCCCGGCAACGGCGCCAAAATTTGGTGTAGCTCAGTGATGAGTAGCACCTCCTTTAATGTCAATCCGGGAAGACGTGAGGATGGTATGAAGACCACGAGCAAGTGGAAGCACAAGTGCGTGAGTGAGAAGCACACAAGCATGCACACACATACACGCACACGCACGCATACGGCAAGAACAAAGAGAGTAAGACAATGGAATCACTTATATTGCAACCAAGTTCTCATACAAGCTCAAAACTATAAGAAGCTAGCCCCAAAAATGAGCTCTCTAGCTCTATTTATAGTTTTTGACTAGCTTTGGCCCCGTCCAGACCTAGTGTCCGGCCTAGTTAAAAATTAGGTTCCAGGGCTTATTTGAGGGCTCAAACGAGATCTAAAAATTATGAAAATTGGCAGGCAACTACTTCTAAGGCTCCCCAAGCTCGAGGACTCCTCGGCTTGTACAAAATGGAGCTACAAAAAGGTGAAACGATATTTACAAGGGTTTTTAGTGATGAGAATCACTTTAAAATGATGTAAGGGTTTTGAAAAAAATGAAGGGTTGCCTTAGTGCTAGATCTGCATGTGTGTCCGTACTTGCTTCTTCCCGTGTGCTGTCAACATGGGTACTGGTTCTGGTATCTACCCTGTGGTGGATATGGCTGAGGGTAATTTTGTCTGACAGTTTGTCTATTATAAGGGCAGTCTTGTGTGGTATGGTTGGTGTATCTTCGCTCTATAGTGCAATACTGGCTACTAGGATTCACTTGGGGTTGAGCCATAATGGGACATACACTGGCCATATGGTCACCTCCACAAGTAGCATTGCCTCACTGGGGTAAATAAGGGTATTTGTTTGCTGGAGACACCTAATTTCTGAGCTACCTTCTCTGTGAGTTCCTCAATAGATGCAGATTGTCTGGAAGAGAGACTGGTAGAGCTATCAGAATCTTTGTAGATTTTTGAAAGCTCCAACTCATATCCTAGATTATCCTCTATGTCTATGCACATGCATACACATTCTTCTATGGTTTTGGGGTCCTTCAGGTATACATATGGTCTCAACTTGGTACTTAGTAATCCATCGAGGAATAAAACCACCTGTTTGGCTGGAGTGGGTAACTCAGGAAGAGGACATCTCTCTAGTTATTACCTAAACCTTCTTCCTATCAGTCTAACTATCTCTTGAGGTGTGTGCTTAAAACTATGAATTATTGAGGAAGTATTATGTCGTATACCACTCTTAAAGAATTCGATAATGAAAGCCTCTAGGAGTTGGTATATGTTCCTGAACTACCTCCCATTTAGTGGCTGAAACCATGTAAGGGTTGTGTTCTTAAGGGTTAGACCAAAAGCATTGTACTGTGTGAATAGGTCCTCAACTTGTTCAGCTCTCAAGACTTGCCTAAATTTTGCCACATGATTGTATGGGTCTCTAGTGCCATCGAAGTAACTCTTCATGGACTTAACGAGCTGGGTTGGTCTCAAGGTCCTAGTGTGCTCTCTAGGCCTTGGCAATGAAAAATCATCAGTATTTCTTTGGTTCCTTGGGTCTCTAGGTCTCTTAGTGTCCACTCTATCTGTCTCCATTCTCGTTCTTTCTCTCCCCAATGGGTTGGAAAAACTTACTTTTGGCCTATCTCTACTTCTGCCCTTGTGAGCTCCATGAGCTTGGGATGTCCCAGCTCCTTGGTGACCATAGGAGACATTAGATCTTGGATGAGTAAAAACAAACTCTCCCTTCCAAGTGTAGGCATACGTTCCATGATCTGTGACCATGAAGATCCTTTCTGAGGTATTGTCTAGGTAGTTCACTTTGCCTAGGCTATCAGGGTCTTTAAACTCATAGATCGTGAGTGTTCCTACCTCATTCGGATGATCAAGCTTGTACCTCCAAAAAGCTTCATCAGTCTCTCAGTTCAAGAGTAGGTCTATGCTCTTATTGTCCTGGGGAACCCATTCTAGCATGATAATTCTAGTGAGGATTGATTTGTCTCAAGGAGTGCTAGGATCTCTTCCTAAGTTCCCTTGCTCTATGTCACCTATGTCCGTTTCTGTAATCACATTACCAAATTCGTCTATCCTATCTGGGTGATTAGTGACTACATACATGGTTCCTTCTTTGTCCAAGTATGCACCATTTTCAAACTTGACTGCCAGATGTTCTAGTCCAATGGGTTGATTTGGGTTTTTGATATGGACCATGGATCTTCTTAGGCCATCCTCATAGATGCAAGCACCTAATTGATTGGTCCTAAGGTATTCCTGTTGCATCTTGTAAGGGCCTTCAACCTTTTGTAAGTAGGCCACACCTGAACTTCTTGTGGGTCTCTCCATACCCTGAGACATCTCTAATTCGCTAGTTTTAGAGCTAGGTTAGTGCAGATGAGCACTCAAATGTTGGGCCCAAGATCTAGGAGTGTGAGTGACACTTGCTTCTGAAGACCTAAGGCTATGTCTATCTTTCCCTAGGTGTCGTCCTGATCTAAGGTTCATATGCCTAAGTGAACAATCCCAATTTTTACCCAAAGTACAACGTCCTTGCTGATTCTTTCTTATCAATCACTGAATTCTTTTTATTTTGTTATTCTATTTAAGATCTTGTCCGATTTGCATCGTCAAGAATACTTGAATGAATTTTTGCAATTGGAGTTGATCGCATTAAAATTAGTTCTTTCCTTTACAGTTGTCGTCACATGCACATGTTATCTCTTGACTTGAACTTGATTACTTAGATAGTCTTCAACTTGTCTCATGCTATCGTCACCCTAACTTACTTCCAATGCTATGCATTCTTAGCCTAAGCTAGGAATTAACAATGGGAGTTGATAATGACCCAACCTCACTTGCTTATCCCTTGTTCGTTGGTGCTTAAGGATCCTGTTCTCAAGCTTGCAGAATGCCCTTGCTTTGGATGCCCTCTAGTGCTCTCAATGGACCTGTAGGAGTCCCAAAGTTATTTCAAGATTTAAATTCAAATGACATAACACACTATTTTCATTCATGTACTTTAGAGCCCAAATTGCCCCTTTGTCTTTATGGAAAACAATCCTAGATATCCCTCAATTTTCTTCCCTCGAGATATGGTCAATTCCAACAAGACCAAAATCACTAAAAACGGAGTTCATATGAGGAAGTTATGTCTATTCAGGGCTCTAGGGCTAAAACACGATCACAACAGGCTAACAGGCAAACACGAATAGCTCACAGTGTTTTCTATGGCTTTGTTATGCTCTAATGACCCTTACTTTTTCCAAATTTTGGCCAAAAATAGGCTAGATTTCTTTTGCCCTAAAAATGACGAAATTTCCTGTCAATAGCAATCGAGTGGTCTGTCAATCGTGATTGATGTGTCAATCGTGATTGATATCCTTTCTCAGATAAGAGGTAAGCTAGAACCTAAGGTGGAGAAGTGTATCTTCATAGGGTATGATCCAGAAAGGATACAGGTTCTACAATCCTTCAAACAAGGGATTCATGGTTAGTAGAGATGTTGTCTTTGATGAAAATGATTCTTGGTTTGATAGTGAATGCAGGAAGGTAAAATTACCTTATGACTTGGAAGAGGAGTTTCCAAGCCTTACTAAGGAGGAGTCTACTCAAAATGAAGACACCAATTCAGATGATGAGGACATCATCAACCTTGAAGAGTTCAAAGCATGGAAGTCCAAAGGCAA
Organism: Ceratopteris richardii; assembly: GCA_020310875.1. Taxonomy (NCBI): domain Eukaryota; kingdom Viridiplantae; phylum Streptophyta; class Polypodiopsida; order Polypodiales; family Pteridaceae; genus Ceratopteris; species Ceratopteris richardii. The sequence goes on from CM035422.1 coordinate 11,064,517, forward strand.
ACTCAAGATGAAGAAATTGGAAGATATACGTGAATCTTCCAACCAAGCAATTAGGAGATCACAAAGGGAGAGCAAGAAGCCAATTAGATATGGGTATGACACTTCTCTTGTTACTAAGCACTCTGTTTATCTTGCAAAAAGTTTGTCAATTGAAGAACCAACATCATATGAGGAGGCAAAGGCCAAGACAGAATGGAAAGAAGCTATGGATGAGGAGATTGAAGCACTCAAGGAGAGTGATACTTGGGAACTAGTACCAAAGAAGGAGTCTATGAAGGTAATTGGTTCTAGATGGATCTATAAGATAAAAAGAAATTCTGATGGATCAATAAGAAGGTACAAAGCTAGACTTGTGGCTAAGGGTTTTGCACAAACCCAAAGTATTAATTATGAAGAAACCTTCTCACCTGTGGTGAAAATGCCAATCATCAGGGTATTGGTAAGTGTGGCTGCATCAAAGAATTGGAACATGTATCAGTTGGATGTAAAAAATGCATTTCTAAATGGCTGGTATGTACACCTCCTAGCTATGAGGACCCAAACAAGGTAACATATGTATGTAAATTTAACAAAGCTCTTTATGGATTGAAGCAGGCGCCTAGGGCATGGAACCATAGGTTGACCACATACCTTCAGGATCAAGGTTTTGTGATGAGTAAAGCAGATACTTCTCTATTCAACAAGAGAAGTAATTCAGAGGTAATATACTTATGTGTATATGTTGATGATATCATACTTACAGGTAATGATGCTAATGGCATCAAACAGATCAAGAATCAGATGATGAAGGAGTTCAAAACTAGTGACCTTGGATCACTAAAATACTTTCTTGGACTCGAGTTAGTCTATAATAACTCTAGGATTTACATTACTTAGAGAAAGTATATACATGATATGTTGAAGAAGTTTCATTTGCAGGATGCCAAAGTTGCAAGTATTCGAATGGAGGTAAACCTAAAATTAAGTGCTCATGAAGGTCATGTGCTTGAGGATATTATAGGTTATCAAAACATAGTGGGAAGCTTGAACTATGCTACCTTGACAAGGATAGACATTGCTTATGGAGTAAGTGTGCTAAGTCAGTTTATGCATAAGCCTAGGGCACCTCACTTGGAGGCTACCAAAAGAATCTTGAAGTACCTTAAGGGTACTTAACATCATGGTTTGTATTTCCCTTATAAACGAGTCTTGGACGTTAAGATCTATTCAGATGCAGATTGGGCAAGATGCAAAGATGATAGGAGGAGTACCTCAGGATACATTTTATTTGCAGGTGATAAGCCAATATCATGGTCTTTAAAGAAGCAACTTACTGTTTCTTTATCTTCAACAGAGGTAGAGTATAGAGGATTGGCCAATGCTACTCAGGAGGCCATATGGATCAGATTATTGTACACAGATTTAGGGTTGCATACTACATCTCCAATGATTCTTGGAGATAATACCAACTCACTACACCTTGCATGTAATCCTATTTATCATGCTAGGACCAAGCATATAGAGGTCCATTATCATTATGTGAGAGAGAAGTTATTAAGCAAGGAGATTCAGTTGACATATGTGTCATCAAATATGCAATGTGTAGATTTATTGACTAAAGCATTAGATGGTACAAAACTTTGCAGGTTTAAAGCAATGATTGGATTGCAGGATATTCATGAAGATTGAAGATGAAAGCCAAGCCTAAATGTTTGGATTGAGGGGGAGTTTTTCATGCGAAGACCAAGCTCACACATTTGGATTGAGGTTCATATGGATATGAAGTTCCATGGAAACCATTGCTAGTGGAAATTTATCCCTTTACTTTTGTAAAAATCATTTTGACTTGAGAATATTTGTAATCGCCTACCAAGAAAACTCGTGGAATTGTTAGTTAGAAAAGTATCTACTTCATTGAGGGAATATTTCCTAGAATGAAGGATCACTTTTTAGAGAGAGCCAGAAGTTGGATTCAAATTCAAAATCGAATGGAACACTTATATAAACACACTTGAAAAAGTCGTGGAAGTGGTTTCAGTATCCGAGCTCTCCATTGCCATTTTTGTATGTGTAAGGCCTACATTGTAGCATACACTATTCTCCATCATAAGGCTATGATTACCAAGCCTATGATCTTGTACAACATTGTTCATTAATACATTTTATCTACATTGTTCATCCATGATCTCTCTGTTATAGTCATTTCTAACTAGCTACTTGTGTTGGTCATATCTCACTCATTTCTTCACCAAAGGCAATGATCTATAGCTTCTTGGAATCAGAGCCAAGTTATCTACATGCTGACAAAGTTTGAACCAAATCCATTCATCCAATTTGGAGAAAACTATCTCAAAGCACTCACTAGTCAAACTCTTTCGAGGTCCTAAAAAATCGAGGGTAATGATCTATTTGCTAAATTGATTTCTCTGTGTATAGTGGATCATTTCAAGTGATTCCACTTGGAATAATTAGCTTACTAAGCTAGTTAAATAGCTCTAAAATGAAGTTTTCCAATTCCTACTGTACTGGTAGCACTAAGCATTACAAGCAGCAAGTGTATGATAAAAAATAGAAGGTTTTCATTTACCCTTCTATTTAGAAATAGTCTGTTTTGATTTAATCTTTTCATACATCATTTCCAAAGTACATAGGCACTTTTATGGTGTCATTGGAAATCTAAGAGGGCCCACATATCAACTTTGAAGTCAGAAAGGGCTGGTACTAAGCAAGATTTGGGAGTACCTACTCATCACTTGGAGTGTCCATCCATCTTTCCCAACATGTCCAAGGCTAGGTTTTCTTACATAACATGCTTCATAAAGAGTCATACCTTGAACTTATTTGAATATTAGTCTATTCACAAGTTATGTCACAAGTAAGGAGATAAGGAAGAGAGCTCATAGACACACTCTCACAATCAAAGAGAAGCACACACTCAAATTGAGGCAAGGAAGAATGATCCTCTTCTTCTTCTTCTTCTACATAAAAAGGAATGTACAAGAATGAGCTAAAAACAAAAATATAACTACTGCAATATATAAAGACCATTACATAAGGAGAAACCTAATGCTCATGAATGCTTGAGGTGGCAAGAAACAAATGTGCCATCACTCTAGGAAGATAAAGCTAATAAAGCTCGATGAAGTGTCCCTAACATATGCCAGCATGACCACTATACATGTCAGAGAAATGAAAAAGTGATATGTTTAATCTTGGATCATCGCATGTTGAGCTTGATATCTCAACACCCCCCTCAAGCTCAATGCCATGTCCTCTAAACCAAGCATCTTCCCAAACTTCTTCAGCTCCACTACTCCAAGTGCTTTAGTGAAAATATGAGCAACCTGCTCATCTGTTCTCACATAAACAAGATCAATATTAGCTGCTAATACCTTCTCTCTGATGAAGTGATAATGTACCTTGATATGCTTTGTTCTAGCATGAAACATAGGGTTCTGTGCTAGTTGTATGCTGCTAAGATTATCACAATAGATGGTGATAGGCTTTTGCACTTCCACACCTAGATCTACAAGTGGTATCTCCAGCCATGATGCCTCACATGCTGCCATTGCAACACTTCTATACTCAACTTTTGTACTCGACAAAGAAACAATGGGTTGCTTCTTGCTGCTCCATGTAATAGTTGCACCTCCAAGTGAGAATAGAAAGCCACTAGTAGATTTTCTATCTAGAGTACTACCAGCCCAATCTCCATCATATCTATGAACCTCCAAATCTACACCAGCTTCATAAAACAATGCATAATTCAAAGTAGCACTCACATAACGTAGATTGCACCTCAAAGCATCCAAATGTGACTTCCTGGGAACCTCCATAAATTCACTTTCAAGTCCAACAATGTAGCTCAAATCAGGCCTCATAATTGTGAGATATATCAAACTTCCCACAATTTTCCTGTACATAGTAGCATTTTCCAATGCTTCACTTGATGTAGTATCTAACTTCAAATTCTGATCTAATGGCATAGAAATTGGCTTACAGTAAGCCATACCATACTTTTTCAGCATATTCAAGGCATATTACCTTTGCGACATCCATAGACCTGTTTTTGTATGTATAAACTCAATGCTCAAGAAATAATGCAACACACCATGATCTTCCATGTCAAATTCTTGCATAAGAAGTTGCTTTACCTCTTTGATGCTTTCTTCATTATCACCACCTACAACCAAGTCATGAACATAGATAGCCAGAATTGTGATGACATCATCACCCTTCCTTTCATATAGTGAATGATATACATCACACATAGAAAATCCAATGGTGGCCAGATAATCAACAATCCTTGCATGCCATGCACGAGGGGCTTGCTTCAGCCCATACAAAGCTTTTTCCGACCTCCAAACATATTCTGGATGCTTTGAATCTTCATATCCTTGTGGCTGGTCCATGTATACTTCTTCTTGTAACTCACCATGTAGAAAAGAATTCTTCACATCCATCTGATGCAATGTCCATCCTTTTGTTGCAGCTAATGCAACAAGTGTTTTGACATCAGACATTTTAGCTATAGGGCTGAATGTTTCCTCATAATCAATGCCATAAGTTTGTGCATATCTTTTTTCTACCAAACGTGCTTTATACCTGCGTATGCTACCATCAACATTGTGCTTTACCTTGTAAACCCACTTGCAGCCTATGGGTTTCTTTCCTTATGGCAATGGAACTGGCTTCCATGTATCAATTTCCATAAAGTGCATCCATCTCCTCATCCATAGCTTTTTTCCAATCTGCATTTCTAATTGCATCTTCAAAACAAGAAGATTCAACATCTTGTATTACCTTTGTCATGTAGGCACAATGATGAACCATGTAACTATCATATGTCAATCATTGCACTGAATTCCATATCCTCCTAGATCCTCTTGGTCTTAGGTCACTTCTCCTTGTATCATTTGCATGTGCCTTTCTTACCCATGGAGTCTTCATATAGGGCAATCCAAGTTCCTCTTCAAGACTCTTTTCTGGACCGCTTGAATCTCCATCAACATCTTCAAAACCTGCACATGTTTTATGACCAGTAGAAGGCTTTTCTTTACCTTTCTTGAATGTATTTGATGAATTTACTCGACTACAATTTCCACGTAGTCTTCCACTCCATGGATTTGAGTTGGAACTATTGCTTGGTGATGCATCTAGTCCACTCTAAGCTTGAGATTTTGCACTTGCGTTTTTAGCATTTTCTTTGTCATTTGGTTCAAGATTCAGTCCTTCTTTGGCATCTGCATAGAAGCTTGACATTTCATCAAATACCACATCTCTGCTCACCTTCACCTATCATGTGAATGGGTTATAGAATTTATATCGCTTTTGCTCGAGGTAGTATCCAATGAAGACACACGTTTTTGCTTCTAGATCAAGCTTTGTCCTTAATTCATTTGGAACATGTACATATGCAATATAGCCAAAAACTTTCAGATGTGATAAGTTTGGCTTTTTACCTGTAAATTGCATGACTGGTCTCATGTGATTTGAAGCACCTGAATCAACATACCATACATTATCATTCGATTTTGAAACACCAACAGACATCATATTCATCATTTGATGTTGAATCATGAACAACTTCTCAGAATCATCTGCACTTGTGGATGCATAGTTGTTTTGCCGTCTTCTATTATTTTGATTCTTCAACCTCCAATCACATTCAAAGTGTCCAGGTTTACCAAAATTCTAGCACCCTTTACTGTCATTACCTGAATCATTTCTTTGCAAATTTTTGTGGCCTCTTTGTCTACCCCTGCCTCGAAACTCTCCTCTTCCTCCTGCATGATTCTGTTGTTGACCTTGGTCTTGGTTACTCTTTCCTCTTCCACTTCCGAAACCTCTAGCTCTGCCTCTTCCTCCGCTAGAGTAGAATACATGCTGAGAACTGGGATTTCTTTGGGAGTTTGAATCCTCACCAAAATTCTTTTCTTCAATAATCAGCATGGATACCAAATCAACAAAATTGAGGATATTTTCTCTAGTCTGTATAGAAGTTCTGAACTGCTTATATGCAGCTCCTAAACCACAAAGGCACACTTCCACCTTAACGTCATCATCTACATTCACACCTATAGATGCAAGTGACTCACATATGCTTTTGATTTTCAAGGTGTAGTCACTTACCAACATGCTCTTCTTCTCCAATGTATGCATCTCATTCTTGAGTTGCACTATCCGTGCCTTTGTATTGGTCTCATACAATGTGACCAAAATGTCCCAAGCCTCTTTGAGAGTCTTGGCATCCTGTATGTGCCCAATCTTGCTATCTTGTATGCTAATAGATAGCCAATACATTACCTTTCGTGCTTCTTGATTCCATTCCTCATATGCTCTTAACTGATCCACAATCTGATTCCTCTCTGGTAACTGTGGACCATTTTCGTTCTCTCCTTCAATGTACTTCGAGTAGCCTTTTACCATCAAGAAATTCATCATTCTAAATCTCCATGCATGGAAGTTATTGTTGTCCAACTTATTGCTCATAGGCTGACTCATTGCATCTATGTTTGCCATTTCTACAGCAACTCATCATACTGCAAAACACTACAAGCAACACTTATGCTTGAACAGTGTCGCACTATGATATGGCAATTTGATCTAAAAAAAACACAGTTTTTGTGTATCAATAGTACACATAATCATTGAAATTTTGGATCTAGAATATATGAGTGTTTCCGAAGAGGGCAGAAGTTACAATTTTGCAAACTGACCTAGTTTTTCTATGGGCCCCACCTTGTCAGCTCGAAACGGAGGTTGAGATGGCTTCGAAATGCTGATCTGATAAAAAAGAGTGACCCTAAAGGGATAACTCACAAAACAAATTTGAGTTCTTCTACCTTCATGCCAATTTTCATAGCAATCTGAGGACATTTGTGAATCGGGCTTTCTCCACACCTTCTCACATACTCTTCACTATTGGCCTTCTCCATGAGCTCTCTACAGCCACACTAGCTCTGATACCATGTTAGGAGGAAGGAGATATGGAAGAGAACTCACACACACACACTCATAATCAAAGAGAAGCACACACTCAGATTGAGGCAAGGAAGAATGATCTTCTTCTTCTTCTTCTTCTATTACATAAAAATTAATGTACAAGAATGACCTAAAAACAAGAATACAACTCCTACAATATATAAAGACCAGACCAGTACATAAGGAAAAACCTAATGTTTGCAAATGAGTGAGCTGTCAAGAAACAAATGTGCCATCACTCTCAGTAGATAAATCTAATAAAGCTTAATGAAGTGTCCCTAATATATACCAGCATGACCACTATACATGTGAGAGAAATGAAAAAGTGATACGTGTCAACGTGGATCATCACATGTTGATCTTGATATCTCAACAAGGTACACATCAGTTGAAATAACCTCTACCCATAGATAATGTGGCAACCTCTTCTCTTCAAGCATTGTTCTAGCTGATCCATGCAATGTCTAGTTTCTTCTCTCTACAATTCTATTGAATTGAGGAGAGTACCTAGTGGTCACTTCCCTCTTGATACATTTATCCTACAAGAACTCATCAAAATCTTTGGAGAAGTATTCTCCCCCTCCATCAGATCTCAGTTTCTTGAGTGATCTACATATATGGTTCTCCACATGTGCTAGATACTTTTTAAAGCAATCAAACACTTCATTCTTACTCTTGATAAAGTAAAAAATAGTCCATCTACTATGGTCATCAATAAATGAGACATAATACCTTGATCCTACCAATGAAAATTCTTGGCTTCACCCCCATACATTTGTATGTACTAAGTCCAATAAGTTGTTGTGGATGTAGCCTTTGTGGTTGAATGGTTGTCTTTGTGCCTTCCCATCTGACATGCATCACATCTATTGATCATTTCTTGCTTTGATATGTTTCACAATACAAGAACACTTGGATCCATACATATATCCTTTAATGTTCTTTCATTCACATGAGCTAGCCTCTTATGGCACACTTCAAGCTCACTTAGGGTTTGAGACCCAAAGTTAAGTACAACTATGTTTTTGGTTTCTCCTACTTCAAAATTAAAGAGCCTACCATGATCCTCACCTTTGGCTATCTTCTTGAATCTTTGACATGGATCTTTCACAAAAGCTCCATGTTTGGTGAACCTAGCTTGCAAGCCTTTCTCAACTATTTGTTCTACATTTCTTAGGATTTTTGTAATAATGGGAACATAAAGTACCTTGCTCTAAGTATTTTTCCTGCCATTAGAAGCTTTGAAATTAACAATGTTTGTTGGAACAAAGAAATCCCAAATTGATGATTATAAAGAGCTTGAAGCAAGTCAAGAATCAGAATGAAGCCAAAGAAGTCATTGAAGGTAGTGAAGAGTTCTCATAATTGTAGCTTGTATACATATGTACATTACAGATGGAAATTCTTGTAGTATGAGTGTAGATGATCCTTCAGATGGTAAGGAGTAATGCAATAGACATGGAATAAGTCTAGAAACATATGTATAAGTCAATGATGTAAAGAAATCAGTGTGAGTGTCATTAGAAGACAAGTGTTCATGAAATAGATGTGTAGAAAGTCATCCTCAGAAGTTAGCGTGGAGTCTTTCTCTGATTTCTCTTAGCGTAGTCCTGTGGATCAAGAAATCTTTTGTACACATCTAACTTAGAAGCTAATGAAGCTATGTTCAAAGTTTCATAGTCTAATTCCTTTCATGCTATGAGTATAATCAATAGGAACATGTATATGTAAAGTCTGCAAGTAGACCTCTCAAAGTCGCTCACTTTTTTGTGTCAATTTTTTGCTTAGATCTCAGTACACAGTGTAAAGTTTTTGATGAATGAGCAGTCAAAATCTAAGTTAGAAGCTAAGGAAGCTATGGCTAAAAGCATTTAGCAAAATGGGACTTGTGCTGTGAGAAATCAACCTTAGAAGTTGACTATGTCCAAGCCGATTGTTCAGGAAGATAGTTTCTGACATACTTTTGATCTTAATGATTAAATCAAAGTTTTAATGACTCTTATGAAGGACTAATGGTTGATATAATTGTGGAAAGGTAGCATGGAGGTATTTATATCATTAGATTGAAGAAATCGAAAGATATGTGCAGGTAATGAAGTCAATCTTCGAAGCAGACTTCTTGAAGAAGGAAAATTTTCACTTAGAGAAGTGATAGTGGAAAACTTGATAAATTAAGGTAACATTTGTGTGAAGTTTGGTCTATAACTGATATAGAGGTGCTCTTAAATTAGTATAGATCAAGCCTTTGGAGATTTAGAGGTCTCCAACAGTGGTATCAGAGCAAAAGGTGCAATAGAGGTGAAGCCAACTGTTGTAGACATTGAAGTTTCTTCTAATTGAAGGTGGACAAGATTAAATTCTTGAAGACAACCTGAAGAAGTACAAATCATGATTTCAAAGGATCAATAAGGATTAAAGCTTCATATTAAAGGTACATTATATCACCGTAAATCTTAGTAATTACAGACACAGAAGATCAAAGATTGGAGAAAGTTTGTAGATTGATAAGCTAGATAGGGAGAACCATCCAGCTTGGTCCATGAGGATGGAGGCACACCTCATGAGCAAAGATTTGATGGAATTCATTATAGAAGAAGAAGAAAAGCCTGAGTTTGAAGATCCTAGTGTTCGAACTAGGGAAGAGCTTATAGATTTGAAGAACTGGATGAAGAAGGATGCTCAAGCTAGGAGTATCATTTACATCACTGTAAATAGGTATCTTCTACCTCATATTAGAGGATTAGAAAGTGCAACAGATGTTTGAAATGCTTTGGAAGAGCATTTCCAAAACACAACCAAGTCAAGGAAGTCCTCATTATGGGCAAAGTTCACAACCTTTAAGAAGAAGAGCTCATAATCAATTTCTGATTATGTGGCAAGGATGAACGATATTGTAGATAGCTTGGGAGCATTAGATGAAGATATTGAAGAGGATAAGTTGGTAAGACAAGTACTTACAGGTCTGAGAGGAGATGAGAAATGGAAGCCTTTCATATTATCCATAGAATTGTCATTAGATAATTTTACTCCTGATCTTAATCAATTGCTAGGACACATGCTAACCTTTGAGCAGGACATTAAGGGAGATAATGATAGGAGTGCAAGTCAAGCTATGTACTCTAAGGACAAGAAAAAGAATGGCAAAGGGAAGCAATAAACTGATGATGAAGGATATTCAAGCCAAGCTAATTTCAGAAAGGGAAAGATTAATTTCAGAGGTAAAGGAAGAGGAGGTAAGAACAAAGATAATACTAAAGCTTGTTGGATTTGTGGTAGAACAAATCATTTGGAAAATGATTGTTGGTATAACAATCAAAATGGTGGAAGTCATAATCAGAGTTTCAATCAAAGAGGTAGAGGAGGCAGAAATCAAAGAGATAACTTTAGAGGAAGAGGTGGTAGGACATCATATGCTAGAGGAGGTGGGAGAAGCTTTCAATCTCAGTCCTACTACAACAACTACTATGCATCAGATAAGAAGGATGACATGAATCTCATCTTGAATGCAACACATGAAGCAGTAGGAGAAGATGAAAGAGTGTTCTATATTGACTCAGGATGTAGCAATCATCTGAGTGGCAATATATCATTGTGACTGTCATGGAAGCAAAGGTGAATGGTCATACAGTTCAAACACGAGATAACACGAAGCATAAAGTGGAAAGAATTGGATCAGTGAAGACAAAGAGTGGAATCAGACTCTTAAGCAAGGTACTTTATGTTCCTACTATTACTAAAAACTTGATAAGTGTAGGACAATTTGTGGAGAAGGGATATGAAGTCAGATTCACAAACGATGGTGTTTATGTGCAAGATCCAAGTCAGGGATATAGCAGAATTATTGCAGGTAAAAAGGAAGGAAGACTTTTACTCCAAAGGTCCAAGGTAATGTGGGACATGCATTGTTTACTTATGGAAGTCAAAAGATGTCTAAGTTAGACCTATGGCATAAAAGGCTAGGTCATTTCAATGAGAGAGCCATAAAGGAAATGTGAAAGAATCATGTAGTGCTTCGATTGCCAAACGTTGAAGGTCAACACATGGTGTATAAGTGTGAAGCTTGTCAATTAGGTAAAGCACACAAAAGTTCATACAATAAACCAGGATACCAATACTCAAACATGCTTGAGTTGGTTCATACAGATGTGTGGTGTCCTTCAAGGGACTATATCATAAATGGATCCAGATATTATGTGTTATTTGTTGATGATGCAACCAAATGGATTACTCTTTATGTAATCAAGGAAAAATCAGAAGTGTTCAAGACATTCAAGCATTATCATGCTTATGCAGAAAGGATTACAGGACAAAAGTTTAAGAGGTTGAGATCAGATGGAGGGGGGGAGTATTTTTCTAAAGAGTTTGATGATTATTTGTGGAATGCAGGTATAAAAAGAGAGGTAACTTGTAGATACTCCCCTCAACAAAATGGGGTTGCAGAAAGAAGAAATAGAGCTCTTGTAGAGTTTGCAAGATCAATGATGAAAGAGAAGAATTGTCCAAACTACTTATGGGCAGAAGCTATCAATACTGCAACATATCTTGTGAATAGGTTACCTTGTAAAGCTTTGGATGGAAGAACACATTATGAAGCATGGTGGGGTAAAAAACCTACTCTTGATCATTATAAAGTGTTTGAATGTTTAGCATATGCTTATGTTCCTTCACAATTGAGACATAAGCTAGAAACCAAAGCAGAGAAGTATGTGTTTATTGGGTATGATAATAGACAGATGGGTTATAGATTGTGAGGTCCATCTACAAAGCAATTTCTTGTTACAAAAGATGTTACATTTGATGAGCAAAGCACATGGTATACAGGGACAACAAATGGTTATGCAGATGTTGAAGATATACAAAGGAAAGGGAAGACCAAAGTAAAGGTGTATGAAGAAGATATTGATGATGTTGATTGTAAAAGTAAATTGTAGGACAATGATGAAGATAGGCCAAGATTTGATCCAGAATCAAATGTGGCTGAGCCTTCAAGAAGTGCAGAGATCAAAAGATCTTTGAGAGAAAGAAAAGAACCTATCACGTATAGCTATGATACATCTTTCTTAACAACAAAAGATTTTGCCTATATTGTGAAGATAGAAGAAGATCCAACCACATATGAAGAAGGTAAAGATAAATAGAATTGGGAGAAGGCAATCCAAGAAGAGTATGATGCTCTACTTGAGAATGAGACATGGGAATTGGTGCCAAGACCAAAGAACAAGAAGGTAATTGGATGTAAGTGGGTGTACAAAACAAAGAGGTTTGCAAATGGTGAGGTGTCTAGATACGAAGCTAGACTTGTGGTTAAAGGTTATGCCCAAACTTATGGGGTAGATTATGATGAAATATTTAGTCCAGTTGCTAAGATGTCGACAATTAGATCCCTAATTGCTATTGCTGCTTGTAAAGGATGGAAGTTGTCACAATTACATGTGAAGAATGCATTTTTGAATGGATATATTGTAGATGAAGTGTACATGGAGCAACCAGAGGGTTTCATGGATTCAATTGGATCAGATTATGTGTGTAAGATCAAGAGAGCTTTGTATGGTTTTAAGCAGGCCCCAAGGGCATGGAATTATAGGCTTGTTAAGTTCTTGAATGAGTGTGGATATCAAGCTTCAAAGGCAGATAGTAGCTTGCTAGTGAAGGCAAGTCAAAATGGGCATATATACATGTGTATTTATGTTGATGATATTATTATCATAGGTACAGATGCTCAAGGAATCAAGAAGCTTAAGAAACAAATAGAGAAGGAGTTTAAGATAATTGATTTGGGAAACTTATCTTACTTCTTAGGAATGCAGATTGTGTATACTCAACATGGAGCATATGTTACACAAGAGAGATACATGAAGAATCTTCTAGTCAAGTTCAATATGGAGGATCGCAAGCCTTGAATCACACCACTGGAGCTAAACCATAAATTGAGTAGATATGGAGGTGAATAATTTAATGACATGAAGAAATATCAAAGTTTGGTAGGTAGTTTGATCTATGCTACCTTGACAAGACCAGACCTATCATATGCAGTGGGTGTTTTATCACAATTTATTCATTGTCCAAAGAAAATTCATTGGATTGTAGCTCAAAGAGTACTCAGATATATCAAAGGAACTCTGAGCGAAGGATTGTATTATGGTCTTACATCTGATACAAGAATCAAAGTGTTTAGTGATGCAGATTGGGCAAGTAATTCAGATGATAGAAGTTCTACTCATGGTTATCTCTGTTATATTGGAGATAAGTTAGCTTCTTCGTGCTCAAAGAAGCAACATACATTTGCTTTGTCATCCACAAAAGCTGAGTATAAAGGAATGGTAGAGGCTGCAAAAGATGTGATATGGTTAAAGACTCTATTGAAGAGTTTTGGAACTGATCAGAGTACTCAAATTATTTTTGGAGACAACATGAGTTCATTATATTTGGCAACTAATCCTATTTTTCATGCTAGGACTAAACACATAGAGATTAAGTATCATTTCTTGAGAGAAAAGGTACTTGATAAAGAGATTGAAGTATTGTATACTCCAACAAAAGAGCAAGTTGTAGATATGTTGACAAAAAGCTTAGATGTACCTAAGCTACAAAAGTTCAAAGAGATGACAGGAATAAAGAAGAATGGAATAATATTGAAGCCAAAGAAGCCATTGAAGATAGCGAAGAGTCAAGTCAAGCATCAGAATGAAGCCAAAGAAGCCATTGAAGATAGTGAAGAGTTCTCAGAATTGTAGCTTGTATACATATGTACATTACAGATGGAAATTCTTGTACTATGAGTGTAGATGATCCTTAGGATGGTAAGCAATAATGTAATAGACACAGGATAAGTCTAGAAACATATGTATATACATCAATGATGTAAAGAAATAAGTGTGAGTGTCATTAGAAGACAAGTGTTCATGAAATAGATCTATAGAGAGTCATCTTCAAAAGTTAGCATGGAGTCTTTCTGTGATTTCTCTCAGCCTGGTCATGTGGATCAGGAAATATTTTGTACACATCTAATCTAGAAGCTAATGAAGCTATGTTCAAAGTTTCATAGTCTAATTCCTTTCATGATGTGATTATGATCAATAGGAACATGTATATGTAAAGTCTACAGGTGGACCTCTCAGAGTTGCACACTTTCTCGTATCAATGTTTTGCTTACATCTCAGTGCACAGTGTAATGTTTATGATGAATGAGCATTCAAAATCTAAGTTAGAAGTTAAGGAAGCTATGGCTAAAAGCATTTAGCAAAACGGGACTTGTGCTATGAGAAATCAACCTTAGAAGTTGACTATGACAAAGTTGATTGTTCACGAAGACATTTTCTAACATACTTTTGATCTTAATGATCAAATAAAAGTTTTAATGATTCTTTTGAAGGACTAATGGTTCATATGATTGTGCAAAGGTAGCGTTGAGTTATGTATATCATTAGATTGAAGAAATATGAAGATATGTGCAGGTAATGAAGTCAATATTTGAAGTAGACTTCTTGAAGAAGGAAACTTTTCACTCAAAGAAGTGATAGTGGAAAACTTGAAAAATTAAGGTAACATTTGTGTGGAGTTTGGTCTATAACTGATATAGATGAAATCTTAAATCAGTATGGATCAAGCCTTTGGAGATTTAGAGGTCTCCAACAATGTTATCCTCACTATGCTTTGCGCCATCCCCTGTTTGAATTTTATGTCTATGCTTTGGAGTTTCGAAATCAGATAAGAGAGCTATATTGCCTGCAAGATGATATGAACATTTTGAATCTATGTAGAATAAACGATCATCTTCTTTACCTTCTTTGTGGATTAGATATATCGAAATCAATGTGTATTCATGTTGTCAATCTTCAAAATAATTAATGTAGTCCATTTTCTTATGTGCTCTATTGTTATTGTTGAATATGTGTTTACCTCTGCCTCTATTGCTACCATATCCATGTCTTCCACTTCCTTTTTGGGTATTTTTATTGAACCAACAATTTTGAGTGGTGTGGTTGGTCTTATCACATATGGCACAAGGTTGAACATTGTGACCTTTGGTCTTTTCATGCTTTGTACTTGCATGCCATTTGATCAGAAACCTCCTTGACCTTTGTAACAAACTCATTGATTGTTTGTTTTGGGGCCTTCTTTATCTGATTGAACTCATTCCAAAGATGGTTCTTCCTTGCTTTTTTACTAGAATATTGGAAAGCCTCTAGGGCATTCCAAGTTTCAGGAGATGCCTTGCATCCTCTAATATGTGGTAATAAAATCAGAGCTAGAGTTGAGTATGTATGACCTTGTTTGAGCATCCCTTGCATACCAAAGTGTGAGCTTATAGCAAACCACCATAGAGCCAGCCCTACCTCTTTGGATATGTTAAGTAGGCTTTCTAGGCTTCTGGTTAGCACAATAAAACCCAATAGGCTCTTTGGAACATGAACAAGAACAAGCTGATGCAAAAGAGATAACTTGCACCTTGACTAGCTCACAAGAACCTTCTAAAAATAGATGGAAGTTTTGAGGGAAGCTAGCAGAGTTACAATCGGAGACATTACTCTTAAGGGAGTTTCATACATGGGGTTTGCTTTCCATCACAATTACAATTGGAAGCATTCCTCTTAAGGGAGTTTCATATGTAGGGTTTTCGTGCTAGAATGCATAAAACCCCTAATTTATATCAATTAAGGAAGGAGCAATCACCTTAACATTGATTGGATGTCATCCCGATTTTTTTAGTTATGTGCAGACAATGAGCCTGAGACTGCAAAACTCAGATTTCACTAAAATTACTGAATCAAATGACTTGCAAATTATGAAGAGAGATGGTTGATGCGATCTGAAGATGAGTTGGTACTGCTACAACCGGCTTCACACCAACCAATGGAGACTTCAGAGTTGATTACTAGAACCTTTGAGCTTGTTACATCCACCAAAATATCAGCCAAGTACTTTGGAAAATGTATCGCAAAAGTTAAAGTCAAGGCAGACTAGTTGCGAAATGACTAGCTCCCAAAACTTGCTATTTTTGAACATATACCTGTTGGATAAAATGAAGAGTGCTCTTAACCTGGTAGGAACTAGATAAATTCCTTTTGGGAATAGCAAAATTACTTAGACACCTTCCCAATCCAAGTTAAAACACTTTAATTCATCAATTGAGTAGTGTGAAAAAGTTTTATCAAAATCTAAAACATGCCCGCCATTCTCGAGGCTCTGTAGAGATAGACCAGTGAGCAGAAAAATGCAGATGTCTCCCAAATAATAAATTCAATTAAGATGAAATTTTATATTCAGAAACTAGATCTAATGAGAAAACCAACACACTTTAAAACACTGAAAAAGGATTCATAGAGCTCGTGGTATGAGCTTTTGAAGTTACTGCTCTGAGTGAGTATAATAGAGAACAAAACAGAGAAGTAGAGAATGATGAATGTATAGATTCATATATGATTACAACCACATTGGCAATGAATATTTGCACAATGGGAGTAGAATGATAGAGCTATGGAGTAAGCTCTTTAATCCCTACAAAATGACATGAAATGGTCATGTACAAGGCCTGCTAATCACCACTTCATTCTTTCTCTTTTTATAGCTACGTTTGGAGGGCGTTTTGAATTCGAATTCGAATGGATCCACCTAAACGTGATCCCCAAAGTTAGGAAATATTCCCTCAGCTCAGTAATCCACGGTTTTTAGGTAGTTCAAGCCATGAGTTTTCTTTTTACATCATGGATGAGGTAATCCATTCTTTTCTTTTTTCTTTTTCACAATTACAAGAGATAAAATGTACTCTTTTACAAGAGGTGTTCACATGACTACACATATGAACATAAATCAAATAATATCAGGCATGAAGGCTTGGGTAAAATGCACCATCAACTCACCCTCAAGCCTAACATGTTTGGCCTCCAAATATATCTTCAATTGTCCTTGATTTCGTGCAAGCCAATCATCAACTTCAATCTACTTAACTTTGTACCATCAAGAGCTTTAGTCAACATGTCTGCACATTGCATATCTGTGGAGACATAGCATAGTTGAATATCCTTGCTCATTAGCTTCTCCCTTACATAATGGTAGTGGACTTCAATATGCCTGGTTCTAGCATGGTATACTGGATTAGTTGCAAGATGTAGTGAGCTTGCGTTGTCGCCAAAAATGTGAGATGTTGAAGAATGAAGTCCAAGATCTGTGTACAAAGACTTTAACCACATTTTTTCTTGAGTTGCATTAGCCAAACCTCTATCTTCGGCTTCAGTAGAAGATAATTCCATGGTTTTTTGCTTCTTGGATGACCAAGAAATGATTTTTGAACCTGGAAATGATACATACCCGGATCTGCTTCTTCTATCATCTCTAGATCCGGCCCAATCTGCATCTAAGTAGGCCTTTAACTCAATATCTGAAGTAAATGAATAAAAAAAACCTTCATTCATTGTCCCATTTAGGTACTTGGGGACTCTCTTGGCCGCTTCCATATGTGGTCTTCTCGACTTATGCATAAACTAACTCAATATGCTAACACTATAGCATATATCCACCCTTGTGAGTGTTGCATAGTTCAAGCTTCCAACCAAGCTTTGATAGCTTGTGATGTCTTCAATTGGCTTTCCTTCATAAGCACTAAGCTTATGACTTTGCTCCATAGGTGTACTTGCACACTTGGTATTTTCCATCTTGAACTTGAGGAGCATGTCATGCACATACTTCGTTTGTGTTATGTATATACCTGAATATGTGTAGATTAACTCCAATCCAATAAAATAAGTGAGTGGTCCAAGATCACTTATTTTGAACTCCAACTTCATTTGACTTTTTACCTATTTGATTCATTCAAGATCATTGCCCGTGATAATAATATCATCAACATACACACATAAATAGATCACTTCAGATCCATTCCTCTTTATGAACAAAGAGGTATCCACCTTGCTAGCTTTGAATCCTTGGTCCTACAAATAAGTCACCAATCTAAAATTCCAAGCTCTTGGATCTTGATTCAATCCATACAAGGCTTTCTTTAATTTGCATACATAGTTAGGATGATGTGCATCCTCATATCTAGAAGGTTGTGCCATATACACTTCCTCTAAAATCCATCCATTCAAGAAAGCATTCTTTACATCAATTTGATAGAGCTTCCAATTTCTAGATGCAGCAAGACTAATGATAACCCTAATTGTAGGCATTTTTGCAATGGGAGAGAAAGTCTCCTCATAATCAATACCATGGCTTTGAGCAAACCCTTTAGCAACTAGCCTTGCTTTGTGTCTATTTATACTTCCATCTGGATTTCTCTTGATTTTGTATATCCATAGAGATCCAATTACCTTCATAGATGACTTGTTAGGTACAAGCTCCCAAGTGTCATTCTCCTTCAAGGCTTCCATTTCATCATCCATTGCATCTCTCCAAGCTTTCTTGCTTTGTGCTTCTTCGAATGTGGTAGGTTCTTCATTGGTTGAATCCTTTGCAGTGTAGATTGAGTGCTTGGTGACCAAAGAAGTATCCTAAACAAACCTGTCTGGTTTCTTCTTCTCCCTTGAAGACCTTCTAAGAGGTCGATGTGAGCTTTTTGGTCCATATGTAGCATCCTGCATCTTTGCTTTACCTTTTTTCTTCCATAGCTTTAGTCTTTCCAAGTCTTCAAGGTCAATCTCCAAATCACTTTCTTCGATTTTCTTTGGCTCCTTTGATTGAAGTGATGGAAAATCTTCATCCAATTCATAAGGCAACTTCACTTTCCTTTCATCATCAAACCATGATTTGTTTTCATCAAAAATTACATCTCTACTCATAGAAAATCCTTTATTGGTTGGATTGTACAATCTATATACTTTTTGCTTTTGATCATAACCAATAAATATGCACTTCTCTACCTTGGGATCCAATTTCCCTCTTACTTGAGAAGGAATGTGAGCGTAGGCTAAGCATCCAAAGATTTTACAATGCTCTAGACTAGGTCTTCTTCCATTCCACACTTCATATGGAGTGGTTCCATCTAGTGACTTAGATGGAAGTCTATTTATCAGATATGTGGCTGTAGACACAGCCTCTACCCATAAGTAGTTTGGCAATCCCTTTTCATTGAGCATGGACCTTGCAGCTTCAACTATAGCTCTATTTCTCCTCTCTGCTACACCATTGAGTTCGGGTGTATACCTTGTGGTGACTTCCCTTTTAACGCCTCTTTCATGCAAGAAGGCATCAAATTAAGAAGAGAAGTATTCTCCTCCACCATCTGATCTAAGTCTTTTCAAAGACCTACCTGTTTGGTTTTCAACAAGAGCAACATACTTCTTAAAGCAATTAAGAACTTCATCCTTGTGCTTCATGAAAAAGAGAATGGTTCACCTGCTACAATCATCTATGAAAGACACATAATATCTTGAGTCTGATATAGATGGCTCCTTACTTGGACCCCACACATCTGTGTGCACTAGTTCCAAAGGATTTTAATACACATATCCCTTCTTATTGAAAGGTTGTCTATGAGCCTTTCCGAGTTGACAAGCTTCACACTTATGAATCATGTGTTGCCTTGTGACATTAGGCAAACCAAGCACAATTTGGTCCCTGCAAATTTGTTTGAGTGTCCGCTCACTAATGTGAGCAAGACTTTTGTGCCATATCTCCAACTCTGTGAGAGTTTGAGATCCATAGCTTAACAAATTTATGTTCTTTGTATCTTCCACTTCAAAAGTGATAAGCCTTCCTATCTTTTCTCCTTTGGCAATCTCTCTAAAGCCTTGCCTTGGGCCTTCAACATATGCTCCAAATCTGTTGAATCTAACCTGCAATCCCTTTTCAACAATCTGTCCAGTAGTTATTAAATTTTTGGTAATTGTAGGGACATACAAGACTTTGCTTAAGAGGTTCATATTCCCATCTGATGTCTTCACATTACCTATCTTCTCCACTGCGTGCTTTGTATCATCTCCTGTTTGCACTTCATGTTTGTTGTGAGGATCTTCCAAATAAGAAAGTAAAGCCACATTTCCTGCTACATGGTTTCAACATTCTGAATCAATGTAAAAGATGTGATCATCATCCTTACCCTTCTTCATTGATAGATTCATAATCAATAATGAGTCTTCTTGACTTTGGTCCTCAACATAGTTATTGTAGTCTCTTCTTCCTCTATGGCCACTTTGATAGTTGTTGTTGTTGTAATTGTCATTGTAGTAGGTGTTGTTGTAGCCTCCATTGTAGTTGCCTCTATTTGATCCATAGCCACCTCTATTGAATCCTCTTCCTCTTGAGTTCCTCGGGTTCCTGAAACATTCTTCAGTAGTATGATTACATAAGCCACATATATTGCAAGGCTGAGATGATTGGAATCTCCCCCTGCCTTGCTTTCCACCTCTGCCACTTCCTCTAGCTCTTCCTCAGCCTACAAAGTTTGCTTGGAAAGAGGTACCTTCATCTTCATTCTTCCTATTCTTTGACTTTTCCTTGACCTTAGCTTTATCAAAATATAAGGTAGAATTTTGATTACCTCTTGAGGACTCACCACATTTGCTAATCTTTCCTTCATGAGTGAAGAATCGGCCCATGAGTGTGCCGAGGTCGGGTACATGCATATCCATGTACAAATCCATGGCTGTTGTGAAGGACTCCCACTTGTCATCTACGTTGATTCCATTTATGATTTGTCTAATTATTTGCTCCTCTTCATTTACTTCTCCAATGCTTCCAAGTTGGTCAAAAATCTCCTTCATCTTTGTGACATAATCAGTCACACTTTGCTTCGGGCTTTTCTTCATTGTTGTGAACTCCATCCACAATTGGTTCTTCCTTGCTGGAGTGTTGGAGGAGAAGAAAGAAGAAAGTGCATTCCACTTCTCTCTTGATGTCTTGCATCCCTTGACATGAGGTAAATGAAAATCAGAGATTGAGGTTAGAATATAGGACCTTGCAAGTGCATCCTTCGAACACCAATTTGAAAGTCTTTCCACTTCTTCATGTGATGGTTGCCCTTTGTTCCTCATGGTTGGCATTGCTTAATCTCCAAATATGAATCCATATAGGTTCCTCCCTTTAAGGTAAGCCTCTATCCTTAGAGACCATGTCGGGTAGTTTTTTTGATCCAATTTGTCAATTGTTGATGGAAATCCATCTCCCATGTTGATTGATTATGCTCTGATACCACTGTGAAGAGAGATGTTGGATGCAATCTGAAGATGAGTTGGTGCTGCTACAACCGGCTTCACACTAGCCAATTGAGACTTCATTTGATTATTAGCCCCTTTTAGCTTTCTAAATCCATAAAAATATCAGCCAAGTACTTTGGAACATGTATCTCAAAAGTTTAAGTCAAGACAGACTAGTTGCCAAATAACTAGCTCCCAAAACTTGCTATTTTTTAATATACACTTACTAGAAAAAATGAGCAGTGCTCTTACCCTCGTAGGAATTCGATAAATTCCTTCTGTACATAGCAAATAGACTTAAAAATATTCCCAATACAAGTTGAAATACTTTGATTCATCAACTAAGCAGTGAGAACAAGTTTTATCAAAATCTGGAACATGCCCGCCATTCTCGGGGCTCTGCATAGATAGATGAGTGAGTAGTAAAATGCAGATTTCTACCACATTATGAATCCAATGAGGATGAAATTGTATATGCAAAAACTAGAATCAATGCAAAATACAGCGCACTTTAAAATACTGAAAAAGGTTGTGTAGAGCTCGTGATATGAGCTTTTGAAGTTACTGCTCTGAGTGAGTATAACAGAGCATAAAATAGAGAAGTAGAGAATGATGAATGTATAGATTCACATATGATTAAAACCACATTGCAATGAATATTTGCACAATGGGATTAGAATGATAGAGCTATGGAGTAAGCTCTTCAACCTCTACCAAATGACATGAAATGGTCACGTACAAGGCTTGCTAATCACCACTTTCGTCTTGCTCTTTTTATAGCTACTTTTGGAGGGAGTTTTGAATTCAATTTCAAATGGATCCACCTAAAAGTGATCCCCAAAGTTAGGAAATATTCCCTCAGCTCACTAATTCGTGGTTTGTAGGTATTTCAAGCCATGATTTTGCTTTTCTTTTCTTTTTTCTTTTTCACAATTACAAGAGATAAAATGTACTCTTTTACAAGAGATGTTCACATGACTACACATATGAACATAAACAAAATAATATCAAGCATGCAGGCTTGGGTAAAATGCATCAACACAAATGTGTATATATAATCTACATAGCTATAGCTTTCCTTTGAATGCTTCAAAATGATGGAGCTCTTTAAAGAGAGCAGTGATCTCTATAGGTTGATTGAGTCTAAGGAAGAAGAAGAAGAGAATAGAAGTGGCACCAAACAATGATCAAAGAGTATACGTATTGCTTCAAATCAACACTCTAGTTCATGTAAAGAAACTTTGGAGTCTTTATATAGACTCTTTAGGATATGACTATGCTTTTCCTTCATGATTTTGAATTCAAGATTAGGTAGATTTGGTAGTTTAGATTGATTAGAATCTTTTCCTATAATCTAGGAAAAGAGAAAGTTGAAGTAATATCTATTGCTTGAATGAATATTGGTTGAGAATCAATCTCAAACACTTATAACTTGTATCGTTTAGGCCTCTTACTCTTTCATTTGACAAAGGTAAATACCTTGAATCTTACAAGAAATTATCATAAGTGATCAACCATTAATACAAAGTAATAATGTGCACATAAGTGCTATTCTTCAAGGTACATATATGGCACCATCCAAATGATGGATTTGATGAAGTGGATATCCACCTCAAGCATAATGCAAGCTTGATGTTCCAACCCCACCCTTTCTCAAAATTTAGTGCCGACTCGATTTTGCAAGTGTGGTGATCTATTTTTTGTTGATATATTTTGATAGTGATGTGTGTGAAGACACTAGGGTTGACGGGCCATTTTTTTCCCTCTTTAGAAGGTTTTCTGCCCAACTTGTATATATGCATATAATCCTAATGGATCACTTATCTTTGTACATTCACTTGGTAATACATTTCGTATTGTGTGTTGTATTTCAAGCCCCTTTCGTTTCCTTGTGTTGTTCACATGCTTCCGTAGAACTCAAACTCTAACAATTGGTATTAAAGAAAGTCACCACATCATCTAGGGCATCATCGACACCCCTTCAATCATAGTCTCAGAATCGCATAAAAATTGGTGAGCATACTTAGGATGATTAGGAGTTCAAAATTGCTTCATTGTATGATGTCAAAATTGAAATCTAACCTCCTTTTGCCCCTGAATGCACTATCACAGTGCTTATGCAGACAATTCTATCCTTTTGTGACAAACATATATATAGGTTTTGGTTTTCCAATACAAGAGCCTCAAGGTCTATCAAAGACCTAGTAGAGCTCAACATGTTAGTTCTATTTAGCTTTTCGAGATACAATCATTTCTTTGCATCAAGCTATTTAATTCAATGGCCATGGCTGAAAGCAATGATGTATTCCATATGTTGGATGTTTAGGATAGGTTGGATGCTACTTATTACCCATTATGGGCATATATGATGCATCATGTGTTGGTTGCAAAAAAGTTGTGGAATATTGTGCAAGGTGGTCAAAAACAGCTTACTACACCTACAAATATAGTTATTCAAATTGATGTAGATGGTATTGAAGATGACGATCTTCAAATTCATGTTCGTGTTGTGGTTCGTGATGCACCTATTATAGAGCAACTTTGTTGGCATGGAAAAGATTCTTAGGTGCATGCATTGATAGCTTTGTCTGTCAAAGGTGCCATTATCCCTCACATTCTCTCTTGTAAAACAAATGCTTAGGATACACTTACCACCTTGTACTAGGAAAGAAATGAGTCTCCTATTGTGTACCTCTAAAAATAGTTGGAGAATAAGTATATGAATGAAAGAGATTCTATGGAAAATGTTTCAACAAAGATCAAAGATTTGGAGTAGTTCATTTTTGCAAATGAAATCTTACCAGATCCTTCATTGGTGCAGATTTTCATGGTCTTGGGTATTCATATCAAACTTTTGATTCTACTTTTCGATTAATGATGAAAGGCAATCCAAATTTGTTAACATTTGAGGAGTTAGTCTCTATTTTATGGAAATAAGGTCAGTCTTGGTAGAACGTGTCCATTATGCATGTTGCAAATCAAGATTTTCTTGCTAGTCAGAAGGGCAAAGGTAAATGGGGCTCATCGACTAGTAAGCAAAAATTTGCTAACTCTCTAGAGTTGAAAAAGGAAGACAAAGATGAGAAGAAATAAAAAAGTAGAAATTGTTTTGCACATACTATAAGAGAGGTGTCTGCAGTTATGACCCATCTTCTCATGAGCAGTGTATGTCTACAATAGACTCTGACGTTTGGTACTTTGATAGTGGGGAAAGCAAACATATTAACTTGCAGTGCAATTTCTTCAGTTCATTTGAGCCTGCCCCTACATGGAATTTGTTAGATGCACAAACAACTCCTCTTATCCCATAATGGGAGTTGGTAAGACCATTTTGACTATTACTGATGGTAGTTCTTTCACATTGTTAGATTTTTTTTTTTTGTGCTAGGTACGAAGATAAATTTGTTATCAATTTCAACATCAGCCAAGATCAGCTTGGTTGTGAAATTTATTGATGATAGATGTACAGTTCATGATTTGTCAAATGGTGATGTTATTATTACCTCTGGCATTTTATGTTGTGGGTTGTATAAGCTCATATAGTATGCAAAAGGTGTGAGTGATTCATCATGTGCAGTTCAAGATTCTTAGGCTATGTCAGATGCAAAACTTTGGCATGCATGCTTTGGTCATCTGAACTATGCTAGTTAGCTATGCCTATAAAAATCTGAAATGGTGTCCTCTCTACCCAAACTTGAGGCACCTCGTAAAAATGTTTTTGAAGGCTATATTTTAGGCAAAATGCAGCAATCCTCCTTCATAGCAGATGGTTTAGTTTGAGCTACTTAGAGATTGCAGCTTGTTCATAGTGATGTAGGTGGTCCTATGTAGACACCCTCTTTTGGAAACTACCTTTATTCATGACTTTTATTGATGATTTTTCTAGGCATGCATGGGTCTATCCATTGAAAGCAAAGTCTAAAGTGTTGATGTGCTTCAAATAGTTTCTAGTTTTGGTTGAAATTCTATCAGCATGTAAAATGGGAACCCTCCATTTTTATCAAGGGGGGAATACATGTCTTCTGATTTTAATGCATTTCTAGCTGAACATGGGACAAAATATCATTGTATAGTGCCATATACACCTCAACAGAATGGGGTTATTGAAAGAAAGAGCAAGTCTCTCATGGAGATGGTGAGTTGTATGGTCAAAAGTCAGGCTTTACTACATAGCTTATAGCTTGAGGTTGTTATGTCTGTAACATATGTAGTTGACAGGTGTCCCACCAAAGCACTATTTTCTATCACTCCATATGAGGCTTGGCATGGTTGCAAGCCATCTCTTGCTCATTTGTGTGTTTTTCGTATTTTGGCATGTGTATTAGTTCATGAAAAACAACATAGGAAATTGAATGATAAAGTAGTGAAATATATATAATTTTTGGTACAATTTTGAAAGCAAAGGTACCATCTATATCATCCACAAAGTAAATGTGTTTTGGTTAGCTGTGATGTTGTTTTTATGAAAGATGCAATTCAACCATTACTTTCATGTACCAAGGAGACTTTTGTTAGCTCTAGAGATATGTATGACACTTTGCTGCCTCTTTTTACAAGTGGAGAGTCAAGTGCTCGTGTCAATGAGGAAATTTCTTAGCCTTTACAAGTCTCATCTGATGATGTAGATCATTCCATTCTTTATACAAATTTACATGAAGCACTTGTTGACGAGAGGGCTGATATAGAGTAGGCAAAAAATATGCCAAAATGGCTGATGTAGACTTTGTGAGATAGAAAATTAGATGCACCTATGTCATATCATACTCTTTTGGGCTGTCATAGTGCTTTGTTCTGCATCAAATTGCTATTCTATGGCTCCCTCTCATCTTTGTGATGAGAATGATCTTGTTTCATTTCATAAAGCACAAAATTCTATGGCTGTTATGCAATTAGAATATGATGCTATTATGAAGAATGGTACATGGTCTTCATGTGATTTGCCTCCTAGTAAGGAGGCCGTGGGCACTAAGTGGGTATACAAGTTGAAGCATAAGCCTGGTGGAAAAATTGACAATTATAAGGCTAGGCTTATTGCAAAAGGTTATGCTCAAGAAAGAGGCATGATTTTGATGAGACATTTGCTCCCACACATTGAATGACTATTGTTCGTAGCATCTGTGCACTTGCAGCTCATCATGGTTCGAATGTACATGAGTTGGATATTAGAAGTGCATTTCTGAATGGTGATTTACATGAATAAGTGTATGTTTTTTAGCCCATGGATTTGTGCAAAAAGAGCATGAAAACAAAGTGTGGAAGTTGAAAAAGACATTATATGGTTTGAAGCAAGCACCACATGCTTGGTATGAAAGGATACATGCCTACTTGATTGCACATGGTTTTGGGAACAAACTGAGAGCACCTTATATGTTAAGTTTGCAAATGATGTGCTTTTGATCATTGTTGTCTATGTTGATGACATGTTGCCTGCTCATCCTAATGAGAAGCATATTGCTGAATTGAAGGCTGATTTATATGCCTCATTTGAGATGTTAGATTTGGTGCCTTTGCATCCTTATTTGTGCATTCAATTTATGGAAGTTGATGGTGGAATAGCTTTGTGTCAAACAAAATATATTGACATATTGTTGCAATGTTTATGCCTTGAAGACTGCAAACCTATATCCACTCCTATAGAAACACATTTGTGGTTGCATCTTCATGATGCTAGAGATCCATTTGATGTTGTTCTCTATCATCAGGCCATTGGATGCTTCATATACTTATGCATAACTCGGCCTTATATTCAATTTTTTGTCTCATAGATGAGCAGGTTTATGCATTGCCTAGGTGTCAGCAATTGGTAGGCGGTTAAGTGCATGTTTCACTACTTGATTGGTACCTAGATACTTGGATTGTTTTATCACAAGGGGGGATCACTATCGCCAGATTTACATGCTTTTTCTAACTTTGATTGGGGTTTTTTCATGACACTCGTGTGTCCACTAGTGGTTTTTGCTTCATGCTTGGTAGCTCATGCATATCTTGGTTGAGAAAGAAACTACTATGGCCACTTTTGGTTATGAGGCTAAGTATAGGGCACCTTTTATGATGATTGTCGAGTGTGTGTGGCTC
This sequence comes from Ceratopteris richardii, assembly GCA_020310875.1. Classification (NCBI taxonomy): domain Eukaryota; kingdom Viridiplantae; phylum Streptophyta; class Polypodiopsida; order Polypodiales; family Pteridaceae; genus Ceratopteris; species Ceratopteris richardii. Next base: position 11,091,684 of record CM035422.1, read on the forward strand.
AGACACCTTATGGGTGATTTGGGTGTTGGTGAGTCTTCTACCACCACCATCTTTGCTCACAGTCAAAGGGCATTGATAGTTGTGAGGAACCTTGTGTTTTATGCTCACACTAAGCACATTGAGGTGCACTATCATTATGTCAGGGAGAGGTTCTCTGCTGGATAGATCAATTTGGCATATGTGCCCACACACAAGAACATTGCAGACCTTTTCAGGAGAAGTTTGAACCTTTCTTCAAAGCTTTGGGCTTATTTCCTTTTATGGATTGATTCCACATAGTTTGGCACTTCCTTATACATGAGTGCTAGCTCCTTGTTCACCACATCATGCACAAGGGGTATTTGCTTATATATTTTGGTAGTGATGTGTGTGAGCACACTAGGACCGTTAGGGCACTTTCTTTCCTCTTCAAGAAGGTTTTTTCCCTTAATTTCTATATACACCTATAACCCTAATGGGTCACTTATTTTTGTACATTCACTTGGTTATACATTCAATATTGTGTGTTGTGATCCAAGATTTTTCTTCTTCCTTGTGTTGTTCACATGCTTTTATAGACCTCAAACTCCAACATTTTGCAATGGTGACAATTTCTACTCTTTCAAGTGCAATGTCCTCAAGAAAGTTGTACTTTCCTTCATTTATTTTGATATTTATGCTCAAGGATGAGAGATAAAATTGCACAAACTATAATTTATGAAAAGATAAAATTATTTCATATCTCTATACAAAATTATTGTTTGAAGTAGTTAAGGCTAGAGAACATGAGTGAGACAAGGATAGTGATTTAGTAGCCTTGAACATTTGGAATTTCAAAGATAATAGAGCTTTAGGATAGTTACTTCTAGCCTGTTATGAATTGGCCAAGGGCCACACTACCTCTTGCAAAAGGTCGCATGAGTCTTGCAAGATCTTTACAAGGATAAAATTCCTTCTAGAATCTATGCATTATAAGTTTGGTTTCACAACCTCTCCATTAGGCCCCACGATCCCATTACCAAATTCATTGCCACCTTTGAAGATTACCAATGCAATCTTGCATTGTGTGGCAGATATTTTTCCAATGAGGACATGTCAATTAGACTTCTTTATAGGCTCCCTAGGTGTGATGAAACCTTTGTCACAACCCTTTACAACCACGGCCAAGTGCTGATGTGGGAGGAAGTACTATGAATTTTGCCCCTCCATGACTTTCAAGTGAAGTCATCATCCTCACAACAAACTAGAAGCAAACCTAAGGGACTATTCAACAAGACCAAAAATGCTAGTTACAATATTGGCAATACTTCAAACCAAGGCTCTAGCAATTCATCAAAGAATTTTAGGTGCCGAAGGAAGATCGACAAAACTTACAAATTAAGTCCAAGATACATCTATTCAAGGCTTACAGATTGTATGATCTTGAGCAACCACTCCATCTCTATTTCAAAGGATGTCATATTTGATGAAGCCTCAAAGTACTCAACCAAAGGTCTAAGTTCAAGTTTGAGTTCACCCATCTACACTTCAAAGGACGAAACAATTATTTCTAAGTAGAACTCAAAAGAAGTACTTCTCACCAACTTAGAAGATCTCAAAGGCTCATTGAGAAGTAGCAACATGAGTAAAGTCACTATTTGAATCATGCACTTATGCACTAGATTCAATAGATTCTAGATCCTTCCAATTTCAAAGAAGCTTAAGGTCAACATGAGTGGGAAGACTCTATACGAATAGAGATCGATGCAATTGAAAAGAAAAAACACTTGGAAAGTTATTCCAAACCCTTTAAATCATCACGTTATTGAAGTTAAGTGGCTATACAACGTCAAGTAAAAATTAGCTGGTACCTTGGACAAGTATAAAGCAAGAGTTGTAGCTAACCGTTATAAGCGAAAGCTCAACACTGATTATGAAGAAACATTTGCCCCTACTACAAGGTTTACAATTATAAGAGTCATTCTTGCACTAAGTGCAGATGTCAAATGGCCCATTTACCCGAGGTCAAAAGTGATTTCCTTAATAGTGACCTTCAATAAGAGGTCTATCACTCCATATGAGGCTTTGCATGATCGCAAGCCATCTCTTGCTCATCTGCATGTTTTTGGTTGTTTGGCATATGCATTAGTGCCTGAACAACATCGTAGAAAGTTGGATGATAAGGCAGTAAAATGCATTTTTATTGGGTACACTTCTGAAAGTAAGGGCTATCATCTATATCATCCACAAACTAAATGCATTCTGGTTAGCCGTGATGTTGTATTTGTGGAAGATGCTATTCAGCCATTGCGTCATGTACTAAGGAGACATCTGTTAGCTCCAAAGACATGTATGATACTTTCATGCTACTTTTTATAGGTGGACAATCTAGTGCTGGTCCTAATGAGGCAACTTCTTAGCCTTTGTAGGTTTCATATGATGATGCAGATCATTCCATTTCTAATGCAGATTTACATGATGCACTTGTTGATGAAAGAGCTGATATTGAGCAGGCAAAAATTATGCCAAAATGGCTCATGCAGACTTTGCGTGACAGCAAATTAGATGCACCTTTGTCATATCATCCTCGTTTAGGCTCTCATAGTGCCTCCTTTGCATCAGATTGCTATGCTATGGCTGCGTCTAATCTCTGTGATGAAAATGAGCCTATTTCTTTTGATGAAGCACAAAATTCAGAAAATTGGATGGCTGCTATGCAATCTGAATATGATGCTATAATGAAGAATGGTACATGGTCTTTATGTGACTTGCCTCTTGGCAAGAAAGCCATAGGCACAAAGTGGGTATACAAGCTAAAGCATAAGCCTGATGTAATAGTTGACAGGTATAAGGCTAGGCTTGTTGCAAAGGGTTATGCATAGGAAAGAGGCATTGATTTTTATGAGACCTTTGCACCTACATGATGTATGACTATTGTTCAGAGCATCTATGCACTTGCAGCTCATCATGGTTGGAATGTATATTAGTTGGACATTAAAACTGCATTTCTAAATGGTGACTTGCATGAAGAAGTGTATGTTTTTCAGCCCCGTGGCTTTGTGCACAAAGGGCATGAAAACCAGGTGTGCAGGTTAAAGAAGGCATTATATAGTTTAAAGCAAGCACCACGTGCTTGGTATGAGAAGATACATGCCTATTTCATTGCACATGGTTTTGACAACAGTCCAACTGAAAGCACCTTATATGTTAAGCATGCTAATGATGTGCTTGTGATCATTGTTGTCTATGTTGACGACATGCTGCTCACAGGCCCTCTTAAGAAGCATATTGCTGATTTTAAGGCTGATTTTTGAGATGTCTGATTTGGGGCATTTGCATCACTATTTGGTCATTCAGTTTATGCAAGTTGATCGTGTATTGGCTTTGTGTCAAACGAAATATATTAACACATTATTGCAGCGTTTTGGCCTTGAAGATTGTAAGCCTATTGCCACTCCTATGGAGACAGGTTTATGATTGAGTCTTCATGATGTTGGAGATGCATTTGATGTTGTCCTCTACTAGCAGGCTGTTGGATGCCTGATTTACTTATGCATTACTCAGCCAGATATTCAATTTGTTGTCTCATAGATGCATTGCCAAGGTGTCAAGAATTAGCAGGCGATTAAGCGCATCTTTCGCTACTTGAGTGGTACTCAATTACTTGGGTTGTTTTATCCCAAGGGGGGATCACTACCGCCAAATTTGCATGCTTTTTCTGACTCAGACTAGGCTGGTTGCTATGACACTCATGTGTCTACCATTGGTTTTTGCTTCATGCTTGGTAGCTCATGTATATCTTGGTTGAGCAAGAAGCAGCCTACTCTGGCCACCTCTAGTTGTGAGGCTGAGTATAGGGCAGGTTTCACAATGACTGTTGAGTGTGTGTGGCTCAGACACCTTATGGTTGATTTGGGTGTTGGTCAGTCTTTTGCCACCACCATCTTCATTGATAGTGAGAGCGCATTGACAGTTGGGAGGAACCCTGTGTTCCATGCATGCATTAAGCACATTGAGGTGCATTATCATTATGTCAGGGAGAGGTTCTCTGCTGGGGAGATCAGCTTGGCATATGTGCCCACACAGGAGAACATTGCAGACCTTTTCTTGAAGGCTCTGCCTTAGGAGAAGTTTGAAGCTTTTCGCAAAGCTTTGGGCTTACTTCTTTTTGTGGAGTGATTTCCACATAGCTTGGCACTTCCTTATACATGAGTGCTAGCTCCTTTCTCACCGCATCACTCCCAGGGGGGATTTGTTGATATATTCAGGTAGCGATGTGTGTGAAAACTCTAGGACTGCCGGGGCACTTTTTTCCCTCTTTAGGAGGTTTTTTTCCACTGTCTTGTATATATGCATATTGCCCTAACAAACCACTTATCTTTGTACATTCTCTTGTAATACATTCAGTCTTGTGTGTTGTGCTCCAAGCTTCTTCTTCTTCCTTGAGATGTTCGTGTGTTTTCGCAAACATCTAACTCCAACAATAGATAACCTCAATTTGATCCCATTTGATGAATAGAGAAGGATCTAAATTGCTAGTTTTGAACACAAGATCTATGATTAGTTTAATATCTATGATTCGGGTTTTCAAAACTTGGTGGTTGTGACATGTAATACCTCTTCACTCATCGAACCATTTAAGAGTGCATTTTTCACATCAAGTAGGAGGAGTCTCCAATTTCTTGTGGAAACTACACTTATCAATGATCTGATTGTAATCATCTTTGCAACTATTGAGAATGTCTTCTCGTAGTCTGTACCATGCATTTGTGAGCATCCTTTGGCAATTAATCTTGTCTTTTACCTACAAACTAATCCATTTGAGTTGCTTTTAACTTTATATACACATATGCAACCAATTACCTTTTGATTGGGTGACATTCGAACCAAATCCCAAGTGTCCATCTCCTTCAATGCATCTATTTCTTCTTTCATGGCCTTTTCCCGATTCGAGTTTCCCTTTGCCTCTTAATAGGTTGAGGGTTCCTCTAAAATTGAGTCCTTTTCCAAGTACATTGAATGCTTTGTAACAAATGTGGAATCATATCTGTATCTTTCTTGTTGTCTTTTGCTTTGCCTCTTCACTTCCATAGCTTGTAATCCTTTTCCTTTTCATCTTGTCATCATCTGTACCACTTCTCTGACCGTGGACCAGTGTATCATGCTTGCTTCCTTATTGATCAGAATCAGAATCAATATCATATGGTAGAGTTACCTTTTGTTTGTCTTCATCAGACAAAGACCTGTGGTCTTCAAACACAATATCCCTACTTGTAGTGAATTTCTTGGTTGAAGGATTATAGGACCTATAACCCATCTAAGTTGACTCATACCCAATAAACATTGCCTTTTTTTCCCTTTCATCTATCTTAGCTCTTATTTGTGATCCTACATGAACATAAGCTAAAGGAGAAAACACTTTGCAATGTCTAAGACTAGGTTTTCTTCCACATCATGCTTCATAAGGAGTCATACCTTGAAGTGATTTGGATGGTAGTCTATTGATGAGGTACTCAAAAGTTGAAATAGCCTCTTTCCATAGATAATGTGGCAACCTCTTTTCTTCAAGCATTGTTCTGGATGATCCAACCAATGTCTTGTTTCTTCTCTCTACAATTCCATTCAATTGAGAAGATTACTTGGTAGTCACTGCCCTTTTGATACCTTTATCTTGCAAGAACTCATGAAACTCTCTAGAGAAGTATTATTCCCTTAAATCATATCTATGCTTCTTGAGTGATCTACCTGTATAATTTTGCACATGTGCTAGATACTTTCTAAACCAATCAAACACTTCATTCCTACTCTTCATAAAGTATAGAATTGTCCATCTACTATTGTCATCAATAAATAAGACATAATACCCTGATCCTTCCAATGAAGGTTCTTGACTTGATCCCGATACATTTGTATGTACTAAGTTCAATAAGTTGTTGTGGATGTAGCCTTTGTGGTTGATTGGTTATCTTTGTTCCTTCCCAATCTAACATGGATCACATCTATTGATCATAGTGTTGTTTTGATATGTTTGGTAATCCAAGAACACTTTGATCCCTGCATATATCCTTAAAGGTTCTTTCATTCACATGAGCTAGCCTCTTATGCCACACTTCAAGCTCACTTAGGGTTTGAGACCCAAAGTTGAATAGAGCTATGTTTTTGGTTTCTCCTACTTCAAAAGTAAAGAGCCTACCATGCTTCTAACCTTTGGCTATCTCCTTGAAGCCTTGACATGGATCTTCCACAAAAGCTCCATGTTGGGTGAACCTAACTTGCAAGCCTTTTCAACTATTTTGCCTACACTTATTAGGTTTTTGATGATAGTGGGTACATAGATAATTTTACTCAGAATGATTGTCTTGCAATTGGAAGGTTTGACATTACCAATCTTCTCTGCATTGTGCTTCATCCCATGTTTTTACTTATGTGGATGCTTTGGACTTTCCCAATTAGATAGAAGAGCAATGTTGCCTGCAACATGATTTGAACATCTTGAATTTATGTAAAATAAATTACCATCTTCTTTACCTTCCTTGTGGCTTAGATTCATCAAGAGCAGTGATTCTTCATGTTGTTGATCTTCAGAATATTTGTTGTAGTCCCTTTTATTATAACCTCTATTGATATTGTTGAAGTTTTGTCCACCTCTGCCTCTATTATTGCCATATCCACCTCTTCCACTTCTTTTCTGGGTCTTCCCATTGAACGAGCAATTCTGAGTGGTGTGTTTGTTCTTATCACAAAAGGAACAAGGTTGAATATTCTATCCTTTGGTATTGTCATGCTTTGGTCCTTTCTTCTTCCCTTTCCGCTTGCTCTTGCCTGCAAAGTTGTCTTGGGAAGGCTCCTCTTCATCTTCTTCCTTCTTCTTCCCTTTCAGCTTCTTGTCCTTCTTATCTGCATTTAGAGCACTCATTGAATTGCCATGATAGGAGTTACCTTCCTTTATGCTATTGTTGGCTTCGTGATTGAAGATTTTTCCAACAAAGATGTTGAAGATTGGAGTTTGCACATCCATGATGAGATCATAGGTTGTGGTGAAGGATTTTCATTGCTTGTCACCTCTAATCCCATTGAGAATTTGCCTCATGATGGTATCTTCTTCAATCAAGTCTCCAATGGATGCCAATTGATCAGCAACCTCCTTGACCTTTGTAACAAACTTAGTGATGATTTGTTTTGGACTCTTCTTCATTTGGTTGAACTCGTTCCAAGATGGTTTTGCTTTTGTACTATTAGAAAAGAAAGTCTCTTGGGCATCCCAAGTCTCTTGAGATTTCTTGCATCCTCTAATCTCTCTTAATACAAAATTAGTAATAGAGTTGAATTACTATTGTTGGCTTCGTGATTGAAGATATTTCCACCAAAGATGTTGAAGATTTTTCCATTGAATTACCATTGTTGGCTTCGTGATTGAAGAGTTTTCCAACAAAGATGTTGAAGATTGGAGTTTGCACATCCATGATGAGATCATAGGTTGTGGTGAAGGATTGCCATTGCTTGTCGCCTCTAATCCCATTGAGAATTTGCCTCATGATGGTATCTTCTTCAATCAAGTCTCTAATGGATGCCAATTGATCAACAACCTCCTTGACCTTTGTAACAAAATAAGTGATGATTTGTTTTGGACTCTTCTTCATTTGGTTGAAGTCGTTCCAAAGATGGTTCTGCTTTTGTACTATTAGAAAAGAAAGTCTCTAGGGAATCCCAAGTCTCTTGAGAGTTCTTGCATCCTCTAATCTATGGTAATACAAAATTAGTGATAGAGTTGAGTCTCTATGACCTTGTTTGAGCATCCCTTGCACACCAAAGCATGAGCTTATCTATTTCCTCTTGAGTAGGTCCTCCTTTGGATATTGGAGTAGGCATTGCTTCATCACCTAATACATTCCCATATAGGGTTCTTGCTTTCAAAAAAGCCTCCATTCTTAGTTTCCAAGAAGCATAATTGTTTCTATCAATCTTCTCAATCTTTTATGGAAAGCCATCTCCCATCTTGAAATTGCTCTAATACCACTCAAAGAAGTGGGAGAAGCTTGGAAAGGCTTGGAGAGATGATTTGTCAAGTGGTGAAGTTGGTCCAACAAACCAGCATAGGACCAGCCCTAGATCTCTGGATATGTAAAGTAGACCTTATAGGATTTTGTTTAGTACAATAAAACCCAATAGGTACTTTGTAACATCAATAAGAAAACGTGATGTGAAATAGATAACTTGCACCTTGACTAGCTCACAAAAACCTTCTAAAAATGGATGGAAGTTGAGACTTCAAACATTGAGAGCATCCATTATAGTAACAATTGGAAAAATTACTCTTAATGGAGTCTCATACATAGGGTTGGATTGCTATAATGCATAAAAACATTAATTTATATGAACCAAGAAAGGAGCAATCACCTTAACACTAAATTGGTGTCATCCCAAATTTTCAAGGATTTTTAGATAATGACCCCAAGACGGAAAACCTTGAATGTCTTTGAAAGTAATGATGTAAATGATTTAAACGTTTGTACACATAACCTAGATAGTAATACCTTTCCAATGCGTGTTTAGACACTTGATTTGGAGCTTTGTAAACAAAAATGGCAACGAAGAATGATCAAAGAGTATAAGTATTGCTTCAAATCATGAGTGCCCTAAATGTACAAATATTGTGAAGTCTTTATATAGATTTGAGCATCTATCCACACCTCATCTTCATGAATTTGAATTTGAAATCAAGCAGGTTTGCTAGTTTAGATTGATTGGAATGATTTCCTACAAACTACAAAAAGAGAAAGTTGAGATCACATCTACCTTTTGATTGATTGATTGAGAATCAATCCCAAGCACTTTGAACTCGTGGCTTTTAGGACTTTTTTTCTTCCCTTTTTCAAAGTTAAATACCTTGAACATCACAAGAAATCATCATAAGTGATCAACCAATTAATACACAAAAAATATGTGCACATAAGTGTTATTCTTCAAGGCATATCCATAGCATCCAAATAATGGATTTGATGTAGAGCATATCCTCCTCAAGCATAATGAGATCTATAAGTTCCAACAACTTCCCCTCAAGCTAAAGTATGCTTGAATCTTCATTCTCTGATAGGTTGAATACCTGCCATAACTTTGAATCTACAGTGGTTTATCCCATCAAGTCCCTTTGTCATCATATCAGCTACTTACTTCTTAGTAGGAACAATTGAAATGTGAAATTTTTTTCCCATAAGCTTCTCTCTTACAAAGTGGTAATGGACTTCTATGTGCTTTGACCTTGCATGAAAAATTGGATTTGTAGCCAAATGCATGGAACTTGGATTATCTCCAAGTATGTGAGCTTTGGAACTTTCAAGTCCCAAATCTGAGTAAAACTCCTTGAAATATATTGCTTCTTGAGTTGCAGTAGTTAGATCTCTATATTTTGCTTCAGTTGAAGATAAAGCAACTGTTGGTTGCTTTTTGGAACTCTAGGAAACCAATTTTGAATGTGCAAATGTGAAGTATCCAAAGGTACTTCTTCTATCATCCTTTGCTCCTGCACAATCTACATCTAAATAGATTTTGATATCTAAATCTGAAGAGTACGGATAATAGATACCTTCATTAAGTGTCTCTTTGAGGTACTTGAGTACTCTCTTTGCAACATCCATGTGTGGCCTTCTAGGTGAGTGCATCAACTGACTAAGCACTCTCACACTATATGATATACTTGGTCTTGCGTGAGTAGCATATATCAAGCTACCAACTAAGATTTGAGACTCTTTAGGATCATCAATCTGCTCAACTTCATAACACATAGTTTATGGTTCAATTCCAAAGGTGTACCTCCAAGCTTTGTATTCTCCATTTTGAACTTGAGAATTAGATCTTCAATATATCTTCTCTGAGTTAGATACATCCCTTTATTTGTATAGATCACTTGCATACCTAGGAAATATGTGAGCTCACCTAAGTCACTAATTTTGAACTCCTCTTGCATGCGTCGCTTGATCATTTGAATGCCATTCAGATCATCACCTATCACAATAATATCATCTACATATACGCATAGATAGATAACCTCATCGTGATCCCCTTTGATGAATAGAGAAGGATCTGAATTGCTAGGTTTGAACCCTTGACCTTGAAAGTATGTAACCTAACTATAATTCCAAGCTCTAGGAGCTCGTTTCAATCCATACAACAATGCTTTTTTAAGTCTGCAAACATCAAATGTATGATTAGGGTTTTCAAAACCTGGTGGTTGTGGCATGTATACCTCTTCACTTATCCAACCATTTAAGAATGCATTTTTGAAATCAAGTTGGAGGAGTCTTCAATTTCGTGAAGCAGCTCCACCTATCAATGTTTTGATTGTAGTCATCTTTGCAATTGGTGAGAATGTTTCCTCATAGTCAATATCATGCATTCGTAAACATCCTTTGGTAACTATTCTTACCTTGTACCTACAAACTGATCCATTTGAGTTTATTTTAACTTTCTATACCTGTCTGCAACCAATTACCTTTTTATTGGGTGACATTGGAACCAAATCCCAAGTCTCCATCTCCTTTAATGCATATATTTCTTCTTTCATGGCCTTTTCCCAATTAGGGTTTCCATTTGCCTCTCCATAGGTCAAGGGGTCCTTTGAAATTGAGTCCTTTCCAAGTAGATTGAATGCTTTGTAACCAACATTGAAGAATATACATACCTTTCTGGTTGTCTTCTCTCCCTTGTTGATCTTCTAGATATTTGCTTGGATCATTCTTCCACATTCTTGCATCTTTGCTTTGCATCTTGACTTCCATATCTTGTAATCATTTTCCTTTTCATCTTAGTCATCATCTGTATCACTTCTTGGATCTTGTGTATCATGCTTGCTTCCTAATTGACGAGAATAAAAATCAAGATCATATGGTAGAGTTACCTTGTGTTTGTCTTCATCATACCAATACCTGTGTTCTTCAAATACAACATCCCTACTTGTAATGAATTACTTGGTTGAAGGATTATAGAACGTGTAAACCATCTAAGTTGAGTCATACCCAATCAACACTATTTTTCTTGGCCTTTCACCTAGCTTATCTCTTATTTGTAAAGGTACATGAACATAAGCTAAACAACCAAACACTTTGTAATGTCTAGGAATAGGTTTTCTTCCATACCAAGCTTCATAAGGAGTCATACCTTGAAGCGATTTGGATGGTAGTCTATTGACAAGGTACACAATAGTTCAAATAGCCTCTACCCATAAATAATATGGCAACCTCTTTTCTTCAAACATTGTTCAAGTTGATCGAACCAATGTGTTGTTTCTTCTCTCTGCAATTCCATTAAATTGACGAGAGTACCTGGTAATCTCTTTCCTTTTGATACCTTTATCTTCCAAGAATGCATCAAACTCTTTGGAGAAGTATTCTCCCCCTCCATCAGATCTGAGCTTGTTGAGTGATCAACCAATATGATTCTCCACAAGTGCTAGATACTTTTTGAATGAATCAAATACTTCATTCTTACTCTTGATAAAGTATAGAATAGTCATTCTACTATGGTCATCAATAAATGAGACATAATACCTTGATCTTGCCAATGAATGTTCTTTACTTGGTCCCTTTACACATGTATGTAATAAGTCCAATAAGTTGTTGTGGATGTAGCCTTTGTGGTTGAATGGTTATCTTTGTGCCTTCCCAATCTGACATGCATCACATATATTGATCATGTGTTTCTTTGATATGTTTGGTAATCCAAGAACACTTTGAGCCCTTCATGTATCCTTTAAGGTCCTTTCAATCACATGAGCTAGCCGCTTATGCCACACTTCAAGCTCACTTAGGGTTTGAGACCCAAAGTTGAATAGAGCTATGTTTCTTGTTTCTCCTACTTCAAAAGTAAAGAGCCTACCATGCTTCTTACCTCTGGCTATCTTCTTGAAGCCTTGACATGGATCTTCCACAAAGATCCATGTTGGATGAACCTAACTTGCAAGGATTTTTTCAAGTATTTTGCCTACACTTATTAGGTTTTTAGTGATAGTGGGTACATAGAGAACTTTACTCAGAATGTTTTTCCTGTTAAAAATAAAGAAGTAAGGTCGTATATATTTTTTCAAAAAAGATTTTCTTCAAGTAGAAGGAAAATACAAAAATTAAAAATGGAAGCATTTACTTCAGCAAGTAGTGGAGGCCAAAAGAGAATCAATCAAAAGATAATCAAATCCAAAAACTGAACTGTAAGAGGAGTGGCTATCCAAAATAGTGGAGAAGTTATGGAGAAGACCTCTCAAACTCATCATGAGAGCTCATGGTCATTTGGCTACAAAGAAGCAAGGGAGCACACTCAAGAATAGAGGAAGAAGGCGTGGAATTCCCCTTGTAGCTACTTCATTTGTTTTGAGTCATTTCGCTCTGTTCACTCTCATAGAGTATGTCCAGCCACATACCAATTTCTAGGTAGTCTACTTGTGAGAGTCATATCTTTCAACATATGTATCCAATTTTAGAATTTAAAGATTCATTGGAAAGATTATCTTGAGTACTTCCTGTGCCTAGAACAATTTTAGCAAATTCTATATATGCTGTGAGTTACTTAGTTTTTAGTGAAGTCCAGTTTTTAGCCTAACTGAGTGAAGAGGTAGCTTATTTTGAAGCAAAGAGTTGCCAACCCAAATCTACTCCAAATTGAGTGTTTGATAGCTCATTTGAAAGCTTTAGGTCTCTAGTTTGAGCAATCAAAGTTTCAAGTTCATTGCAATTTTCAATTGGTACCAGGTGTTATTTGAAGGTTCAACCGTTGGCAAGAGTTTTGATCCTAAGAAGGTCTTCTACACTTTCCACTGCGAATAGTAGAGGAATTCTCCAACAATTGGTATCAGAGCATTGGATTTTGAAGAGGCAAAGCATTGGAACTGAAGTGAAGCAAAGGAGAAGCTACAAATCAAGGGGCAGATTCGTAAAGTCAAGGAAGAGCACCACAACATATTTGAGGTAAACTTCAATCTTGGAAGTTTTCAATGGCTGATTTAGGACAACAAGTTGAGAAGCTGGACAAGGAAAATTTTGAGACTTGGAGGTATAGAATGGCAAATTACCTTAAAGGTAAAGGTTTATGGAGTCTAGTTATTGGAGATGATCCACAACCGGTGGACATTCAAGATCCCAACATTACTCAGGCACAAAGGAGACAATTTGCTAATTGGGAAGAGAGGAATCGAAGGGTGATGTTCCTCATCTCACAAGTTATTTCTAACACTATGATTGGACATGTGCAAAGGTTAGAAACAGCCAAGGAAGTTTGGGAAGCATTGGAGAATGTGTATACTACCTCAACAAGGTCGCAAAGGATGCAACTCAAGAACGAGCTCAACAACATGAGGAAAAGCTCAAACCAAAGCATTAGTGAGTATACATTCAGGATCAAGGAGCTCAAGATCAGCTAGCATCAGTTGGATGCAAGATAGAAGAGGAAGACATCGTCCAAACAACCCTCAATGGTTTGAGAAGTAAAGAAAAGTGGAAGCCCCTCATCACAAACATTCATTATAGAGATCCTTTCCCAACATTCGACGAGATTATACCAAATCTTGTGGATGAAGAGGTTGCTCAACAAGGAGAAGGCAAAAAAGGTGAGGACAACCATAGTCAAATGTTATATGCAAGATGACGTAGAGGAAGGAACTCAAGAGGAGGCTCAAGAGGAAGAGGAAGTACAACAACACAAATTTCAGCCAACACAACTCGGAGGACAAGAAGGACAACTCAAATGACAACATACATGGAAGAGGTCGAGGAAGAAATAGAGGAAGAGGTCGAGGTTCATACAATCCTCATAAAGGTATATCATGTTATCATTGTGGTAAACTAGGACATTATGCAAATGATTGGTGGCAAAAGAATGGAAGGCTGAATGGAGGCAACCAAAGGAGCCAAAATAAGTATGCGAGTACATCAAGTGAAGGAGACAAGAAAACCATGCTTGCCATGAAGCATGACTACAACAACTCGAGAAGAGATGATAAAAAAAGTTCATACATTCAGGTTGCAGCAACCATATGACATGCCAAGGAGATTTATTCACAAAGCTACAAGCTCCAACTGGAAAAGGATGTGTGGAGACCGGCGATGAAATTCAACATGAAATTGAGCATGTTGGAGATATCAATCTTAGAGACAAGAAGGTATTGGCTGATGTTCTTCATGTTCCTACTATTGCAAATAATTTGATTTTAGTAGGAAAAATGGTAGAGAAAGGATATCATATTATCTTCAATGAAAAAGGTTGCTTTATAAAGAATCCAAAAGAAGGATTCAAGTTCATTGCTCAAGGAAGGAAAGAAGGTAGGATGTTCACTTTGGACATTCAACAACCACATGGAAAGGTGATGTATATTCAGTTTGGAAACAAGAGGATTGCTGAAATTGATTTGTGGCACAAAAGGTTTGGACATATCAACATTTCGAAGCTCAAGGACATGAGCAACCATGAAGTGGTAAGAGGTCTTCCAAGATTCAATGATGTTGGACTACATGAGTTTTGTGAAGCATGCCAACTAGGAAAGCAAACTCGACAACCATTCAAGAAGAGAAACTATGTGGCAAGGAATGTCCTTGACTTGATACACATGGATGTATGGGGACCATCACAACAACCATCAGTGACTGGTAATAGATATTTTGTCACTTTTATTGAGGATCATTCAAGAAAAGTATGGAGGTTTTGCATAAAACAAAAACCAGATGTGTTCTCCATGTTCAAGAGATTTAAAGCACAGGTAGAAAAGGAAACAGGACGCTACATAAAGACCTTGAGGTGTGATGGAGGAGGAGAATATTTCTCCCAAGAATTTTCATATTTTCTTTATGAAAATGGCATCAATCGACAATTTTAATGTAAGTACATACCTCAACAAAATGGAATAGCTAAAAGGAAAAATAGACATATCATAGAAATTGCAAGATGCATGCTCAATGAGATGAAGGTGCCACTAGACTATTGGGCTAAAGCAATTAGTACGGCAGTTTATTTGATGAACAAGTGCACAACGGTTGGAGTGCATAATCTAACTCCCGAGGAGGTTTATTCCGGTAAGAAACCTGACCTTACACAACTCAAAGTTTTTGGATGTGTGTGTTATGTTCACATCCCTCAAGAACTAAGGACAAAGATGGAAGCAAAGTCAGAAAAATGTATTTTCGTTGGATATTCATCAGAGCAAAAGGGATACAGGTGCTACAATCCGGTGACAAAGGAGCTAGAAGTCTCACGAGATGTGGTATTTGATGAGCTAGGACCATGGTTTGGAGACAAAGGGAAAGAGAAGATTCTTGAAGAAGATTGCGAAGATGATGGAGGTGCTGTCGAAGAAGAATTTCAGCAAACAAGCACTCAAATGTCAGGACCAGAAGCTTCTACATCACTTGGAGAAAGCTCAACATGGAAGGGGAGACTAAGGAGTCATTCCTCATCACCAACATCAGGTTATGAAAGATTTGAAGTTGAAAGTGCTGCCCAAAATAGTGATTCAAATGCAAGTGAAGAAGAGTATGAAGAGGTGATTACATCAAAGGTAAAGCTGAACCGATTGAAGAAGCAATATTCAAAAGGAAATGATAGTAGGTCTTCGAGAGCAAGGTATCCGATTCAAGGGTTGAGCTATGATAGTTTTATTGCAAAGCATTTTGCATATATGACACAAGTGGTCAAAGACAAAGAATAGGATGCATATGAAGAAGCATGTACACAAAAACAATGGCAAGAAGCTATGCAAGAAGAGATAAAAGCTCTCAAGGACAATCACACATGGGAGCTAGTTCCAAAGGTTGAAGCTATGATGATTGTTCCAAATAAATGGATGTTTAAAATAAAGAGAAATGCTGATGGTTCTCTAGCTAGGCATGAAGCTAGACTAGTAGCAAAAGGATTCAAGCAAACTCACGGCATTGACTATGAAGAGACTTTCAGCCCGATTGCAAAGATGAGAACAATTAGAACCTTGATTGTAGTGAGTGCAACAAGGAGATGGCCATTGTACCAGCTTGACATAAAAAATGTGTTCCTCAATGGTGAACTTCAAGAAGAGGTATATGTGAGTCAACCAATTGGATTTGAAGATAGAAAGCATCCAGATTTGTATGTAGATTGAAGAAAGCTTTGTCTGGGCTGAAGCAATCACCACGTGCTTGGAATCAAAGATTGGTCGAGTACCTCACAAGGTGTGGGTATAGTCCAAGTAGTGGAGATACCTCTCTCTACCTGAAGAAAGAAGAAGGCAAGTAGGTATATATTTGCATATACGTTAATGATCTCATCATAACATGAAGTAATGTTGCAGGAATACAAGAGATAAAAAGAAAACAAGGTAAGGAGTTTAAGATTTCAGATCTTGGTGAGCTAAAATAATTTTTAGGCATTGAGATAGTCTATGGGAAAGATGGCATCTACTTGATGCAAAGAAAGGACTTGTTGGATGTTCTTTTCAGATTTGGAATGAGTGAATGCAAACCACTCACTCAACATATGGACACAAATGTGAAGCTATGCTCAAATGATGGACAAAAGTTACATGATGTAACTACATATAGGAGTATTATAGGTTCATTGATTTATGCTACGATCACAAGACGCGATTTGTGTCATATTGTTGGAGTTCTTTCTCAATTTATGCAAGCTCCAATAAGTGAACATTTAAATTAAGCCAAATGAGTGCTAAGATATGTGAAGTACACAGTCAATCATGCCTTGTCTTATAGATATGATGAAGAATTGCAAATAAAGGGCTTCAATGATGCTGATTGGGCTGGTTCAAAGGAAGATAGAAGATCCACTTCCGGTTATGTGTTCATGATAGGTAGCAAACCTATCACATGGAGCTCAAAGAAGCAACCTACTATTGCACTATCATCTACAAAAGCTGAATATAGAGGATTAGCCTTTGCAACTTGAGAAGCTATGTGAATTAAGAAGCTCTTGGTTGATCTTGATGTGTAGGTGGAGGCCATTCCAATTTATGGTGACAACATGTCAAGCATTGACTTGACAAACAATCCAATGTTTCATGCACGAAGCAAGCACATAGAAGTGCATTATCATTATGTTCGAGAAAACGTTTTGAGCAAAGGATGTGTATATAAAGTTCATTGGAACTAATGACCAGGTTGCAGATATGTTTACAAAGTCCTTAGATGCTTCTAAGCTAAAGATGTTCAAGGATGACATCAACTTGTAGGATATGGCTGAAGGTGCAAGCTCACATGTGAGCTTGAGGGGGAGTGTTAAAAATCAAGAAGTAAGGTCCTATAAATTTGAAAAATGGATTTTCTTCAAGTAGAAGGAAAATACAAAAATGAAAAACGGAAGCATTTACTTCAGCAAGTAGTGGCGGCCAAAAGAGAATCAATCAAAAGAGAATCAAATAAAAAAACTGGACTATAAGAGGAGTGGCTGTCCAAAGTAGTGGAGAAGTTATGGAGAAGACCTCTCAAACTCATCATGAGAGCTCATGGCCATTTGGCTACAAAAGAAGCAAGGGAGGACACCCAAGAATAGAGGAAGAAGGCATGGAAGTCCCGTTGTAGCTACTTCATTTGTTTTGAGTCATTTCGGTACCAAAGCTCGAAAGCTTGGTGCTGAAGTTGCTGTAGGATGTTAAACAATAAGCCAATGGCTTCTTACATAGTATTGTGTGTATCTTGAAAAACTCCTCCAAAAGCACTTGTTGGTAAAACGCACCATGATCGCTAAGAAAAAACACATCGCTGTCCGTTAATATCGCAATTTTTCTGCCCGTCCCTTGCTTTATGAAAAATCATGATGAAAGAATAATATATTTTAAAAAAGAATACTTTTATCACGCTGCCCTACTGTCATCTGTGGGTATTGAACCCGCACCACAAGTTTGGGAGGTCAGTGTCTTAACCATGGCGCCCAACACCTTTGCTTATATAGAAGTAAACTGAATAGCTATACAACTTGTACACTATGAGCTATGTGGACTATTGCACATATGAGAATTGATACCTTGACCTTTTGACCATGGGACATTGTTTTCCAACATTACCTCTGAGGCTTTTGAAGGACTTGCTCTTTGAGTGGAGGTATGGCAAGCTAACCAAAATCTTATGGCAAGGGGAATTTAGCGACACTGACCAGCAGAGTGAATAGTAGGATAGAATATAACCTATAAAACTAGGCCAACGAGACAATAGTGAACCCCCACCAGAGTTGGAGTTAGCCCTAGTTCCTTCGACTCACTTCGATACCTTACAAATGCTTGAAAACCCAATGGTGCACAAAAATTAATTTCCAAGGCTAAATTACATTCATTTTTATGGGAGAATAGACGAAGACCCGAATGTGCATGTATGCACATTCAAAAATCAATACATCTATAATCATCGTAACTTACACGATGATAGGCATAAGTTTTTGTTATTCCAAGCCACGCTGGTGGGTGATGCAGTGAAATGGCTTTTTGAGTACCCTTTAGATTATTTTTCAAACTATGATGAGTTGAATGTGGCATTCTTAGAGTGATTTCGCACCACGAAGAGCATTTTGGAGCTCTATGCTTCATGCTAGTATATGATACAAAAAGGAATTGTACAACAATATGCATTGGATTTCAAATCCATGATGCAATAGTTTTTGACAGACAAATGCCCTTCCGAACAAATGTTAAAGGAATGTTTTGATGAAAAACTTCAACCACCTATAAAAGAAAAGATCTACATGTACATGTTGGATCAATCCCATACACTTGATAAAATAATTAACTTAGCGACAAGGATGGACAGGAAAATACAATTTTCTAACTTGGGCTCTGGAAAGAAAAATCCCATGTTCAATAAAGGTACAACTCTAGAGAAATAGTAGAGGAATGTGGATTTAATGTGAGGAACACACTAGTGGCTACTACACAAGTGAATGTCCCTTCGTGGAAAGGGAATACAACTGGATATAAGCCACAAGCCTCCTCTAGACAATGGCAAGATAGTCAAGATGTCAGATTATTAGGACCATCACAATATTCTGAATCACAACAATTTCCAGAGCAGCACTAAGGTTCCTAGCAGAATTTTTAAGACTTCGATAGAGGTCGGAGGTTTCGACACCCCAGGGCAGGTACTTTAGGAGTCTACCAAACAACATCAATACAAGGGATTCATCCAATCCGTACAATGGACTCAACTAGATGTAGACTAGCACTGATCAATACAAAGTATGAAGACTTGCTTCTAAGGGAAAGAGCACGAAATACCAATGACTCACACTGAATGACAAAACCAAGCCACTCTCTTCACACTATAGTGCTATTAGCCCTCACTCTGAAGCCCACGCTCTATATCCTCACCACAGAGTGACTTCCTACGATAGGCTTGAGGCCACAAAGTGCAAAGAGAGGACCTCTGTACGTACGTATGTAAACGTGTGTATCTGAATGTATCAAATGAACACAAATCCATTGCTTTTATAGGCTCAAATAGGCCAAGAGGGCCTTGTCGATTCCTCATGTCCATTGATCATGCGCCGATTGATTGCCCAAAATTGGAGGGTAGATCAAATATGCCACCAATCTTGAATTGGATCCTCAAAAATAGGCAGTCGTCATGAATGGTTGGCGGCAACAGTCATTTCTCCACTTTCACTTTTACCACTTACACCTTTACTGTCACTTTTGAATGCAAGTTGAGATCCTCATTTTGTGCCGCCCGTGATATTTGAATGACCTTGAGAAGCATATCCTTCACCTAATTTTGGTAGTAGCTTTTGATCCTTCATATTAAGTGGGCGGTATGGGAGGTGAGTTGTGGGGAGTTGAGAGAGATTATGGGGTTTGTGGAGGGGTGTGGAGTTGTGTGGAGTTTTGTGGGGTTTGTGGGGTTTGTGGGGTTTGTTGGTTGGGTGGGAATAGGGGTGAGTTATGGGGAGTTGTGGGGGTTTTTGGGGTGTGGTAAAAAATTGATCCAAGATTTCAAACATATTGTTGCACCATTTGAAAGTACTCATCAAAAGCTTTCCAACAATATATAACACTATAGGGTTTGGTTGAGAAATGATCCTCCAAATGTCCATCCAAACTGTATAAGAGCCTTATGTAAGGTCGTGGAAAAATGTGGGATTTGTGGGGTTTGTGGGGGGGTTGTGGAGTGGTGGAGGGCTGTGGGGTGGTGGTGGTGTGGTGGAGGGCTGTGGGGTGGTGGTGGTGTGGTGGAGGGATGTGGTGGTGGCGTGGAGTGGTGGAGGGTTGTGGGGTGGTGGTGGTGTGGAGTGGTGGAGGGCTGTGGGGTGGTGGTGGTGTGGAGTGGTGGAGGGCCGTGGGGTGAGTGGTGGAGGAATTGTGGGGTGGTGGTGGAAAAGAGGAGGGCTGGTGGAGTTGGAGGGGGTCGAGGTGATGGTGGGGGTCGCGAGGGTGGTGGGGGAAAAAGAGGAGGGGACAGTGGGGTTGGAGGGGGTTGGGGTGAGGGTGGGGCCGCAGGGGTGGTGGGGGAAAACAGGAGGGCTGGTGAAGTTGGAGGGGGTCGAGGTGATGGTGGGGGCCGCGGGGGTGGTGGGGGAAAAGACGAGGGGACGGTGGGGTTGGAGGGGTCGAGGTGATGGTGGGGGCCGCAAGGGGAGAGTGGGGTTGGAGGGGGTCGGGGTGAGGGTGGGGCCGCAAGGGTGGTGGGGGAAAACAGGAGGGCTGGTGGAGTTGGAGGGGTCGAGGTGATGGTGGGGGCCGCAGGGGTGGTGGGGGAAAAGAGGAGGGGACGGTGGGGTTGGAGGGGTCGAGGGGATGGTGGGAGAGAGGGAAATGCCACGATACAGACCCCCACATCAATTCTTTGCACCGTCCCGGTGCAATTCCTGAAGCTAAAAACAAGATAGTGAAGGAAGTTCTTCCTGCTTGACTTAACTCAGATAATCCTTCACCCTGGAGAAATAAATAAATTAAAAATAATATATATATATATATATATATATATATATATATATATATATATATATATATTTAATAAAATATATATATATTGTAGCTCAGTGATGAGTAGCACCTCCTTTAATGTCAATCCGGGAAGACGTGAGGATGGTATGAAGACCACGAGCAAGTGGAAGCACAAGTGCGTGAGTGAGAAGCACACAAGCATGCACACACATACACGCACACGCACGCATACGGCAAGAACAAAGAGAGTAAGACAATGGAATCACTTATATTGCAACCAAGTTCTCATACAAGCTCAAAACTATATGAAGCTAGCCCCAAAATGAGCTCTCTAGCTCTATTTATAGTTTTTGACTAGCGTTGGCCCTGTCCAGACCTAGTGTCCGGCCTAGTTAAAAATTAGGTTCCAGGGCTTATTTGAGGGCTCAAACGAGATCTAAAAATTATGAAAATTGGCAGGCAACTACTTCTAAGGCTCCCCAAGCTCGAGGACTCCTCGGCTTGTACAAAATGGAGCTACAAAAAGGTGAAACGATATTTACAAGGGTTTTTAGTGATGAGAATCACTTTAAAATGATGTAAGGGTTTTGAAAAAAATGAAGGGTTGCCTTAGTGCTAGATCTGCATGTGTGTCCGTACTTGCTTCTTCCTGTGTGCTGTCAACACTCTCCCCCCCCTAGCGTCTGTCGCCTCTGACAGACCTCTGCTCCACTGTTTGATCAATGTAGTTCTACAGGAGGCCGGTTGCCACTTCTTGTTCCTTGATGCGTAGTCCCCGAACCAAGTCTCTCTGGAGGGCCTCCCAATTGACAACACCCTGCATGTTCGGTTGTGGCGTTGTGTAGAGTTCTGAGTGCATCGTTTGTTCACACGCGAATAGATGTAGCAGGTGGGTTGGCCGTGGTGCGAACACTTCGGAGTGTGACTCCCAAAGCCCCGTGGTGAACATATCATCAAAGGTTTGCTTGTAGCAGGCAGGGAGATATCTTATTCGTGCATGCCATGCGCAAGCTACTCGAATGCTAGGGGTCGTGCTCATGTCATAGAGCAAATCATAATTACCGTTGATGAAGCCCGGGATTGAAGGCTGGATGTTACGTACGTTTCGAAAGGTCTTTAGGACCACTTGCATCATGTCCAAAATTTTGAGCATCATTTGAGCGGCGACATCCGGCATGGGGTGGAGGCGTGGCATCCAATGTCTGATAGTGGCTATCATGTATGATACTGTAGGTGTGCCGGTTGGGGGTGCGATTGCAGGGTAATTGAGCCATTCTTTACAAGTTGCGTCTGAACCTTGATGGCGAAGGCCTTCCATGATCTTCTTCTTTGTACTGGCCCATAACAGGGGTTATACTTCAAATGCATGGGAGCGTGATCCCATGTTCTCAGCATTTCCGGGTATGTTTCCAGTAATCTTTGCCTCCAAGTAGGTTGAAATATCGCCCCTTTTCTGGCTGCCTCTGGGATGTCCTCTGGTTCGAACTGTGTTGCGAACGAGGGGTACTTGTTGGTTATGCGTTTGATCTCAGCATTGTAGTCCGCCAACAATACAAAATAAGGTTTGTATTGTAACTCTGAGCTAGTTATCAACCGCCTAGGAGCCAAGTTTGAGAAATATTCAGACTTGAGTATGGTCTCCTCTATGGTTTTCATGGCTAGCATCTGAGTTGCAACACGCTCTTCGTGAGTGTGGCCCATCTCCTCGACCTGCTTCATCCATGCTGACGGGGGCTCCTCATATGTATCTTGTCCCTCTTCAGTGATCCTGCCACCTGGAAGAGGTTGTGGCTCATAAGTATCTTCGAATGTTTCCTCCACTGGAATGACTACTGTGTCTTCTTCGATGGTTTGATCAGGTGGAGAGGGAGGTCGTTCATATTGTAACAATTTAATTTTTAGTTCTGCCACGTGCTGCCGTAGCTCAAGTACCTCATTGGTTACTGATAATTCTGGCTCTGGTGAGGTTGCAGCGTTGGCCATCTCTTTAGGTTCTTGTTGGTGTGGTGCTAGCACCTGGGCTTTCTGTAGGTCTTTGACTTGGTCAGCAAGCTGATCATGAGCTTCTAAGAGAGTGGCATAGGTTTCTAATATTTGTTGTATATTCTCTGAGGGGATGGCTTGGAATTTAGCAGGGTCGATGGGTGCCCCTGGAGTATTTTCCATGGCTGCTTCGAGGTGGTCTTGATTCTGTTGCTGTAGTCTTTTGTTTTCTTCTTGGGCAGCCGCTAAATGGCGTCGGAGCAGGGCCATGTTTTGTTGTAGTCTAGCGTTACGGGCTAGTTGATCTCTAAGTTGATCTTCCGTTGCCCTACGCTTCTCTGTATGTGTGGTCTCGAGCTCCACCTGGTATTGTTGGAGGGTGGTCACCTCCTGCTGTAACTCCGTATTAGACAACTCCAAGGCAGTGACACGTGCCTGGAGGTGGGATGACAATGTATAGAGCTCCTTATTGTTTTCTTCTAATAACTTGTATTCCTGTTTAAGTTGGGCAGCCGCTTCGAGCATGGTGTCGAGTGCATTACTAAATGAGGTGGGTGCAGGGGAGAGGGTGGATGATGCAAGGGGTCGGGAGATGGGAAAGGGAAAAGTGGATGTTGTGCCTACCGTGTCTGGCAATGGTGATGTGAGTGACGTGACACGTGGTGATGTTGGAAGAACCGTGGTGGTGGGTGATCCTGTGGATGGTGAGATGCCCATGGGATCGGACATGAGAGTGTGTGATTCGTGCACTGTGAATACACGAATGGTGGGTGGTGTGATAGTGGTGGCAGTGAATGTGGCGGAGTGGGGTTGGGAGAGGGACTTTTTATTATAATTATCCACCTGTTGGAGTATATTTACAAGGTTTTTCTAGAAAGATGGTTGTGTGATTTGGGTTGAGCATGAGGCGGTTACTAGGGAAGTGGTGGATAGGGTTTGGGTGTGGGTGAATGGGAAAGGATGGGATGAGGTCTGGCTAGTGGCAAGTGGTTGTCCAAGGGCGGGGAGATAGGAAGGGTGACCTATTATGGTTTGATCGGTGGCAGGATGACCGGTGTGAGGTTCAAAAATTTGGGTGGAAGTGATGGATGTGGGTAATGGGAAGGATGTAAAAACAGAGGTGTGTACAATGGTTTCATGAGGGTTGGATATCCGTTGTTCCGAAAGACTAGTGGAAAGGGGTTCTGAGTGTTGAATGGGAGGTGGC
This sequence comes from Ceratopteris richardii, assembly GCA_020310875.1. Taxonomy (NCBI): domain Eukaryota; kingdom Viridiplantae; phylum Streptophyta; class Polypodiopsida; order Polypodiales; family Pteridaceae; genus Ceratopteris; species Ceratopteris richardii. Next base: position 11,115,719 of record CM035422.1, read on the forward strand.
GGTGGAGATGGTACCTGTGTAATTACATCTTGTTCGTCAATGGGATTTGCGCCCAGCATGTGAACATCCTCGGAAACTGTAGTAGGCAAGGCAGTAGAGACCTCCATTTGAATCATTTTCCCTCGTCGTGGACGTGTATCAATCCTTCGTTGATCATAGGTAGGGTTTTCCTGATAGACCATTGTCCTCAATGCTTCCCCGATCCCACATGTCTCAGCCAATAGGTTCAATGATTCCACAAAATGTGAGTCGACATTCTCATTTTGAAGCATTTGATTCACTAGGGCTCTATTCGCCTCTTCTGTCATCTTGTGTCTTCTCTGCACCTGCTTGATTGTCCTGTATAGCCGTCTGAGTTGTGCTGTGTAGGCAGGGGCCTCCTCTTCACTGTCTTCGGGGTCATTTCTTTGTGCACCTTCATGAACTTGTGTGTTCGGATCATGAGGATGTTGTATCACTTCTTCCCCATGTACTCTACTCGTCTCGCCCCGTGGCTGTTCTCTTTGGACTGATGCACCCAGATCAACATTGTTAGTGGAATCTTCACTGTCTGATAGGGAGACCGTCTGCAGGAATCCTTCAAAATCGAAGTTTGGATCCTCTGTGAAGGTGGCCATAGATGCAAACTCTGCATCGGTAGGTAGTGGAGGGGCGGATGGAACGGGTTGTACCACCTCCCCAGCTTGAACTCCTTGAAGATGGATCGTGAAAGGTGTGACCTGAGCTTCTGGTCGGGGAGAAGCTTCGATCGTGGCTTCTTGAGGGATCGTTACCTGGGAGAGCGATCCACGCATTCGTTTTGCAGGCTGGCTCCCTGACTTCCGCCCTTTGAACAACTCCAATTGTGCATACTTTAAGGCTCTGGCAACTGGCACATCATATGCAAGACATCTATAGATGATTCTTGTAAGCGCACAACAGCCATGCAAAGTGGGCTTTCTCACTCCCCGCTTGCCTGCCTCATACACTTGGTCTAAGATCCATACCGGCATCTTAATGGGCAAGCTTCCAGTCTCTGCTAGATATAGCCCATACCATATTTTCTTGTGAGGTTGAGTGAAACGGTCCTGAGCGGGGAATGCGAAGTGTTGGAGGCACATCCGCAAAGGTATGGCGATGTTGGGGGTGAGGGCGCACATTTCTTTTAGCTTCTTGATTCTATTGCTTTTCATCGACTCAAGTATCAAGGGGTCGCGGTCAGAAGGTACATGCGTGCCATACATCTGAAGTGCTTCCCTGATTAAAGTAACATTCAATTCAAACTTCCTCATTTCCTCCAGATTTGACAAGGAGGGCACCCAGAATGTGCCTGAATAATCTTTATCCCCTGTCGGCTTCAGCGTGGCAATTAGGTAGTAGCACCTGAGGAAATCAAGTTTAGGCAAAGCTGCACTAAAATACGTTTGTAATCCTGCTTTCTGCCAGATATCTTGAAGTGGAGCTGCATTTTGCAATGCTTCGAATTCTCGTGAGAAGAACTGGAAGGTCCACCACACTCCTCCACATTCCATCTTGGATTCCCAGATGTGATCCGCGTCTCCCAAATCTCCTGGCATCTCATTGAACCAGTGAGAATGCCCCTTTACTCTTTCGGTTAGGCCATTGGGTGGATCTGGAATAGGAATTCTCCGCACATTCACGAACTCTTGAGGCCGAGCTGTTGGTGGGGCCTCCACTGGCATGGCATCCCAATTGATTGGAGCACCAGAGCCTGCCTGAGAGCTTGTGCCTGCCGCTGTTGCCATGAGAGTAGGTTGCTTATCTGCTGGAAGAAGAAAGGCACATTAGTGTTGCATAGGAAACAAGATGTAATGGTGTTCCCTTCACAATACTAACATGACAATCCCGGAGGTCAGTGGTTAGTGGTGAAGTGTTTGTGATAGGTGTGAGTGGTGATTAAAGGTCAGTGTCATCCTAGATGCATACTTTGGTTATGCAATGGGCTCAAAATGTTCCTGTGTTAGTGTGGACGGATTTACAGAATGGGGTCAGGGGGTTTAATACACAGTTTAATTCTCCAAACTTTGATAGAGGAGTCGTAGCTCTTAGAGTTAAAGACAGGTGAAGATTTTTGGATGAGAGTGTGATGTATTTGGGACCTTTTGGGTACCCATTTCCAGACATTCCTAGGGTTGATGGGAGTGGAGACAGTGAGAGGTGTAGGTATCTTTTCATTTTCTGAGTAGTTGGCCACGAGTGTTTGTGAATGTTGCTTCATCCTAGTGCCTGAAGGTGAAGTAATTTGAGCTTGTAAGCAGGCCTTGGGCACCCATATCTGTCTAGCATTAGGGATGGCCTTCATTGACCGCTTAGGAACCCAAATAGAAATGGTATGCCTAGGGGTTATCTTAGAGGGCTTCGTCACTTTGTTCCTTGATGGTGAGGCTCGTTTCTTGTCTCCTTGAGAGTCTGCTATTAGAGTTGTGGGTCTTCCATCCTTGCGTATCCAGATCTGCTTTGCGCCACGAGATGCTCCATGTTGCACGGGTTGGCGCTCCTGCCTCTTGATCATCAGCCTCCTTTGTGTCGAGTGATGTTCGGTCTGCTCATTTAGAATCTTCTTTGGATCAGTTAGGAACTCCTTATTGGCTCCTGTACCTTCAATAAGATTGACAATCCTCTGCACCATAGAAGTTTGTACAAGAACAGCATTGTTATCTTCATGTGGATTCCTGGAGGGACCAGGAGTTGGTGCCTGTTCTATTGGTTTGAGTGCTTGATTTTCTAATTCAATTGTGAGACGGCTTTGGCCTACCCAAGCCTGAAGAAGTCCACTTCTTAGGTTGAGGTTGACTGCGTGGTCATAGATCCAGTCTTGGCCTAAGACAAGAGGTTCGGTCAGATCCTCGTCTTCACACACTAGCACTTTTGCTGGCATGAGGACCTCTTGTATGTAGAGGGGAAGATCCACCTCTCCCATGCAAGGGGTTTCAACGCCTCCTAATCCTATCAGGTATGCTTCTAGGGGTTTTACCTCCAATTGCAGCAGCTGGCAATAAGAAAACCGAACTGCACTTGTGGCTGCTCCTGAATCAATTAAGGCTCTCACGCTTGTTGTGCTGTCTCGTTGTCCTATTTCTAGGGTCACAAAAGGTCGTCGGTCCACTATCTTATGGGTACGTTCACCTGAAGCCTCACACATGGCCATGTGATAGCCTGGAGACGCTTGAGTGTCAGTCATAGGCTGATCCCTCCCTTGTCTCCTCAACCTCATTCGTCTGATACACTCTAAGGCCTCTGCCTGAGCTTCTTCTCGAATTCGTTTTTCCTCCTCTTTACGTTGCTTAGCAGTATTGAGTCGACTTAGCATTTCCTCCGTGAGGGGTTCCTGATACAGCTTGACTCTGCATCCACTAATATAGTTTGGGAGAACATCCCCCTCTAGAGTGGCTAGTTGTACTGCTCCACTCGTGGAGATCCTATTGATGATCATAGGGCCGTAGCCTCTCTTTTCTAGCTTCCTTGCGTGTTTTTTCAATGTGTAGACTAAAACTAGATCTCCTGCTTTTAAACCCTTATCCTTCACATGGGCATCAAAGTATGCCTTCTGTCTCTTCTTAGCTGCATATATCCCTGCAGCTGCTCTCAGTCTGGTTTCTCCTAATCGTTCAAGGTCAAAAAATCTAGAGGAGAGTTCATGACCCGTCCATTCGTGCTCTGTGCTACTTTCAATGTAGGTATTAAGAAGTCCAACGGTAGCACTGCGTTTTGGCCAAATACCATCTGAAAGGGGGTGGCTTGGAGTACCGTTTTGTAGGCGACTCGGTATGCCCAAACAGCATGGTGTAGCTGTTTGTCCCAATCAGAGCGTTTATTGTTCACTAATTTTGTCAATACATTGCATAGGATCTTATTGGTGCTTTCGGCTTGCCCATTGGCTTGAGGGTGATAGGGGGCAGACTTCTTATGCACTACCAAGAATTCTTGGAGCAGATTTTCAATAACTTCATTCAAGAAGTGAGTGCCTCTATCACTAACTAGCTCTATGGGTAGCCCGTATCTTGTGAATACATTCTCAAACAAGAATTTAGCAGTTGTTTGAGCGTCGTTCTTCGTTGTGGCTTTTACCTCTACCCACTTGGCTAGATAATCCGTGGCAACGATGATATACTCAGCATGGGAACCCTTAGCTGGGGGATTGATAGGACCTACAAAGTCTATTCCCCACTTAGAGAATGCACGTCCGCCCATCATAGGCTTCAGTGGCATCTCATCTCTGCGTATAGGATACTGGGTTCGTTGACAAATCTCACACCTCTTCACATAGGTATGTGCGTCCATGTGAAGGGTGGGCCACCAAAATCCTGCAAATAGAATTGCTTTGATCACCCTATCTGGACCAAAATGTCCTCCTGCTACACCCTGGTGAGCTGTTTCCAAGATCTTTAGGTATTCACCTTCATGGACACATAGTCTCAGGTAACCATCCTTACCCCTTTTGTATAAATTATCACCAATGATGGTGTAATCCAAGGCTTCTTGTTCCAAACTTCTTTGCCTGGCCAAAGTCATATCTTGAGGAAATGTTTTCGTCCTCAAGAAGGATACTAGGGGTTCACTCCAATCAGGCACTATGGACACTTGATAAAGAGTGGCATGTTCCACAGGTGGTTTAGTGCAACAGATTGGGCATTCCTTGCACAACTTCTGGACATCCGCTTCCATGGTCGGCCAATGCACTCCTAGTCTCCTCAAGGTCTGTAGGGTTCGTTGTTTTGAGTAGTGTTGCTCTAATGCACCTACATGTGCTAATTGCAACCACTTAGCGTACTCGTCCTCTTCTACACAACAAGCCGAGATTCCTTGATCCGTGTGCTTGTACATACTTCCAGCCATGATGTGGTACTTTTGAGCTTTGACTACCTCCTTATCCTGTGTGTTTACTATTGGATGATTAGGTCCATATGTAAGTATTGGCACTAAGGGCTTGGCCCATTGGGGCACCACTTCCAAGTTAAACAAGTAAGCATCAGGTAAGTCATCTGACACTCCTTGTGGGGCTTCTCCTGATGTGAGCCTTGAGAGATGATCTGCTCTTAGGTGAGTTCTGCCCTTTCTCACTACTACCTCAAAGTCATACTCCATTAGTAAGAGAAACCATCTTACTAATCTGCCTGTATTACATGGCTTGTTCACGAGATATAACAATGCTTGGTGATCAGTAAAAAATTTAAACTTATTTGCAAGCAAATAGTGTCTAAATTTCTTGACTGCATATACCATGCCTAATCCTTCTCTTTCAGTAGTGGTATAATTTCGTTCAGCTGCGTTCAACTGTCTACTAGCGTAGGCAATGGGAAGATCCATATTACCTTCGCCAGTAGGTTGCGCGAGTACACACCCAATAGCATAATTGGATGCATCCACATGAACATGGAAAGGCTTATTCCAATCTGGCATGGTCAAGATTGGTGCTGAACATAATCTTCGTTTAAGCTCCTGGAAGGAGTTCTCACATTCATCAGTCCACTCAAAATTAGTTAGAAGTCCGTACATGGGCTTTGCAATGACGGCATACATGTGAATGAATCGTCGGTAATAACCACAATGCCCCATGAAAGCTTGTACTTCCTTGATATTCCTTGGCCTAGGTAGCTCTGCTATGGCTCTCACTTTCTCTTCATCAGTAGATATGCCATTCTTTGACACTATGTGTCCTAGAATCTTGCCCTGCCTGACCATAAAAACGCACTTTTCTGGGTTCAGGCAGACCTCATATTCTCTACATTTGTCAAAGATTTGTCTGAGTTCAGGAATATGGGTTTGTCTAATATTGGAATGAGCACAAAGATCATCAACATAGACTTCTAAATTCTTCCTCAGGAACTCCTTAAACACATGGCACATTAATCTCTGGAAGGTAGCTGGTGCATTGGTAAGCCCAAATGGCATTACTCTGAAGGCAAAAATGCCCCATTCTGTGGCAAAGGCTGTCTTATGCTGATCTTCTGGAGCTATGGCTACTTGATTGTAGCCCGAAAATCCATCGAGGAAGCTGTACACTTCCTTGTCTGCTACTCGTTCTAGGAGATGTTCTGTGATGGGAAGCGGATAGTTACCTCGAATTGTGGCTGCATTGACCTTCTTCAAGTTAATGCATACACGCAATTTTCCGTTCTTCTTGGGCACCACCACAATGGGGGATACCCATTCAGTGTGCTCAATTTCATAGATAAATCCAGCTTCAACTAGTCTATCTATCTCTTCCTTGATCTTGGCAGCGTAGTTATCGTTATATGTATAAGGCTTTTGCTTAGAGGGTTTAGCATCTGAGGTCATGGGGATAGTGTGTGAACATATGTCAGGGTCAAAACCTTTCAAATCCTTGTAACTCCAAGCGAACACATCTCTGTATTCTCTTACCAAGGCTATTAGCGCATGCTCTTCTTCCTCTGTTAGGTCATGACCTATGTATGTGCATCTTCTTTCTCCTTCCTCGATGGCGACAACTATTTTCTTGGTGGTTTCCTTGCTATCATAGGCTTCTCCTGCTTGTGCCTCACGTTTAGGCATTCTTATCATGACCCTCCTGTCATCTATCTCATATTTCTTAAAATTTTTTGGGACCTCAAACAAAGATTCTTCCTCTTCTGGTGAGACTTCTCTCTTCTTCCGTTTCTTTCCTTCTTCCTTTGGGGTCACATGTGTGGCTAATCTTACATCATTTGTAAGCTCTCCATGCCTCTGGGGTTGAAATTCTACTTCATGGAAGTATTCTTCATCTGATGCAAATGGTGGGTCCATGATGATTGACTCTAGGTCGGAGTCACTTGCATCCTCAAAGGCATCAGGGCTAGGTTCGCATTCTTCTAGAACTGCCTCTCCCATGATTGGCTCTATGGAGAAGACTGAAATATCATAGCCATCCTCATCACAGTGAGGTGTCCATTGTTCTTCATTGATGGCTACGTCCATTGTTGCTAGGATTTCTGCCCAGCCATGGGGTTCAAATTCCTCATCAGGAAAAATTACAGGTGCATAGGCTGGGTCTTGAATAGATCTATGTGTTTCTTTTGCACCTACCTCTCTGGTTTTCTCTCTCTTCTCTTCTTCTACTGCAACCTTGCACATCCATAAATGAGTGTTTTCATGCATCCATGAGGATCCAGACCCTATGGAATGCACAGATTCCGTGTCATCTTTGGCTCTATGGATGGGATTCCATTGGATAGGAGGGACATCTCTATGAGAGTAATCCCTGAGATTGACTTTGGTCGTAGCACCTAAGTGTTGCAGGTACAAGGAATTAGTTCCCCAATCCTGTACCACTTGCAACTGTCGCATGAATGGTTGTCCCAAAATCATCTCATAGGCATGATTTTTGCTAAAGTCACATATAGCAAAGGTATGTTCAAACTCGACACCACAAGTGGTGAGAGTTATTCCTTCTAGCAATCCTAGGGGTCTCTCTATGTGACCATCGGCCATCTGCAATTTCATTCTCGTTGGCCTGAGTGCCGGCTTGCCCCAACGCTTCCATAGGGAGGTGGTGGCAATTGCAACTCCTACACCTGAGTCCAAAATTGCCTTGGTGGTGTACTCCTGATAAGTAATGGGAAGATAGGTGTTCCCTTCTTCACCTTCACACATATCTCCTATCTTATCCAAGGGTATCTCTGGCACTGTCCTATGTGATCCTACCTGGGAACGAGGTTTCGCTATCTCGGGCACTTGATTGGCTACTTGTTTCCACACTTCTGGTCTAACCTTAAGCCACTCTTCCAAAGTGAGATTGCACTGCACTTTGGTGTTCTTCACTACCTCTGTGTTCCTAGGTATGACTGAATCTTCGTTTCTTACCATGACTGTAGGTGCTCTCATACAGGTGGACTTTGCTTCGCATGGGCCTGTGAAATGGGGTAGTTCTTGTAAAGAATTAGACTCGAAGTCTAATCTTTCTTGAGATTGGGCACTCTCCTGTTCTCCATAAATGGAAGGAAGGTCTTGTGGGAATTGATCGTGTGTGTCATCTATCAGCTCAAAAGGAGGAGGGACTTCACTCTCTTTAGCCCATTTGTCTTCTTGAATCTCTCGTAGGAATTCTGGTGTGAATCGATTCATAGAAGATGATGTGTCTGGCTCCGTAGAGTTAGGCACATAGGCTTCAGGCACATGGGCTCTCTGGGTAGGAAGACCTGCTCTTTCACTAGCCTTGTTATGGTGTTGAGGGGCGAGTTCCGTTTGTGATTGTGCCATTAGATTCTCTATTCTTTCTAAGGAGGGGGGGCTGTCTGGTTCAGTGGAATTGGGCACATAAGCTTTCGGTGGGGAATGGGTCATGTTTTTGCTTGCTTTATCTCTTTCTTGATTTTTTTCTTCCTTGGCAGATCTTGCAATTATGCCCTCCAACTTCTCTAGAAGTCCATCCAAGTGTAATTGCGTCTTGGCTGAGCCCAAGTAATTGAAAAGGCGACTGGCTTCAAACATAGTCTGAGCCAATGCGACCATTTTCGAGCAAAGCTTGGTTCTTTCTATCTCTAGGTCAGCTCTAGGGTAGCACTTGTCATGATCCGTTACATTTGGCCCTTCTTGGATTCTGGCCTGATATGCTTTAAGCATCATGTCTATGTCTTCAGGAGTGGGATCAGCTAATACTGATCCTACTCGGGGTGGTGGGTGGGATACGTGGGGTGTATTAGAGGGTGGAGGGATGGAGGGTGATGGGGATGGTAGCGGTGGGAATGTGTGAGAGTGCGATTGAGATGTGATCTCTATGATCTTTGCTTTGGTTTCTCTCAAGCTTTCTTCAAGTTCGCTCATCTTTTTTGCCCATTGCCTTTTCATTCTTTCACGACTATCCTTCCAGGCTCTCGTTCTCTTTTTGGTTAAGCTCTCTGTTTCACTCACCTCGGGGCTCTTTTCCTGACCAACACCTTGGTTTTGTTGTAGTGCCTCGGCTCTTGTGATCACCTGCACAGGTGCAGTGGAAGTCACACTCCCTGTGGAGTCTACAACTAACCCAACAACATTGATAGGAGTGATTTTAGGCATGTTATTAGGGTTCTTTGGGCAATCTCGTAGGAGATGCTCTTTCCCACAGTCTTGACAGAAACCCTGAATGGTTACTGGTTGAGGTTGTGTAGGGGCAGGTAGTGGACAATCACGTATAAGGTGATCTCCCTGACATCTGAAGCATGGTCCTCTAGGAAATGGGGGTCGTACCTGCCTAGGTTGAGGTCTAGAGTTGGGGTTTGTGTACATGACATTAGCATACTCAGGTTCCCCACTATTTTCACTTGGGTCCTCATAATAGTATGACTCGTTATGCTCTGGTGACCGCATGTAATAAGCCTGTGGGCTATCAATATGCGTGGAGTCAAAACTATGGTCACTTGGATCACTGTCTGATAGTAATGGGGTGATTGGGACTATGGCTCTGTTCGGATTTTCTTCAGCAGATGCATATTTCACTGGGATCACATTGGTTGGAGCAGGGGGTTGCTGTACTAGGACTGGTTGAGGTCTCTGCTGCCCTTGATAAGGTGGCTAATAAGTTTGCTGTGGTCTGTTGTATTGTTGTGGTGGGTACTGATTCTGGTATCTACCCTGTTGTGGATATGGCTGAGGGTAATTTTGCCCAACAGTTTGTTTGTTATATGGGCAGTCTTGTGCAGTGTGGTTTGTGTACCTGCGCTCTATGGTGCAGTACTGGCTATTAGGATTCGCCTGGGGTTGGGCCATAATGGGACATACATTTGCCAAATGGTCACCGCCACAAGTGTAACACCGCTTAACTGGGGCAAATCTCGGAATTTGTTTGCTAGAGACACCTAGTTTTTGAGCTACCTTCTCTGCAAGTTCCTCAATGGATGTGGATTGACTAGATGTGAGGCTACTAGAGCTATCAGAATCCTTATAGATTTTTGATAGTTCCAATTCCTCACCTAGATTGTCCTCAATGTCTATGCACATGCGCACACACTCTTCTATCGTTCTGGGGTCCTTCAGATACACATATGACGCGAGCTTGGTGCTCAACAATCCATCTAAGAACAACGCCACTTGTTTGGCTGGTGTGGGTAACTCCGGCATCGGGCATCTCTCCAGGTATTGCCTAAATCTTCTTCCAACTAGTCTAACCGTCTCTTGAGGTGTTTGTTTGAAGCTATGAATTAGTGAGGAGGTGTTATGCCTGATTCCACTCTTAGAAAACTCAATGATAAATGCCTCTAAGAGCTGGTCTATGTTTCTGAAATGCCTCTCGTTTAGTGGTTGAAACCACGTAAGGGCAGTGTTCCTAAGGGTTAGACCAAAAGCATTATATTGTGTGAATAGGTCCTCTACCTGCTCAACTTTCAAGACTTGCCGAAATTCTGCCACATGGTCATAAGGGTCTCCAGTGCCATCGAAGTAATTCTTCATGGACTTCACCAGTTGAGTTGGTCGCAGGGTCCTAGTGTGTTCTCTCGGCCTTGGCAAAGGAAAATCGTCAGCATTCCTTTGATTCCATGGGGTTCTATGTCTCTCAGGTTCCACTCTATTCCTTTCTGTTCCCGTTCTTTCTCTTCCCAGGGAGTTGGCAAAACTTACCTCAAGTTTGTCTCTACTTCTATCTCTTTGAGCTCCATGAGCTTGGGAGGTCCCAGCTCCTTGGTGACCAAGAACGCATTAGACCTTGGTTGGGGAAAAACAAATTCACCCTTCCATGTGTAGGCATGTCTGCCATGCTCCATGACCACGAAGATCCTCTCTGATGTATTGTCTAGGTATGTTACTTTACCTGGGCAGTCATGGTCTTTAAACTCATATATTGTGAGGGCACTCACTTCCTGAGGTTGAGCAGATTTATATCTCCAAAATGCCTCATCGGTTTCTTGGTTTAAAAGCAGATCTATGCTTTTATTATCCTGTGGAATCCACTCTGGAGTCATGATTCTGGTCAAGACAGATTTACCACGGGGAGTTCTTGGCTCTCTCTCTGAGTTCCCTTGTTCTATATCACCCATGTCGGTCTCCGCAATCACATTTCCAAACTCATCAGTTCTATCAGGAAGAGTGGTGACTACATATATAGTCCCCTCTTTATCTAGGTATGCTCCATTCTCAAACTTGACTACTGGGTGGTCTAATCCATGGGGTTGATCGGGGTTCTTAATCTGTACCACCGATCTTCTCAGGCCATCTTCATAGATGCGAGCACCTAGATGATTAGTCCTGATGTATTCCAGTTGAGTCTTGTAAGGTCCCTCTGGCTTTTCTAGATAAGCCCACCCTGAACTGCCTACTGGTCTCTCCATGTGATAGGACATCTCAGAATCACTTGTTTCTGATCTGGGAGTGTATGGGTAATCACTCAACTGTTGGGCCCAAGACCTGGCAGTGTGATTGACACTAGCTTCAGAAGATCTGAGGCTTTGCCTGTCTCGGCCTAAGTGTCTGCCTGATCTAAGGTTCATATGCCTGATTTATCTACCCCCTTGGACCTAAGCACACTCTCGTCGCAAGTTAATTTGCACCAATCACTTTGTTCTTTTGAGTTAAATATTATGTTTATGGTCTTGTTTGAAATCGCGTCGCTATGAGTACTTAAGTGAATTTCCGCACTTGATAAGTGATCGATTCCAGTTTACCTTTTGTCCCTTAGGGTTTTCGCACTTAAGACCTATTTACTTCTTGCACTTGGTTGATTAATACTCTTGGACTTGATTCGTTCCTAACGTTGCCCTAATTAATTACCACACCTAAGTCGTACTTAGCCTAGGCTAGGAATTGACAAAGGAGGGTTGAGAGATCTTCCAACCTCAATTAGCTGGTTGACCAGACTGCTACACAAGCCCAGGAAGCCTTCTCCCAAGCTTGGTACTCACCCTTGCTAGCTTGCTTTGGATTGGCTTGAGTGCACACAATGTTCCTGCAAAAGCTCACCAGTCAGTATAGCTCTATTACCACAAGTATTTGAAAGACACACATCAGTATTTTCAGCCCCCCCTGGAGTAACTCACTGTACCCCCTCAATCTTAGGACCACCTAGTCTCACCTAAAGGCCAACTTGAAAATACATGTTCTAAAACTCCACGTAGGATTTTCAACAAGCTTTCCAACGAGACCAAAATCTCATTAATCGGAGTTCGTATGGTGAAGTTATGACCATTCAGGCACTTAGGGGTCCAAACAGGCTCTTAGGGTTCAGGAAATTCCTCCCTGGTTTTTAGGTCTTTTGCCCACTCCTAAGGTTCTAAAGTTATACCAAGGTGCCTAAAATTAAGCTCAACTACCCTTCCAATCACTCAAAAATAACCCTAAATTTTCATGCGTTTAAAGGCCATGTATCGCGATAGGTCGGGTCGAGGTGTCGCGATAGGTGGGAAGTGTCGCGATAGGTCGTGAGGTGTCGCGATAGGTCGAAGTGTCGCGATAGGCCGTGAGGTGTCGCGATAGGTCGAGGTGTCGCGATAGGTCGTGAGGTGTCACCATAGGTCGTGAGGTGTCGTGATAGGTAGTGAGGTGTCACGATAGCTCGTGAGGTGTCGCGATAGGTCGTGAGGTGTCACGATAGGTGGCAAAGTGTCGCGATAGCTCGTGAGGTGTCGTGATAGCTCGTGAGTGTCGCGATACGTCGTGAGGTGTCGCGATAGGTCGTGAGGTGTCGCGATAGGTGGCGAAGTGTCGCGATAGCTCGTGAAGTGTCGCGATAGCTCGTGAGTGTCGCGATAGCTCGGGATATGGTGAATTTTAATGTTCTGTCTAGTGATCCTGGGAGCTCTAGGCCTGCGCAGTGTCGTGGTGCACACAGAATCGTGATTGGGTGAAATTTTCGGAGTGTCGCGATAGCTCGAGGTCAATGCCTCGGGGACTGTGCAGACAGATTCTGTACCTGCTGAGCTTGTTGGAGATGATGATGGAGCTGCAACCTGCAAGAAACATGCAAAAACACACAAAAACAAGCACACACACTCGCTCTCTCTCAAACTCGCACACAACAAATGAGGGAAATGACAAGGAAGAGGGAATATGTAGTGGGGAAGGAGAAGGAGGTGGAGATGGAGAAGGAGGTGAAGATGGAGATGGAGATGGAGAAAAATCAGAAATTTACCAACTACTTACCATTCCAACGCGTCCTCTCTACGTCTTACCATCACACGCTCGTCCTCAAAGCTCGCTCCCCGAGAACGGCGCCAAAATTTGGTGTAGCTCAGTGATGAGTAGCACCTCCTTTAATGTCAATCCGGGAAGACGTGAGGATGGTATGAAGACCACGAGCAAGTGGAAGCACAAGTGCGTGAGTGAGAAGCACACAAGCATGCACACACATACACGCACACGCACGCATACGGCAAGAACAAAGAGAGTAAGACAATGGAATCACTTATATTGCAACCAAGTTCTCATACAAGCTCAAAACTATATGAAGCTAGCCCCAAAATGAGCTCTCTAGCTCTATTTATAGTTTTTGACTAGCTTTGGCCCTGTCCAGACCTAGTGTCCGGCCTAGTTAAAAATTAGGTTCCAGGGCTTATTTGAGGGCTCAAACGAGATCTAAAAATTATGAAAATTGGCAGGCAACTACTTCTAAGGCTCCCCAAGCTCGAGGACTCCTCGGCTTGTACAAAATGGAGCTACAAAAAGGTGAAACGATATTTACAAGGGTTTTTAGTGATGAGAGTCACTTTAAAATGATGTAAGGGTTTTGAAAAAAATGAAGGGTTTCCTTAGTGCTAGATCTGCATGTGTGTCCGTACTTGCTTCTTCCTGTGTGCTGTCAACATATATATATTTTTAACACTCTTTTTTTTCATAATAAACTGCAATCACTAAATGAAATACAATACATACGGTGAATGAAATGCTTCCAATTTACCTTAATTCAGGTACTTCTTCACCCTGGAAATATTGACCAGGGGTATCCTTTTACCGTGCAAATCCTCCAGATGTACTGCTCCATGAGGTAATACCTTTACCACTGTGTAAGGTCCTATCCATTTGGGTGCCAGTTTGGTTGGAATTGCTGGGACCTGATGCACTAAAACCATGGATCCTTCCTGAACTTCATTAGACCTCAGATACATATCATGCAGTCTTTTGCGCTCTTCTTGTGTTACCTGAAGTTTTTGCATTGCTCTTTCTCTGTATTCTTCTAATGCCACCAATCTCTCAATGGGAGGTTCAATTCCAATGGTTTTGGTTCCCATTTCCTTTTTGATAATGAATTCAAATGGGGACAATGCCTCTTTTCCATATACTAAGCGAAATGGACTCTCACCAGTGGTTCCCCTTCTTGTAGTTCTGAAAGCCCAAATTGCACCGATCAATGCTTGTGGCCAAAAGCTTTGATGATCAAAAGATAATTTGCGCAGCAACCCGATCAAAATCTTATTGGAGCTCTCTGCTTGCCCATTTGCCCTTGGATAGTAGGCACAAGATTTTTTATGGAAGACCTTGTACCTGTCAAATATAAATTGGAGCAGCTGATTTACAAAATGTGTTCCCCTATCACTAGTGATTTCCAGTGGGCAACCAAATCTTGAGAAAATACGTTTACACAAGAACTTAGCTATCGTTAATGTCGTGCAGTCCATAGTAGCTTTAGCCTCTATCCATTTAGTTGCATAACATGTGGCCATCAAAATATACTTCTTACCTCCAGGTTGGCCAGTCAGACTAATTGGTCCTATGAAATCAAGACCCCAGTGTTCAAATGGGAGCCATCCTGTAGATATGACTAATGGTTGGAAATTCAATCTGGTTGGCGTAGGAGCACACCTCTTGCAGATGTGGCATTCTTTAGCAAACTTGATCGTATCCTTGTAAATATGAGGCCACCATAGACCCTTGTGGATGATTATGTGAGCCAATTCTTCCCCCTTTAGATGCCCTTCACTCTATGCTCCCTCAAGCAAAGGGGTTACCTCCTCTGGATAAACACATTTTCTTAGGATATCATCTTGACAATATCTATATAAATTCCCATTTATGAGTGAGTACGCCTTAGTTTTCAGGAGTAATCTTCTTTTTTCTATAGGTGTCAAATGCTCTGGGAGTTTTCTAGTAGTAAGAAAATGGAGAATCCCATCATACCAATCAGTCTGAATTGCCACTAGGAAGAGATTACTATCCACCAGATCATCATTAATACATGTTGCCTTCTCGCTCATTGCAGTCCTAGACACTTGATCTGCCATGTAGTGCTCTCTTCCTGGCTTAATATGAATATCAAAGTTAAATTCTTGAAACAGGAGTAACCATCTCCAAACCCTTCCAGCCACTCTAGGCTTGTTTATCAAGTACTTTAAGGGTTGATGGTCGGATATGACTATAAAATGTACACCAAGAAGGTAATGCCGAAACTTCTGAAGAGCAAATACAATAGCCAAGCCTTCCCTTTCGGTCGTACTGTAGTTCCTTTCTGCTTGGGTGAGTAGTCTGCTGGCATAGGAGATAGGTCTATCAACCTTGTGTGATGATGGTTGAGCTAGAACTGCACCAACAACATGAAGGTTGGCATCTGTATGCACATGAAACTCTAATGACCAGTTAGGAACACTTAAAAGTGGAACAGTACATAACCTCATTTTCAATTCACAAAATGCTTTCTCAGCTTCAGCACTCCATGAGAAAGGGACCTTTTTACTGGTAAGCCTTGACAAGGGCTTAGCTATTTCTGAGTACATTCGTATGAACCTTCTATGGTATCCTACATGACCCAAAAAACTTTGCACTTCCTTTGGGCTTTGTGGAATAGGCATGGAAAGGATAGCAGTAACCTTTGCAGGATCCACTGTTATCCCTTCAACAGATACTATGTGACCGAGAAGAGTGCCCTTAGTGACCAAAAAGTGGCATTTAGCAAGATTTAACTTCAAACCTGTTCTAAGACATTGCTCAAAGATTTCTTTTAGATTTTCCAAATGGTCATGGAAATCTTGAACTGCTTCTCTTCTATCTGTGCCCGAAAATACTGAAAAGTCATCCATGAAAATGCGTAGAAAGGTTGTCAACCATTTGCCCAATATCAGATACATTGTTCTATTAAATGAAGCTGGTGCATTCTTCAAACCAAAAGCCATGCGGGTATAAACATAAGTGCCCCATGGAGTAACAAAGGCTGTTTTGTCCCTATCATCAGGATGAATCACTATCTGATTGTAGCCACTAAAACCATCCAAGAATCTATACAAAGTGTGACCGGCTACTTCCTCAAGTACTTGCTCTGAAAAGGGCTGAGGAAATCCATCTTGAACAGTCACTTTATTTAAGGCACGAAAATCAACACAAACTCTTATCTTTCCACTATTTTTCTTGGGTACAATAACCATAGAAGAAAGCCACCTGGAATGTTCTACTCGAATAATTATACCTGCTTCTTCTAGTTTTGTAACTTCCAACTTTACCGCCTCTGACTTAATTCTAAAGTATAACTTGGGATTGATAGTAATAATTAGAGTTAGCAACAAAAAATTTAGAAACAAGTATTTCAATCGCTGAGAACTTCTTAAAGATTAAGAATCTTTAAGAAAGTAAAACTCTTTATGAAGAGCCATGAGTAAGGAAGAAACTTAAGTTACTCAGGTATTTCTTACATAAGATATGAACCAAAGAATATGGTACTTAAGTCTTATGATTGGTATAGCCAAAGGTGTATTAAGCTTGAAGAATTTCCTAACATTTAGAATTTGAAAAGCATTGGTGAATGCTTAGATTGGGATTTCAAAAAGCATTAGTGGATGTGTAGATTGGACATCTAAAAAGCATTAGTTGATGCTTAGACTTGTCAATGAGCAGAGGGTGAGATCTCTAGAAAATCATCGAGGTAAGCTATTGAGCTTTGTAGGTTGAAAAAAATGTCTTAAAGCAAAGAATAAGTCTTTATTGATATCACCTAATCAATAGGAAGTTGTCATACTTGGATTTGGATTATCGAAGTAGTTGCAACTCAAAATACTATAGATTTGACTAAGGTTTTCCCAATAAACTCATGAATGGACCATGAGATGAGACATGATTTAATTTTCAAGTAAAACATTCCTAAGTAAGATTGAATTTTGGAAAGTACAACTAAATAAATGTTTCTAGAGATACACTGAAGGTTGAAAGAAATCGAATGATTCGCAAGAAATTTGAAGTCTAGGTAGTACTAGGATCCAAGTGGGCATGGTGGTATACGACATCAAACTTAAAGTTGATGAATTCTCAAGTATAATTTCAAGTATTTGAGTATCCCAAATTAGAAGCATATGAAATTCATTTAGAATTTTTTCTACTTGAGTTTAGCTCAGGTTGAAGAAGGTGAGGCAAAATTTCTTTCCTACATTCTACAAGATCTTAAAGCCCAAATTAGATAATCCTCTGGTTAGGAAAGAGGCCAATGCATGCTAGTTAGACATGGACCATAGTGGAAACATCCAACTGAGATGTTTTTGACTACTTTAGTAAAGCTTCATTTCTACAAAAAAATTTTAAGCCTTTTTCAAGGGAAACCTCAAAATCTTGTATTGTTAGTGTATCCATCTACTCTACTAGGTCCATGCACAAATGGTGCATAGAAATGGACCAAGTTTAGACGTTTGGATGGAAATTCTTTGGGTCCATCTGTTTCATATGTCCACTTTGTGGATGCTCAATGTGTATGTAGCTAGATAGTAAATTGGGCAATGATATTTCATCAAATTTTATCATTTTATCTATAATTTGCACTAGATTTATTTTATCAACTACAATGTGCTATTTTGAATGATTTGGATAGGGATAAAACCACACACAGATTCAGATCTTTTCATATTCAGTCTAAGATAGGATCCCCTTTTGGCCTAAGAGATGAATTAGAGTAATGACAACATGCTCCCTAGTTTGGATCATCAACTTGAGGGAAAAGCTCTTATATGATTATACTTTGAAACACATTTGCACAGTGCTTGCCAAGGGGAGGAAATGTTATAAAGTAGCTTGGATAAGGTTCAAGGTAATGATAACACTAGCTCTCTCGAGCATAATAGAGAACTCATAAGCTTAGTCTAATCATTAAGTCTCAAAAATGAGAAGGAGGATCTCCTAGGTTTAATCTCCATGGGGAGCATGGGGAAAGAGTTTTCCCAAAGATCCCTAGAGCCTTTTAAAAGCATACAATCAAGTTAACATTGGTTCAGGGAGAAGTAACCCAAATGGCAAGTATACCTATCCCTAGTAGACTCTAATGGAAAGGTGTGAAAGTAGTGATGGAGATTGCACAATAAGTGAACTCTTATTACTCCAAAGAACATGATTGATCATCAAAACTATATAATGGTACACCCAGAACCACACCATTGTGCAAAGTGGGAATCTACATCCACAACATCACGTTTTATACTAGGATCAAAGTGGGTATGGTGGTATAGGACATCAATCTTAAAGTTGATGAATTCTGAAGTATAATTTCAAGTCTTTGAGTATCTTCAATTGGAAGCATATGACATTCATTTAGAATTTGTTTTGCTTGAGTTTAAGTTGGGTTCAAAAAGGTGAGGCAACATTTCTTTCCTACATTCTATAAGATCTTAAAGTGCAAATTAGACATAATAATCCTCTAGTTAGGAAAGAGGCCAATGGATGCTAGTTAGACATGGACCATAGTGGAAACATCCATGTGAGATGTTTTTGACTATTTTACTAAAGCTTCATTTATCCAAATCAAGTTTAAGCCAATGTAAAAAGAAACCTCAAAATCTTGTATAGTGTGTATCCATCTACTCTACTAAGTCCATGCAAAAATGGTGCATAGAAATGGACCAAGTTAGAAGTTTGGATGGAAATTCTTTGAGTCCATCTGTTTCATATGTCCACTTTGCGGATGCTCAATGTGCACATAGCGAGATAGTGAATTGTGCAGCAGTCTTTCCTCTATTGTTATCATTTTATCTATAGTTTGCACTAGATTTAGTTTATCAACTACAATCTGGTGTTTTGAATGATTTGGACAAGGGTAACACCACACATAGATTCACCTCTTTTCATCTTGAGTCTCAAGTAGGATCCCCTTTTGGGGAAAGAGATGAATTAGAGTAATGACAACATGCTTCCTAGTTTGGATCATCAACCTGAGGGAAAAGCTCCTATATGGTTATACTTTGAAACACATTTGCACGGTGCTCTTGAAGGGGAGGAAATTTTATACAGTAGCTTGGAGAAGGTTCAAGGTAATGATAACACTAGGTCTCTCTAGAGTATTAAAGAACTCATAAGCTTAGCCCAGTTGTTAAGTCTCAAAAATGGGAAGGAGGAACTCTTGGGTTCAACCCCCATGGGGAGCATGGGGAAAGAGTTTGCCCAAAGATCCCTAGATCCTTTTAAAAGCATTCAATAAAGTTAACATGAGTTCAGTGAAAAGTAACTCAAGTGACAAGTATACCTTTCCTTAGTAGACTCTAATGGAAAGGTGTAAAAATAGTGATGGAGATTTCACAATATGTGAAATCCAATTAATCCAAAGAACATGATTAATTGTCAGAACTATATAATGGTAGGTTGGGTGCGGAATTATAGGTCATTCTCTCTATCTTGAAGACTAGGTTCTCCTAACACGTCCCCTATCTAGGTAGTTCACCATAGAAGCTTTCTAAACTCTATGACGACACCGAGTATAAGAAGCTAGTTCTATGTTTTCTTGAAACCTAATATTTGGATGCGAGAGAGAGAGAGATAGATAGAGAGAGAGAGAGATCGACAAGAGCTCTTCCCATGAAGCAAGGTATGCACACACACACACATACACACAGAGATTTACACACACACATACATATGCATACACACACACATATACATACATAGACACATACACACATACACATACATACACACACACATATACACACTAACTTACATACACCCATACATATGCATACACACACATATATACACACATAGACACATGCATACACACATAGACACATAGACATATGTCTAATCCGTGGAACCAATGGAAAATGTCTCAATACCGTTTTTGGGATTTCACCTTCTTCGTCCGTATATCGAGGAGATTGACATTTGAGACATGTCAAAGAGTTTGCATGTTCACCTCTATATCAAATACAATCGTTAGGACATGCATGTATACATTGATAATCTATACCAAGATTGTTGATTATCTTCTTCATTTCATCATGTGAGGTAGGAAGAATATTCTGACTTGGTAAAAACGTTCCAAATAATAACTTGTACGTTCATTAAAGAAAGACATATTAATAAAAATAAATAAATAAATACACACACACACACACACATATATATATATATATATATATATATATATATATATATATATATGTATGTGTGTGTTAGCAGCAGACAAGGGACTGAAGGACTAACGAGGCATGACAGTCAGAGAAGAGAGTCAGAAGGGAGAGAAGGCACAAGCAGACAAGGGAGTCAACGAAGATCTGGCAAATAGGCCAATAAATTTCTTCAGGAAGAAGTACGTATGAGCATTCACGTAGATTTAGCACTAAGGCAACCTTAATTTTTCAAAACCTCTACACCAATTAAAAGTGATTCTCATCACTAAACACCATTGTAAATACCATTTCATCTTTTTGTAGCTCCATTTTGTGCAAGCCAAGGAGTCCTTGAGCTTGAGGAGCTTTAGAAGTATCTACCTGCCAATTTCTGTATTTTTTAGATCACGTTTGAGCCCTCAAATAAGCCCTGGAACCTAATTTTTAACTAGGCCGGACACTAGGTCTGAACAGGGCCAAAGCTAGTCACAAACTATAAAAGGAGCTAGAGAGCTCATTTTTGGGGTTAGATTGTAATTGAAACAAACTTGTAAGAGCTTTTTGAAAGTAATCTAAGAACTCCATTGATTCTCCCTCTTTGTCTTGCCGTGCGTGCGCGTGTGTGTGTATGTGTGTGCATGTTTGTGTGCTTCTCACTCACGCACTTGTGCCGCCACTTGCTCGAGGTCTCCATACCATCCTCACGTCTTCCCGGATTGACATTAAAGGAGGTGCTACTCATCACTGAGCTACACCAAATTTTGGCGCCGTTGCCGGGGATCGAGCTTTGAGGACGAGCGTGTGATGGTAAGACGTAGAGTTGACGCATTGGAGTTGTAGGTATTTTCTTCACTCTCATCGATTTTCTTTTACTTTCTTCACCATCTTCATCACCATCATCATCATCACCATCTCCCACCTCCATCTCCATCATTGCGAAAATTTCTGTTTTTTGATCATATCACCATCTCCACCTCATTTCCCTCATTCCACTTGTGAGAGAGAGCGAGAGAGCGATATTGCGTGTGTGTTTTCTTGCATGTTTCTTGAGCTTTTTGCAGGACCTTGCTGAATCACCATCCCCAGCTTCCTGCGCAGGTACGAAACTTGTCGAAACTCTCTCGCGGTCGCAGGCTTCTGGCGATCGCGACTGACAGAAATTTTTGGTTTTTCACAAAATTGAGTACACCACTAGAACAAGCACAAGGAGCACATCCTAAAACACTAAAAACAGTAGAAAAATTCCGAGGTTTTCTGTCAATCGCGACCGACAGCCTCTGTCAATCGCGACCGACAGACCCTGTCAATCGCGACCGACAAACCCTGTCAATCGCGATCGACAGACCTCACGACCGACAGACTGCCACGTAGGACCCTGTCAATCGCGATTGATACCGTCGATCGCGATCGACAGCCACGACCGACACCTCTGTGAGTCGCGATTGACACCGTCGATCGCGATCGACTGAAATTCAACGACTGATTGACTTTTACGCGTAGCCACGTGTCCATCGCGACTGATAGGCCCCCGATTGACTGAAATTTCGGTGAAAAATCCGGAAAACGTGTCGATCGCGATTGATACTGTCGATCGCGATTGACAGCCACGATCGACTCTGTCGATCGCGATTGACACTGTCGATCGCGACTGACAGCCCCGACGGACACCTCTGTCAATCACGATTGACAGACCTGTCGATCGCGATTGACAGGCTTTTCGGCCAAAAATTAGGGTTTGCTTTTGTTCAAACTTTGGGATAAATTTTGGGGCAAATAGTCACTCCATTGGCATAATTGGAGGTTCCTACACTTGTGTTTTGGGAGAAAATCATAGGATCCTTCAGCCAGATTGAATCCTGTCCTAACCCCCTAAACCCTGAACAGTCATAACTTCTTCATACGAAATCAAATTTTTGAGATCTAGGGCTTGTTGGAAAGCTCGGGGCATCTACTACACGCCCTCGACTGTTTTTTATAAAGATAGTGCGTTGATTTTCAGATAGGGTATTTTGAAGTTGACCATACCCAGGGGGATCAAAGTCAGGGGTCTTTAGAATTGTTTTCTTAAAAAAAATCACTATGCAAGTTTGTGTTTGTGCTACAGGAATGAAAATACTTGGTTCTGGCTTTGGAATTTAAATTTTTAAGCTAACTTTGGAACTTTTACAGATCCTTTGAGAGCATCGCAAGGCGTTCTAAGCAAGTGTAAGTGTAAGCTTGGGAACACACTTCCTGGGCACTCAAGGACAACCAAGCAGGAAACAAAAGGTTGGAAACTTTTAACCCCCTCTGTCAATTCATAGGCTAGGCTAAGAACGACGAGAGGTAGGAGTAAGTCAGGGCCACGATAGGCAGGTATCAAGTTGAAGACTACCTAAAAACTCAAGTCCAAGCTAAAAACCTAATCTCTGTACTGTCGATAACATAAAGGAAAAGAACCTAACTTGGAACGATCAACCTGAAAGCACGAAGAACATTCAAGTATTCCTGACGACGTAAAATCAGACAAGACCGTAAACACAAGAAATAAATAAAAAAGAATCAAGTGACTAATATGAAGTAACCAGCAACGAGGTTGTACTCTGGGCAAAGAATTGGGCTACTTAGATAGGCATATGAACCTTAGATCAGGACGACATCTTGTAAGGGAGAGACAAAGCCTTAGGTCTTCAGAGGCTAGTGTTAACCACACTGCTAGGTCTTGGGCCCAGCAGTTGAGCCACCACTCGTACTACCCTAGCTCTGAGACCAGTGAGTCAGAGATGTCTCAAGGCATGGACAGACCTATGGGAAGTTCAGGAGTGCCTTACTTGTACAGGGTAGAAGGCCCTTACAAAACACATCTGGAATACCTTAGGACCAACCGATTAGGTGCTAGCATCTATGAGGACGGCTTAGGAAGATCTGTAGTACAGATTAAGAATCCTGATCAATCCATTGGACTAGAGCACCCAACAGTCAAATTTGAAAACGGTGCATACCTGGACAAGGAAGGAACCATATACGTAGTCACCAGTCACCCAGATAGGACAGATGAATTTGGAAATGTAATCTCTGAAGCGGACTTAGGTGACTTGGAACAAGGAAACATGGGTGCGGAACCTAGAACCCCTCGAGGCAAATCTGTTCTCACTAGGATTATCACGCCTGAGTGGGTTCCCCAAGACAACAAGAGCATAGAGTTGCTCCTCAATCGAGAAACTGACGAAGCCTTTTGGAGATATAAATCTAATCAGCCAACTGATATAGGAACTATCATGATCTATGAGTTTAAGGATCCGGATAGCCCAGGTAGAGTGACCTACTTAGATCACACTTCGGAAAGGATCTTTGTGGTGATAGAAAATGATAGGCATGTTTACACTTGGAAGGGTGAATTCATTTTCCCCAACCAAGATCGAATGTATCCTATGGTCACCCTGGAGCTGGAACATCCCAAGCTCATGGAACTCAAAGAGACAGAGGTAGAGATAGACCAGAAGTAAGCTTTGCCAACCCCATGGGCAGAGAAAGAACGAGGACGGAGACGAATAGAGTAGAACCAGAGATACTTAGGGCTCACCGGAATCAGAGAAATGTGGATGGATTCCCTCTACCGAGACCTAGAGAGCACACAAGAACTCTGAGACCCACCCAACTAGTTAAGTCCATGAAGAATTACTTTGATGGCACAGGAGATCCCTATGATCATGTGGCGGAGTTCAAGCAAGTCTTGAGAGCTGAACAAGTGGAGGATCTATTCACGCAGTACAATGCCTTTGGTCTAACCCTTAGGAACACAACACTTACATGGTTTCAGCCATTGGATGAGCGACAGTTCAGGAGCATAGACCAACTCCTAGAGGCTTTCATCGTAGAGTTCTCTAAGAGTGGCATAAGACACAATACCTCCTCACTGATTCACAGCTTCAAGCAAACCCCTCAAGAGACCGTGAGACTTGCAGGAAGAAGATTTAGGCAATATCTTGAAAGATGCCCTGTTTCGGAGCTACCTACACCAGCTAAACAAGTAGCCTTATTCTTGGATGGATTGCTGAGTACGAAATTGAGATCCTATGTGTATCTGAAGGACCCTAGGACTATAGAAGAGTGTGTACGCATGTGCATTGACATTGAAGATAACCTAGGGGAAGAACTAGAGCTTTCCAAAATCTACAAAGATTCAGATAGTGCATCTAGTCACTCTTCCACGCAATCCACATCAATTGAGGAACTCGCAGAGAAAGTGGCCCAAAAACTAGGCGTCTCTAGCAAACAAATTCCGAGATTTGCCCTTGTGAAGAGATGCTACACTTGTGGTGGCGACCACATGGCGAATGTATGTCCCATTATGGCTCAACCCCAAGTAAATCCTAGTAGCCAGTACTGCACTATCGAACGAAGATACACAAATCACACCGCACAAGACTGCCCATACAACAAGCAAGCAGTTAGGCAAGCCTACCCTCAGCCATACCCTCAACAAGGCAGATACCAAAACCAATACCCACCACAACAGTATGCTAGACCTCAACAAACCTATCAACCACAATACCAAGCCCAACAAAGACCTCAGCCTGTGTTAGCCCAACAACCTCCAGCTCCATCCAACTTGATCCTTGTAAAGTATGCAGCAGCAGAAGAAAACCTAAACCGAGCTATAGTCCCCATAACACCATTGCTTTCAGAAAGTGATCCCAGTGACCATAGCTTCGATTCTACGCATGTTGAGAGTCCCCAGGCTTACTTCATGCAGTCTCCTGAACATGGTGAGTCCTACTATAGTGAAGAGCCAAATGAATCTAGTTGGGAATCGGATTACGCAAATGTCATGTACGCAAACCCCAACCCTAGGCCTCAACCTAGGCAGGTAAGACCTCCATTCCCAAGAGGACCGTGCTACAGATGCCAAGGAGATCACTTCATTCGTGATTGTCCTTTACCTCCACCTACACAACCCTAGTCAGTGACGATCCAAGGCTTTTGCCAAGATTGTGGAAAAGAGCATCTCTTACGAGATTGCCCAAAGAACCCCAATAATATGCCAAAAATCACGCCTATCAACGTTATTGGATTAGTGGTAAACTCCACAGGAAGTGTCACTTCCACTGCTCCAGTACAGGTAGTCACTAGAGCTCAAGCATTGCAGCAAAACCAAGGGGTAGACCAGGAAAAGAGCCCAACAGCTAGTGAAACTGAGAGCATAACCAAGAAAAGGACTAGAGCGTGGAAAGATAGTCGAGAAAGAATGAAAAGACAATGGGCTAAAAAGATGAGTGAACTGAGGAAAGCATAAGAGAAACCAAAGCCAGGATAACTGAACTCACATCTCAAACTCCCTCTCACACTACCCCACCACCACCTTTCCCATCGCCATCCGACCAGCCACCTTCCAACCCGCCTCACCTAAACCCACCACCCCCTAGAGTAGGATCAGTCCTAGCAGATCCCACTCCCGAAGACCTTAATATGATGCTTAAAGCATATCAGGCCAGAATCCAAGAAGGGCCAACCATAACCGATCATGAAAAATGCTACCCTAGAGCTGAGCTAGAGCTTGAACGAACTAAAATTTGTGCCAAAATGGTGGAATTGGCTGAGACCATGTTTGAAGCTAGTCGCCTCTTTAACATCTCTAGCTCAGCTAAGACGCAGTTACATTTTGACGGACTGCTAGAAAGAATAGAGAGGCTAATTGCACAATCAGAAAAGGAACCTGCCCCTCAAAGAAAGGAAAGGGCAAGAGAACGGATAAGCCAGCCTCTTCAGGAAGCCCATGTGCCTCCTCAAGAAGCTTATCTTTCCCCCCAAAAGGCAGATGAGCCTCCCTCGAAAGCTCACGTACCTCCACAGGTTGCCTACATTCCTTCTCAGGGAGCATATGAGCCTGTTCGGAAAAGTAATAGAATAAGCCCTCCTTCCCAGGTTGCTTATGTGCCTAATTCTACGGAGCCAGACACTTCTTCTTCTATGAATCGGTTTGCACCAGACTTCCTACGAGAAATTCAAGAAGATAAATGGGATAACGAAAGTGAAGTCGCCCCTCCCTTTGAACTTGTGGATGATGCACACGACCAATTCCCACAAGACATCCCATCTATTTACGGGGAACATGAGAGTACTCAGTCTCACGAGAGATTGGACTTTGAATCCAATTCCATACAAGAGCTACCCCATTTCACAGGCCCATGGGAAGCAAAGTCCACGTGTATGAGAGCACCCACAGTCATGGTAAGAAACGAAGATTCAGTCATACCTAGGAACACAGAGGTAGTGAAGAACACTAACATGCAGTGCAATCTCAAGTTAGAAGAGCTACTCAAGGTTAGACCTGAATCGTGGAAACATGTAACCAAACAAGTACCTGAGATAGCAAAACCTCATTCCCAGGTAGGATCACATAAGACAGTGCCAGAGATACCCTTGGATAAGATAGGAGATATGTGTGAAGGTGAAGAAGGGAACACCTATCTTCCCATTACTTATCAGGAGTACACCACCAAGGCAATTTTGGACTCAGGTGCAGGAGTTGCAATTGCCACCACCTCCCTATGGAAACGTTGGGGCAAGCCGGCACTCAGGCCAACGAGAATGAAATTGCAGATGGCCGATGGTCACATAGAGAGACCCCTAGGATTGCTAGAAGGAATAACTCTCACCACTTGTGGTGCCGAGTTTGAACATACCTTTGCTATATGTGACTTTAACAAAAATCATGCCTATGAGATGATTTTGGGACGACCATTCATGCGACAGTTGCAAGTGGTACAGGATTGGGGAACTAATTCCTTGTACCTGCAACACTTAGGTGTTACGACCAAAGTCAATCTCAAGGATTACTCTCATAGAGATGTCCCTCCTATCCAATGGAATCCCATCCATAGAGCCAAAGATGACACGGAATCTGTGCATTCCATAGGGTCTGGATCCTCATGGATGCATGAAGACACTCATTTATGGATGTGCAAGGTTGCAGTAGAAGAAGAGAAGAGAGAGAAAGCCAGAGAGGTAGGTGCAAAAGAAACACATAGATCAATTCAAGACCCAGCCTATGCACCTGTAGTTTTTCCTGATAAGGAATTTGAACCCCATGGCTGGGCAGAAATCCTAGCAACAATGGACGTAGCCATCAATGAATAACAATGGACACCTCACTGTGATGAGGATGGCTATGATATTTCAGTCTTCTCCATAGAGCCAATCATGGGAGAGGCAGTTCTAGAAGAATGCGAACCTAGCCCTGATGCCTTTGAGGATGCAAGTGACTCCGACCTAGAGTCAATCATCATGGACCCACCATTTGCATCAGATGAAGAATACTTCCATGAAGTAGAATTTCAACCCCAGAGGCATGGAGAGCTTACAAATGATGTAAGATTAGCCACACATGTGACCCCAAAGGAAGAAGGAAAGAAATGGAAGAAGAGAGAAGTCTCACCAGAAGAGGAAGAATCTTTGTTTGAGGTCCCAGAAAATTTTAAGAAATATGAGATAGATGACAGGAGAGTCATGATAAGAATGCCTAAACGAGAGGCACAAGTAGGAGAGGCCTATGATAACAAAGAAACCACCAAGAAAATAGTAGTAGCCCTAGAAGAAGGAGAGGAGAGATGCACATACGTAGGCCATGACCTAACAGAGGGAGAAGAGCATGCGTTAATTGCCTTGCTAAGAGAATACAGAGATGTGTTCGCTTGGAGTTACAAGGATTTGAAAGGTGTTGACCCTGACATATGCTCACACACCATCCCCATGACCTCAGATGCTAAACCCTCTAAGCAAAAGCCCTACACATATAACGATAATTACGCTGCTAAGATCAAAGAAGAGATAGATAGACTGGTTGAAGCTGGATTTATCTATGAAATTGAGCACACTGAATGGGTATCCCCCATCGTAGTGGTGCCCAAGAAGAATGGCAAGCTGCGTGTGTGCATTAACTTGAAAAAGGTTAATGCAGCCATGATTCGAGATAACTATCCGCTTCCCATCACAGAACATCTCTTAGAAAGAGTGGCAGGCAAGGAAGTGTACAGCTTCCTTGATGGATTTTCGGGTTACAATCAAGTAGCCATAGCTCCAGAGGATCAGCATAAGACAGCCTTTGCCACAGAATGGGGCATTTTCGCCTTCAGAGTAATGCCATTTGGGCTTACCAATGCACCAGCTACCTTCCAAAGGCTGATGTGCCATGTATTTAAAGAGTTCCTGAGGAAAAACTTAGAAGTCTATGTTGATGATCTTTGTGCTCATTCGAACATTAGGCAAACCCATATCCCTGAACTCAGGCAAATCTTCGACAAATGTAAAGAATATCAAGTCTGCCTGAACCCAGAAAAATGTGTTTTCATGGTCAGGCAAGGCAAGATTCTAGGACACATAGTGTCAAAGAATGGCATATCCACTGATGAAGAGAAAGTGAGAGCTATAGCAGAGCTACCTAGGCCGAAAAATGTCAAGGAAGTACAAGCTTTCATGGGGCATTGTGGTTATTACCGACGATTTATACACATGTATGCCGTCATTGCAAAGCCCATGTACGGACTTCTGACTAACTTTCAGTGGACGGATGAATGTGAGAATTCCTTCCAGGAGCTTAAACGAAGATTATGTTCAGCACCAATCTTGACCACACCAGATTGGAACAAGCCATTCCATGTTCACGTGGATGCATCCAATTATGCTATTGGATGTGTACTCGCACAACCTACGGGTGAAGGTAATATGGATCTTCCAATTGCCTATGCCAGTAGACAGTTGAATGCAGCTGAACGAAATTACACCACTACGGAGAGAGAAGGTTTAGGCATGGTATATGCAGTTAAGAAATTTAGACACTATTTGCTTGCAAATAAGTTTAAATTTTTTATTGATCATCAGGCTTTGCTATACCTCGTAAACAAACCATGCAATACAGGAAGATTAGTGAGGTGGTTTCTCTTGCTCATGGAATATGACTTTGAGGTCGTGGTAAGGAAAGGTAGGACTCATTTAAGAGCAGATCATCTCTCTAGGCTCACGTCGGGAGAAGCCCCACAAGGAGTAGCAGATGATCTCCCTGATGCGTACTTGTTTAACTTGGAAGTCGTACCGCAGTGGGCTAAGTCATTGGTACCAGTATTGACGTACGACCCTAACCATCCAGTGGTGAACACACGGAATAGGGAGGTTGTGAGAGCCCAAAAGTACCACATCATGGCAGGAAGCATGTACAAGCACACAGATCAAGGGATCTTGGCTTGTTGCGTAGAAGAGGATGAGTACGCTAAATGGTTGCAATTAGCACATGTAGGTGCGTTAGAGCAACACTACTCAAAGCAACGAACTTTACAGACTCTAAAGAGACTCGGAGTGCATTGGCCAACTATGGAAGCTGATGTCCAAAAGTTGTGCAAGGAATGCCCAATCTGTTGCACTAAACCACCTGTGGAACACGCTACTCTTTATCAAGTATCCATTGTGCCAGATTGGAGCGAACCTCTGGTATCCTTCCTGAGGACAAACACATTCCCTCCAGACATGACTCTGGCTAGGAAAAGGAGTTTAGAACAAGAAGCCCTGGATTACTCACTCATTGGTGATAATCTATACAAACGCGGTAAGGATGGTTACCTGAGACTGTGTGTCCATGAGAGTGAATATCTTAAGATCTTGGAAACTGCTCACCAAGGTGTAGCAGGAGGACACTTTGGACCAGATCGGGTGATCAAGGCAGTATTATTTGCGGGCTTCTGGTGGCCTACCCTTCACATGGATGCACATACCTATGTGAAACGGTGTGATCTCTGTCAGAGAACTCAGTATCCTATACGAAAAGATGAGATGCCATTGAAACCTATGATGGGTGGACGTGCGTTCTCTAAGTGGGGAATAGACTTCGTAGGTCCTATTAATCCCCCAGCTAAGGGTTCTCATGCAGAATACATCATTGTTGCGACAGACTATCTAACCAAGTGGGTAGAGGTAAAGGCTACGACAAAGAACGATGCTCAAACAACTGCTAAATTCTTGTTTGAGAATGTGTTCACAAGATATGGGCTACCTATAGAGCTTGTAAGTGATAGAGGCACTCATTTCTTGAACGAGGTGATTGAGAATCTACTCCAAGAATTCCTGGTAATACACAAGAAGTCTGCCCCCTATCACCCTCAAGCTAATGGACAAGCTGAGAGCACTAATAAGATCTTATGCAATGTACTGCCGAAATTAGTGAACAATAAACGCTCTGATTGGGACAAACAGCTACACCATGCTGTTTGGGCATACCGAGTTGCCTACAAAACGGTACTCCAAGCCACCCCCTTTCAGATGGTATTCGGCCAAAACGCTGTGCTACCGTTGGACTTCTTAATACCTACGTTGAAAATAGCACAAGAGCACGAATGGATAGGTCATGAGCTCTCCTCTAGGATCTTTGACCTTGAACGATTAGGAGAAACAAGACTGAGAGCAGCTGCAGGAATCTATGCAGCTAAGAAGAGGCAGAAGGCATACTTTGATGCCCATGTGAAGGATAGAGGCTTGAAAGCAGGAGATCTAGTTTTAGTCTACACATTGAAACAACATGCAAGGAAGTTAGAAAAGAGAGGCTACGGACCTGTGATCATCAATAGGATCTCGACAAGTGGTGCTGTGCAACTAGCCACATTAGAAGGCGATATTCTCCCAAACTATATTAGCGGATGCAGAGTTAAGTTGTATCAGGAACCTCTCACAGAGGAAATGCTAAGTCGACTCAACATTGCTAAGAAACGCAAAGAGGAAGAAAAGCGAATTCGAGAAGAAGCTCAAGCAGAAGCCTTAGAGCGCATACGGAAAATGAAATTACGAAGGCAAGGTAGAGATCAGCCTAGAACAAATGACTATGCAGATCAAGGATATCATATGGCAAGGTGTGCAATCGCAGGAACAAGCTCACATAGGATAACTGATCGACGTCCTTTCGTAACCTTAGATATAGGACAAGGAAAGAGTGCAAGGACCGTAAGATCCTTGATTGACTCAGGCGCAGCCACTAGTGCTGTTAGAATGTCTTACTGTCAAGAGTTGCAGTTAACTGTCAATCCTGTGGAAGCATATCTCATAGGATTGGGAGGCATGGAAACCCCTTGCATGGGCGAGGTGGAACTTCCCCTCTACATTCATGATGAGGCTATGACAGTTAAAGTACTAGTGTGTCAAGACGAGGATCTCACTGAACCTCTTGTCTTGGGTCAAGACTGGATCTATGACCAAGCAGTCAACTTAAACCTAAGAAGTGGGTTTCTTCAGGTTTGGGTCAATCATCGTCGAATTACAGTAGAGTTGGATAATGGAGCACCCAAGGAACTAGGAAAGGCACAGACTCGTGGTCCTTCCAGGAATACACATGAAGATGACCATGTTGTTCTTGTCCAAAACTATGTGTTGCAGAGGAATGATATTCGCAAAAAAGGAGTCAGGGATGCAAAGGAACTCCCTTCTTTTCCAAAGGCCAGAAGGAGGCAGCAACCAAAGGTGGATCAAAGGCAGAAGAAGCAGAGCACTACCTATGTCCGAGATCAAAAGTACCTGCGCAGCAAAATGTCCCAGCAAGTGAAACAAGTGTGGGTACGGAAAGGCAAACACCCGGTTGCACTCCCACCAACTACACGGGCTAAGTCTCTTATTAGTAACCCACAACACGACATTAATAAGAAGTCTTGCAGAAATTCTCCTGCTAACGTGAAAGCTATTTGGGTGCCCAAGAAGTCGATGAAGGCTAGCCCAGAATCAAGACAAATTTGGGTGCCTAAGGCTTGCTTGCGGGCGCAAATGGCTACGCCGAGGCCACAACCTACACAGTGTAACCCATTCACTCGCAGAGCCAGCATTCACTCGTTTTCAACACTCAAGAACACACCAAGGCCCATGCGCACGCACATAATCACTTGTAAATGGGTCCCTAAAAGGCCTCATTTTCAAACCGAGACACCGATAAAGCTCTCTAGAGTCTCTACGAAACCAAAAGCAAAACCCATCCACTGCATTCGGCAGCCTCAGACTTGTAACAAACCCCCAGACCCATTTTGTAAATCCATGATAACTTACTAACCACATCACTATCACTTTACATCATTCCACTTAACTCTTAGGTCTACCGAACGACTAACCACACACACACTTGCACCGAGCACTTACTAACCCATTATTCTCTCCCGACCCTCATGTTAATATTGTAATGGGAACAACAACAATCCTCCCTTGTCCTGTACAATATTAACACGTGTTGGTATATTCTCACAGAGACAGGTAGCAAGAAGCAACATGGCAGATACGGTTGGAACTAGCTCCCAGGCAGGCACCAACCCCCAAGTGGTGGACATCGAAAGCCTTCCGGTCGAGGAGGAATTAAAGGAAAGACCAGTAGGATTACGGGCATTACATGCCATACCAATTCAGAATCCTCCACAGGGTCATACAATGCCGGTGGGCAAAGCTTCACATTGGTTCAGTGACGTTGCTGGACCTCTGGGTGAAGGCACATATATGTGGGAGTCCGAGGTAGAATTCAATGGACGTTGGGGCAGATACCATTTCTTTACCAGGGAGTTTGAAAAGCTACAGAACGATGAAGGACTGAAGTCGATATGGAAGAAGGCGGGGCTTTATGATTACTTCAAGTTCCAACTACCAAAGCCAGATTTTCTAAGGTGCTCATACTTAATTAGTACCCTCACTCCCAGCAAAGACAAGAAAGGATACAACTCCTTTGTGCTCCCATCACTCACAAGGGGCAATGAGCTGAAGCGTTTCCGCTTGACTATCAACTTGGTAAGAGAAGCACTCGACATGAAAGGTATGCACATCCCAACAGAGAAAGAGACTATGGTTCCAGACAATATGAAGAACAGGAATCTGACGAAGTTGAAGGACATGGTTGCGATGACACCTACAATTGCCATTCACTTACGCATGGTCATGCAACATTTCGCATTCCCCGCGCAGGAGAGGTTCACAATGCCCCCCAAAAAGATCTGGTTTAGCCTCTACCTGGCGGATGCTTTTGATTTGTCCATCAATATGCCCCACTGGATTATCGACCAGATTCATATGGCTCATCAGAGATGGTATAAGAAGCAAAAGTCTGTGTTGTATGGTTGCTGTGCACTTACAAGAATTGTATACAGATGTCTCGCATATGATGTACTGGTGTAGAGGGCTCTCATTTGGTCCAGAGCACAGGAGTTTCAACGCAGATTGTCAGCTGTGGGCCTCCCTCAAAGAAGATGAGAGGCGCTGTCCAGATGCCTTGTGCACAAGCTCGCGGTGCAACCCTAACGCCTGAAACAACCCCAAGACTTCCCCGACGAGTGCAACCATTTACTATCAGGTTACCCAGGCACAGCACAGATGGCCCTAACCTTGTGTTTCCACCAGTACCGACTGATCTAGAATTCCCGCATGGATTCACTCTGGAGGATCTAATGGACGAAGAAGTTGCTAGAATCATCGACGCTGTAAATGCGGAAGTTGAAGCAGAGCAAGCTGGTGGACAGCAAACTGCCCCAGACCAAGCCCAGCCCAGCCAACCGGACGTAGTCAATGTGGACGATGAAGAAGAAGCACATGAGGAGGCACAGGGTGGACAATCAGAAGCAGAAGAACAAGAGTATGATCAGGAAGCCCTACAAGTACTGGAAGGTGCCCCCGCCTATACTAACGCATTAAAGAAGCTCTACGATACGATGAACCGAGTCCAAGAGCAACACAGGCTATCATTAGCTGCAGGTAAAGCCCTCATGAACCAGATTCTGGAGGAGGAAGGCGTGGACGAGCAATACCGTGCCACCCTGGAAATGATATCAGATGCTTTGGGAGTACCTGAAACGGTGCATACTGCACTAGCGCAATCACGAAGGACAGAGAAAAGATATGGAAGACGCCCCCCACGAACGGGAAAACGAATGAATGTATTAGGATCAGGACCACAAGGCACCCCCACAACCACTGGCACAGCACACACTGTTCACGACACCGAGGAAGCCCACACATCGAGTGCACCTCCATCACCTCCCTTGCCACCCTCTCCCCCACATCAGCCCCCTTCACCTCCCCCTGCCACTGTAACCTCTACTGTCACCACCTCCGAACCCACTACACACACTGACGCACAAACCATCAGTCAACCCACATACTCTATTTCCACGGGAAACATAAGTCTAACCACAACCACGGTAAGCCCCACTCCTCCGATCACACTTCCTGGGAGTTCACAATTACACACCCCTCTATACACGTTCACAACTCTCACCGCAACCACAATCCCCATGTTCACAGTCACTCCCATCACGGCCTCCATTTTTGAATCCATGGAGGTGTCACCCACCTCTGCACCTCTCCCACCCCCGATTTACCCACAATCCCCCATTCCCCCACCTCCCCCCTCACCCTTCTCTAGTACTGCATCCACACTTCCCTTTCCCTTCCCCTTCCCCTCTGCATTCAACACCATTTCTCCCACCATTCCTCTTAATAATGTATTTAATAATATGTATCAATGCATGTCCCACCTTCAGCAACATTACCAACACCTTGACAACCAACATACAAGGCTTTTCCGAAGCCACGAAGATCTCCAAGCACGATGTAGGGATCTTGAAGAGCAGAAGCAGCTACTACAACAGCAGCACGTGACCTTACAGGAACAATATGCACAATTAGTAGCCAACCCACCCCAAGCAGATGATGAAGAGCGACGACACATGGACGAGTTGCTACATTCTCAGATCACGGACAACCTGAAGCTTCGACGGAACTTGGGCCTCCTATGCAAGCATATGTCTACAGCGCTTGAGGAGAATAAACGATTACAGAAACAGAATGAAGAAAATCTGGAGGCGGCCATGGAGGGTTCCCCACAGGAGATTGACCCAGAACGATTCAAGGCAATTCCCTCTGAGAATATGAAAGTGGTGTTAGAAACTCATGCAGATCTAATGGAGGCGAATGCCGCCTTAGAAAAAGAGAGAGATGATTTGCTAAGGCAGTTGGCCACCCGACAGACATCACACAGCAAAAGCACAACCGCAGAAGATACATCAGAAGAGATCACTAAACTCCGGGCCGAACTTGAGGAATTACGTAGCAAGGTCATGGAATATGAGCGTCAGCCCTCCCCTCTGGTAGAGCCCGAGCCTGACGATCTTGTGCCAATTGAAGTAGAAGAAACATTTGAGGATCCCTATGTTCCGATGCCAACACCCGGGGGTAAGCGAACAGAACAAGGCATGGACACAATTGAAATCGAGGCACCTGAATGGATGCCAAAATTAGAGAAAGTAGCCACGACGCATGATGACAGGGTGGCAGTCCAAATCGCATTGATGTCAAAATTAGAAGAGGTTGTAATAAAATCCGATTATTTTCAGAATCTCTCACACCATAGGTGGATCGGCCCATCGGATGACCTGTATGTTCCTTTTTGCGTGCTAATGGCGGATTATAATGCAGAGATCAAGCACCACACCTCAAGGGAACCCACCTCTGCCACCCAATTTGCACCTGACGACATCCCAGAAAGTGCCAAGCAGGGACATATTCGCCAACCGATGTGGAGAATTCGGCTGCTTGAAACATACCCGGAAATGGTACGAACATGGAACAACATGCCCTTGTACATCAAATATAACCCATGTTATTGCCCTGTATTTCGAAGGAGATCATGGCCGGAGTACACACAAACAGTGCTGACGATTAAAGGATGTGAGAAGTGGCTCAATTATTTGTACTTCGCACCCCCGAAGGGCCCACCTACGATTGGATATATGATTTCGACGATTCGACATTGGGGGGTCCGGTTCAAGAATGTACCTGATGTCATGACTCAGATGTGCCTGAAGATTTTCGAACTTATGTTGGTCACCTTCAGGACCTTCAAAAATGTCAAGGAACCGCATCTCTCAGCATTAGGATTTAATGAAGGTAATCAGGACCTTGTATACGACATGAGCACAACCCCATCGATTAATGTTGTGTATGCATGGCACGCTCGCATCAAATATCTACCGGCCTGCTTCAAACAAACGTTTGAAGAGATGTTCGTCACAGGATTCTGGGAATATCACTCCGAGATATTCATTCCCAGACCATCCCATCTCTTGCAGTTGTTTGCAGTGGAACAAGCTCTCCATTCCGAAAAGCTACGTATACCACATCCAGAGGTTCCCGGGCCGGTAGATTGGGATGCGCTACTCACAGATTTGACCAAAGGATTGAGGATTGCCGAACATCACTTAGCGTAGGATGTCGTCGAGTACTACATCCAAAAAACCACACAACAAGGGTCTGTCAGGGACGACAGACGCGAGAGAGGGGGGGGGTGTTAGCAGCAGACAAGGGACTGAAGGACTAACGAGGCATGACAGTCAGAGAAGAGAGTCAGAAGGGAGAGAAGGCACAAGCAGACAAGGGAGTCAACGAAGATCTGGCAAATAGGCCAATAAATTTCTTCAGGAAGAAGTACATATGAGCATTCACGCAGATTTAGCACTAAGGCAACCTTAATTTTTCAAAACCTCTACACCAATTAAAAGTGATTCTCATCACTAAACACCATTGTAAATACCATTTCATCTTTTTGTAGCTCCATTTTGTGCAAGCCAAGGAGTCCTTGAGCTTGAGGAGCTTTAGAAGTATCTACCTGCCAATTTTCGTATTTTTTAGATCTCGTTTGAGCCCTCAAATAAGCCCTGGAACCTAATTTTTAACTAGGCCGGACACTAGGTCTGAACAGGGCCAAAGCTAGTCACAAACTATAAAAGGAGCTAGAGAGCTCATTTTTGGGGTTAGATTGTAATTGAAACAAACTTGTAAGAGCTTTTTGAAAGTAATCTAAGAACTCCATTGATTCTCCCTCTTTGTCTTGCCGTGCGTGCGCGTGTGTGTGTATGTGTGTGCATGTTTGTGTGCTTCTCACTCACGCACTTGTGCCGCCACTTGCTCGAGGTCTCCATACCATCCTCACGTCTTCCCGGATTGACATTAAAGGAGGTGCTACTCATCACTGAGCTACAGTGTGTGTGTATATGCATATAATTTTATATATCTGTATGCTTATGTGTATGTGTATGTGGATGTGTATATGCATGTGCATGCATATACGTATGCGTATGTGTATATGTATGTTGTTGGTGCAAGTCAATCAACAATTGAAGTTTTGATGAAGGATTGAAGTCAAAGTTTGAAGAAAAGATCAATTTATGAAGCATGAAGAAAGCACATGTTCAGAAGATGAAGACTTGTATACATATGTACATTAATTTAGAGATAGCTCACTTATACCTTTTGTTTGGTTATGAGCTTGTACATATTTGGCTATATATACAAGAAAAAATGTCGGGGAAAATATGAGAGAGTATGTGAGAACAAGTTTTATAAGAATTAGAAGTCATTAGACACTTAGAAGTGAAGTAGATCGATCTCTCATCCAGATGTAAACATTTTCTTGAATAGAAGAAAAGTTGCACACGATATTTCTGAGTGTTCTCCTTTTGTGTTGAATCTTGTGTGAAATGCTTTTGTATAACTCTAAGCCTATAGTTGATTGACCTTTGTACAAGTCTAAAAGTTCTAATTGTGATCAGGCTGAGAGAATTGAATGTAGGAACATTTACATTGTAAATGTGAAGAAGTGAAGTTGCAGTAGGTGCAAAATTCGATGCTAATGTTTTGGTTAGTTCTCCTTCCACAGTGTAAAGTTTTGAGCAAGCAAGCACTCAATCTTTAAGTTGTAAGGTAAGCTACCTATTTCTAAAAGAATTTGAGGAAACGGGTTGTAGTTTGGGAGAACTATGTGTTTAAAGTTACAGGTGTCAAAGTCGACTATAAAGAACTACAATTTCAGACATAAGTGAATTGTTAAGATCATTTCTCACGATCTACTAAGTCTTTTGAGATGGCTTAACTTGGAGAAGGTGCATAAACTATAGGCAACACCTTGTGCAAAGTTTTATAAAAACTATTACACATTTGATTAGTCAATGAGTGAGATATATGCAGCAGACTTTTTGTGTAGTTACTTTCTTCACAGTTTGGTCAAGATTTTGGTAATTGAGCATTGATCCTCCAAATTGGTAAAGGTTTTGAGTTATGCTTGATATAGAGGTATTCTAAATTCAAGAATAACTTGTTCTTTTTGAGATTAACACTCTCCATCAGTGGTATCAGAGTAGTAAGCATGAAAATTGAAGATAGGAGGACCCCGACTGCTGCAATCATAAAGAATTCAACATTTGAAGATTCAAAAGGTAAAAGCTTGAAAGTAAAGCTTGAGAAGGAGGCCAAAAGATATCAAGAAGACCAGAAGGAACTTCATTCGAAGTAAAGGTACACTTATTCCTTATAAAGGTTGAAGAATTTAATACACACGTGAAGAAAGGATGGGAGATTCTCTTCAAATAGAGAAATTGGATAGAGAAAACTATCCAGCATGGTCAATGAGGATGGAAGCTCATCTTATGAGCAAAGACCTGATAGGTTATATCACAGGTGAAGAAGAAAAGCCACAATTCAGAGATCCTAGTGTTCCAACTAGGGATGAGTTATCAGATTTGAAGACTTGGATAAAGAGAGATGTTCAAGCTAGGAGCATTATCTACAGAGGTCTTGAAAGTACAAGTGATATATGGAATGCTTTGGAGGAGCATTTACAAAACACTACAAAGTCAAGGAAGGCATCTTTATGGGTAGAATTTACCACATTCAAGAAGAAGGCCTCTCAATCCATCTCTGATTATGTAACAAGGATGGACATTGCAAATGCATTAGGAGCAATTGACGAAGATATTGAGGAGGATAAATTGGTAAGGCAAATCCTCACATGTTTGAGAGGTGATGACAAATGGAAGCCATTCATTCTATCTACTGAATTGTCACTAGATCATTTTACTCCTAATTTGAATCAATTGCTAGGACACATGCTAACCTTTGAGCAGGATGTCAAAGGTGAAGGTGATAAGAGTGCAGGTCAAGCAATGTATTCAAAGGATAAGAAGAAGAATAGCAAAGGAAAGCAACAAGCAAATGAAGATGAAGGTACAACTAGCCAGGCTAACTTCCTAAGAGGAAGAGGAGGTGGCAAAGGTAGAGGAAGAGGCAAAAGTAATAATGATGAAGTCAAAGCTTGCTGGATTTGTGGTAAGACAAATCATTTGGCTAATGATTGTTGGCATAATAATCAGAATAATGGTGGATATAATCAGAACTTTAATTCAAGAGGAATAGGTGGTAGAAATCAAAGAGGTAATTTCGGAGGTAGATGTAGTAGAGGTTACTTTGGAAGAAATGCAGGTAGAGGATTCCAAAGCCAATCCTACAACAATACCTACTACAATAATGCTTCAGATCAGAAGGAGGATTCAACCTTGATAATGAATGCAACTTGTGAAAGGCAAAGTGAAGACCAAAGAGTCTTCTACATTGACTCAGGGTGTAGCAATCACTTGAGTGGCAACATAGCTTTGATGACTGATTTGGAGAATAAGGTAACTAATCATGTAGTTCAAACAGGTGACAATACAAAGCATAATGTGAAGTCAATTGGATCAGTGAAGGCCAAGGATGGAAGTACTCTCTTGAGTAAGGTCTTATATGTTCCTACAATTCCAAAGAATTTGATAAGTGTAGGACAAATTGTTGAAAAAGGGTATGAAGTAAGGTTCCGTAATGAAGAAGGTTTTGTGGAAGACCCTAGCAATGGGTATAAACAAATTGTTTCAAGGAAGAAAGAAGGAAGACTCTTCACATTGAAGATTCAAGGTAATGTTGGTCATGCCTTTTTTACTTATGGAGGACATAAGATCTCTGAGTTAGATCTTTGGCACAAAAGCCTTGGACATTTCAATGAAAGAGGTATTAAAGATATGATTAACAATGGTTCAGTGCTTGGATTTCCTAATGTTATAGGTCAACATATGACATACAGATGTCAGGCATGTCAATTAGGTAAGGCACATAAGCAATCTTATTCCAAGCATGGTTTTATCTATTTAGAGAAGCTTGAATTGGTACACATAGATGTGTGGGGACCATCAAAGGATTTCCGTACAAATGGTTCAAGATATTATGTGATTTATGTTGATGATGCTACCAGATGGATCACTATCTATGTGATCAAAGATAAGTTAGAGGTATTTAATACATTCAAGCATTATCATGTGTATGCAGAAAGAATCACAGGTCAAACGTTGAAGAGACTAAGTTCAGATGGAGGGGGAGAGTATTTCTCTAATGAGTTCAGTGATTACTTGTGGAATGTAAGTATAAAAAGGGAAGTTACTTGCAGGTACTCTCCTCAACAAAATGGTGTAGCAGAAAGGAGAAATAGAACTCTTGTTGAGTTTGCAAGATCTACGATGAAGGAGAAAAATTGTCCCAATTATTTGTGGGCTGAGGCTGTAAATACAGCTAAAAATTTGGTCAATAGGTTACCATGTGAAGCTTTGCAGGGTATGACACCATATGAGGCATGGTGGGGTAAGAGACCTACCTTAGATCATTACAAAGTGTTTGGTTGTTTAGCCTATGCATATGTGCCATCTCAATTAAGGCACAAATTGGAACCTAAAGCTGAAAAGTATGTGTTTATTGGATATGATGATAAGTAGATGGGATATAGGTTGTGGAGTCCATCCACAAAACAATTCCTTGTATCAAAGGATGTTACATTTGATGAACAAGGTACTTGGTATGCAGGTACAATCAATATTCATGCAGGTGATGAAGAATTTGTGAATCAGAAGAAAGGTAAATCAAAGGTTCAAACACTTGATGAAGAGGAGAATGATGGAACACAGGTTGAAGTTGAAGAAGTGCCAAGGTTTGATCCAGAATGTGATAAACAAGAAAGCTCAAGAAGTGGAGAACTCAGAAGGTCATCAAGACACAAATGGCAACCTACAAGGTATAGCTATGACACTTCTTTTTTGGCTACTAAAGATTATGCTTATATGGTAAAGGCAGATGAAGACCCTTCTACATATGAAGAGGAAAAAGGTAAGGAAAATTGGGAGAAACTATGTTGGAAGAGTATGATGCATTGATGGAGAATGAGACATGGGATTTGGTTCCTAAACCAAATAGTCAGAAGATCATTGGATGCAAATGGGTCTACAAGACAAAGAGGTATGCAGATGGAAGTGTGTCTAGGTATAAAGCCAGACTAGTTGTGAAAGGGTTTTCTTAGACATATGGAATAGATTATGATGAGACCTATAGTCTTGTGGCAAAGATGAAAACCATCAGGACACTCATAGCCATTGCTGCATGTAAAGGTTGGAGATTATGTCAATTAGATGTGAAGAATGCTTTTCTAAATGGATATATTTCAGATGATGTTTTCATGGAGCAACCACAAGGATTCAGAGATGAAAGGTATCCAGATCATGGATGTAAGCTCAAAAGAGCTTTGTATGGTTTAAAGCAGGCCCCATGGGCATGGAATTATAGACTTGTGAATTTCTTGAAGGAACTTGGTTTTCAAGTATCTAAAGCAGATAGTGGTTTGCTTGTCAAAGCAAGTGATGAAGGGTTCATTTACATGTGCATATATGTTGATGATATAATTCTTACAGGTACAGATGAGAAGGGCATACAAAGCCTAAAGAAGCAGATGGAGAAAGAGTTCAAGATTAGTGACTTGGGAGACTTGTCATATTTCTTGGGCATGGAGATTTCGTACACTCAACATGGAGTGTATGTAACTCACGAAAGGTATTTGAAAAACTTGTTGATCAAATTTAAAATGGATGATTGCAGGGTAGCACCTACTCCAATGGAAGTGAATCACAAATTGAGCAGATATGGAGGAGAAGTAAAGGACATGAAGTTATATCAAAGTTTGGTTGGTAGTCTGATCTATGCTACATTAACTAGGCCTCACTTGTCATATGCAGTAGGAGTGTTGTCTCAACTCATGCATTGTCCTAGGAAAGAACATTGGGTTGCAGGATAAAGGGTGTTGATGTACATTAAGGGTACACTCAAAGAAGGTTTGTATTATGGTTTTACATCAGATATATAGTGATACATAGTGACATAGATTGGGCAGGTAATCCTGATGATAGGAGATCAACATATGGATACTTGTGTTATGCGGGAGATAAGTTAACCTCTTGGTGTCCAAAGAAGCAAAACACAGTTGCTTTATCATCTATAGAAGCAGAGTATAAAGGTATGGTTGAAGCTGCAAAGGAAGTCATATGGCTAAAGACTCTTATGAAGAGGTTTGGCATTATTTAGAGTACACCCACTATTCATGGAGATAACATGAGTTCATTCTATCTAGTTGTTAACCCTGTTTTTCATGCCAGGACTAAACATATTGAGAATCAATATCACTTGCTAAGAGAGAAGGTGATGGATAAGGAGATTCAAGTCATACATACTTCAACAAAAGACCAGATAGTGATATGCTAACCAAAAGCTTGGATGGACCAAAGCTACAAAGATTCAAAGATATGGCAGGTATAAAGAAGATCGAGAAAACCTCAATCGATGATTGAGGGGGAGCTATTGGTGCAATTCAATCAACAATTGAAGTTTTGATGAAGGATTGAAGTCAACGTTTGAAGAAAAGATCAATTTATGAAGCATGAAGAAAGCACATGTTCAGAAGATGAAGACTTGTATACATATGTACATTAATTTGGAGATAGCTCACTTATACCTTTTGTTTGGTTATGAGCTTGTACATATCTGCCTATATATACAAGAAAAAATGTCGGGGCAAATATGAGAGAGTATATGAGAACACGTTTTAGAGGAACTAGAAGTCATTAGACACTTAGAGGTGAAGTAGATCAATCTCTCATCCAGATGTAAACATTTTCTTGAATAGATGAAACGTTGCACCCGATATTTTTGAGTGTTCTCCTTCTGTGTTGAATCTTTTGTGAAATGCTTTTGTACAAGTCTAATTCTATAGTTGATTGACCTCTGTACAAGTTTTCAGGTTCTAATTGTGATCAGTTTGAGAGACTTGAGTGTAGGAACATTTACATGTGTAAATGTGAAGACGTGAAGTTACAATAGGTGCAAAATTTGATGCTAATGTTTTGGTCAATTCTCCTTCCACAGTGTAACGTTTTGAGCAAGCAAGCACTCATTCTTTAAGTTCAAAGGTAAGCTACCTATGGCTAAAAGAATTTGAAGAAATGGGTTGTAATTTGGGATAACTATGTGTTTAAAGTTATAGGTGTCAAAATCGACTGTAAAGAAATACAGTTTCAGACATAGGTGAATTGTAAAGATCATTTCTCAAGATCTACTGAGTTTTTTGAGATGGTTTAACTTGGAGAAGGTGTGGAAACTATAGGCAACACGTTATGCAAAGTTTTATAAAAATCTCTACACATTTGATTAGTCAATGAGTGATATATATGCAGCAGATTTTGTGTGTAGTTACTTTCTTCACAGTTTGGTCAAGATTTTGGTAATTGAGCATTGATTCTCCAAATTGGTAAAGGTTTTGAGTTATGCTTGATATAGAGGTGTTTTAAATTTAAAAATAGCTTGTTATTTTGGAGATTAACACTCTCCATCATATGTATGTGTGTATATGTGTTTTATAGCTGTATATGTATATATATATATGTACGCATATGTGTATGCCTATATGTATGTGTATGTGTGTATA